>CM052883.1:7204404-7243364 GCA_028534135.1 Potos flavus
AGGAGGGCACGTATTGCATGGAGCACTGGGTGTGGTACATAAACAATGAATCTTGTAACGCTGAAAAAATAAAATAAAAGTATTTGGGGAAAAAAAAAAAGAAAACTCCTGGGATCTCCAACACTTAGGGAAGAGGCAGTGAGTGGCATCAAGAAAATACTGTACTTCCTGCTCATAAGGCACATGGGAATTAATGATTAATTAAAAAAGAAAAGGATATAAAAAAATAAAAAATAAGTAATGGAAGAGAGAATGTCTGAGAAAAAATATTTTTGACTGAATAGAATTGGAGAACTGAAGGTATTTGGATGATAGCAGATTTAACCTGAAAATCTGTTCCATCTACTGAGAAATTAGGGGAAAAAAATTTGTCAGTGGGGATCTGGGAAGAACATGGGGACATGGAAAAGGCTTTGTGTCATATGTCATCTTGAGCAGGATATTCAACTACATCCTTACTGTTGAAATAATTATAAGTTTCAAATGACTCTCTTTTATGTTGGGCATCATGATAGGCTAAGAGTATCATACCAAAATTATAGTAAAGCAGTTCTGCAGAGGGCTAGTACTAGGAGGTCTGGGCACCCATCTTGCAGTTGATGTCACTTAACCTGGTAGATTTCAGAATATCAAAAGGAACAGATGGGCTGCAGAGTCTTCAAAATCCCCCCAATTGAGTTCCTAAAAAATATCAAGTCAGTCAGTCTGTGTTGTTCCTTAGGTACAAACCCATATGCCTTCCCAATCATGCTGGAGGTAAAGTTGACATTCCTTCCGAAAATTGTGAAGCCTAACAAGGATCCACGTTTGACGAGAAAACCATCGCTTCTCTCTGAGGAGATGAGCTGAGGCGTAACAGCAGGCAGGACCGAGAGTCTCCTTAAAGGATTATTATGAATCATAAAAATAAATGAGCATCCCAGAACCCAAAGTTATACTCCCTTCTCCTGCTCACAACATTTCAGGCTAGAAAGCTTTCAGAGTGGGTATAAATATAATTCACCATGCTCAAAGAAAAATGTCAACAATGCACCCAGACAACACTCTCTTAGAGCAATAAGAAGCATCCTCCTAAACAAGCTATAAAGGCAACACTCTAGTGCATGAAATTCTTGTTGGGTTATTTTTTGTGGGCCAATTAAATGTTGGAAAGCAAGTACTCAAAATAGTAACTTTGGTTTTAGAATATGGATCTGTGGCCCTTCTTCCTAGTTGTAATTAGCTTTAGGTCATTATGCACCTTCCCAGGGTACTCTCAGTTCAAAATAATAAAAGCCTAATGCTATGTAAGACTTTCTGTCTTCTACAAGAGAAGGGAAGTTATCCAACCCACTCAGAAGCAGTATATGCTCTTTAAGAAACTAATTGAAAAAACACCAGAAAACACTCTTTTTTAACACACATAAAATTTTTTTTTTTTTTTTTTACATTTCCATCTGGCAGGATTCCTTAGCCTGTTTGAATACAACTACGGGTTTATATTCATGCAGTTCATGCTGTTTAGTCCAAAACCAAAACCTACAAAATCAAAGCCTGAGGAAAAGTCAATAAACACCACATATATCCATCATTGATTCCAGATTATTGTTTTCCAAGGGACTGAAGAGGATAAAGGGAGATTAAGATAACATCAACATATCCTAAATCCATATATTCCTCATGAAAAGCACTGACCCAAGAAAACCAGACTTGTAGTTTTTTAAACAAGCAGTTAGCATGCTATTAAACTAAAATGTCCAGTAAACAAATGAGTCTGTAATTTGACAGGACAAAAATTATACTAACTTTTGAAATAGGATAAACTTCATTTCAAATAAATAATTTATTGAGAATGGAATCCCACCACTGAGTAATGCCTCAAAAACTCTATCAACAGAGCATTAGCTCCTCCTGAGCACATTATTAATCTTGATTTTTTTTTCATGAACAATATCTCACACTTTGCACATGTAAAACAGTGTTCCTTACCTTTTTATTTCTGCCTCCAAATATGCTTCTCCTCCATCTTTCAGATCTCAGGAAATGGTGCCATGAGCCACACAGTTACTCAGGCCAAAAACCTGCTATCTTACCTCTCAAGCTCCACATCCAACCCCTCAGCAAATCCTGTTGGCTCTACCTTCAAAATCTACCCAAAAGCCAATTTTTTTCTTATCATATCTACCATCCTAGTCCAAGATACCAACTCCTCCCACCTAGACCATGAAATAGTCTCCTAACTAGATTTCCTGCCACTTTTATCCACCTTCAGACAAAAGGATCCAGTGCCCAGAGCAACTTTTAAAAGCTCAAATAATATTATGTCACTCTCGAGCCCACCAAATCCTCTGTGGCTTTCTATTACTCTCATAAGAAAAACCAAACTCTTAACCATGACCAACAACAACATACATGACCCATCCACTGCCCATCTTTGTAACCTCATATCCAACCACTGGCATACAGTACTCAACCTACAATATTCTACTCCCAGCTACTCACACCCAGCGCACACCCTCACTTCATCCAAGTCTCCACTCCAATGCTCCTTTAAAAGGCCTTTTCTGGCAACCCTCTCTAAAATACCCACCTGCAACCTCTACTCTATTGCTCTCTCTGCCTTACCCTCCCTGCTTTGGATATCCTTGTAGCCCTTATCACTATAACACCTATATTTGCTACTGTCATCTGTCATTCCTGCTACGGTGTTAATTCTATGAGTGCAGGATCCTGGTTGTATTCATAGCTGTATTCCCAACCTTCCAGCATGTACCCAAAACACAGTGTCCATTCAACAAATATTCATGGAAAATTCAGGCCAATCAATGAAGACAATTACACAAAGTGGGTGAGATCATTGCAAGATTTACTGTTATCAGCTAAAATCCATTCCACATATAAGATGTATCTTGATCTACAAAGCATGTAGAAGTAAGTACCAAAAGACTAAAATGTTTAATATATCAATCTCATTACATTATGGTCATATATTATAATTTGTGTGTAATGTAATTAATATATATGATATCAATTGCATTATATTTTCAATATCCATAGCTATCTCTTTACTTTTTATAATATGTTGTGCATGTGCTGGCTCCTTTGAGCCAGAAAAATAAATGTTTATTTTCACATTGACATAATGAAATATTTATCCTCCTTAGATTCGATATTTCAAATTCTGGGAATTTGTCTTAAGGCAACTTTTCAAAACTTGAGCAAAAATGTAAGCAAAATGAAAAAAAATGTATGAACAATTTTAAAAGAAAATCTAAAAATACCTCAGAGGGGGCGCCTGGGTGGCTCAGTGGTTTAAGCCTCTGCCTTCGGCTCAAGTCATGATCTCAGGGTCCTGGGATCGAGCCCTGCATTGGGCTCTCTGCTCAGCAGGGAGCCTGCTTCCCCCTCTCTCTCTGCCTGCCTACTTGTGATCTCTCACTCTTTGTCAAATAAATAAAATCTTTAAAAAAAAAATACCTCTGAGGTTTTAATCTCCATCCTCAACCAGCTAAGATGTCCCAACAGGATATCAGCTGTTTTAACTGGTCACGGTAGTCCCCAAACTGCTAGATCAATCCCTGATCATTCCACCGAACCCATATCGGAATATCTATGTCTTTCTCCTTTCAAAATGTACATATGCATGTGTTTAACAGGAAATGAGAAAAATGTTATACCATGAGTGCATGAGGGAGAATTCTAAACGGTTTTGTTGTGGGGGTTTTTTGTTATTAAAAGAAGAAAACAAAAATACAAAAAGATATTTCTCAAGAAAGAAAATGTCACAAATCTTGGGAACAGCTACTAATTGGTAATAACCCATTTCTGATTAAAGGCTAACATGAAAATATATCCAGAGCAAAGATATGCGAATAGTTCAATGCAACGGAAGTGAGAATCAAGAAATAAACCCTTACACTCATGGTCAATTGATTCTTGACAAAGATTCCAACCCAATTCATTGGGGAAAAGAATAGTCTTTTCAACAAATAGTACTGGAACAACCACGTGACACATAATAAATTTAGGCCTTTAATTCACACCATACATATACACAATTTACACCTTTACCATCTACTGATCTTCAACAAGGGCAACAAAATGCACAATTGGGGAAAGGGCAGTCTCTTTAATAATGGAACTCATTATCCACATGTAGAAGAATGAAATTGGTCCCTTATCTTACATCATATACAAAAATTAATTAAAAGTGTATTAAAGACTTAAATGTAAGACCAAAGACTGTAAAACTACTAGAAAAAAAAACACAGAGAAAAAGCTTCCTGGTATTGGTCTGGACAATGATTTTTTTGGATATGATTCCAAAAGCACAGGCAACAAAAGCAAACATAGACAAGTGAGATTTCATCAAACTCAAAAGCTTCTGCACAGTAAAGGAAACAACAGAGTCAAGAGACAAATCTTACAGAATGGGAGAAAATATTTGCAAACCATACATCTGGATAAAGGGTTGATTCCAAACTACGAAAGAAACTCAAACAATTCAATAGAAAAAAAAAATTCTATTAAAAAATGGGCAAAAGATCTGAATAGATAATTCTCTAAAGAAGACATACAAATGGCCAACAGGTATATGAAAGGTGCTCAACATCAATAATCATCAGAAAAATACAAATCAAAATCACATTGATAGATCAGCTTACACCTGTTAAATGACAATTATCTAAAAGACAAAATATAAGTGTTGGCAAGGACACAAAGAAACATGTTGCATACTCCTGGTGGGACAAGTCATTACGGAAAACAGTATAGAGATTCCTCAAAAAATTAGAAATAGAACTGCCATGAGATCCAGCAATCCATGTTTGGCTATATGTTCAAAAGAAATGAAATCAGTACAAATATATTCACTCCTATGTTCATTGCAGTACTATTCATAATGGCCAAGTGTTTGTCAGCAGAGGAATAGATAAAGGACACTAAATTTTTAATCCAGTCTTAAAAATAAGGAAATCCTGCCATTTGGGTTAGCATGGATGAAGTTGGAGAACATTATGCTAAGCGAAATAAGCCAGACACAGAAAGACAAATAGTGCATGATTTCACTTATATGTGGAATCCAAAAAGTCAAACTCATAATATCAGGGATAGAACAGTGCTGGCCAAAGGCTGAGGGGAGAGGGAAATGGGGTGATATGGGTCAAAGAGTACAAAGTTATACAGCATGAGTAAGTTCTGAAGATCTAATGTCTAGCACTGGGACAGTAGTCAATAATGTATTGTCTACCAGAAATTTGCTAAGAAAAAAAAAACAAAAACCTCTGTGAGGTGATACAAGTGTTAATTAGCTTGATTGTGGTGACCATTTCACAATGTGCACATGAATCAAATCATCACATGTGTGCTTTAAACATATACATTTTTATTTGTCAATTATACCTCAATAAAGCTGGGGAAAATAGAATATGAAATGATCACCAAAAAGTAAACAAGAAAAAAAAAATAACAAAAATGTTTTCTTTGTGCCAGCTGCCACAGTGCCTCATTTGACTCTCCAAACTTGACTTGGATGTTCCTATCATGTATTTAGAGTATAAACTAATCATCTCTGTTTGGCTGGTGCTAAAGAAAGAACTAGGGTCCAGATCTGACAGAGTCTCCTCCAGAGGACTTTCCAGATAGCTGCTGGCTGGCAGGATGAGGGCGAGAGTAACCCAGCCCTTGAAGACTTGAAGTGATGGAATATGTTAATTAGGATCCTGCCAACTCCCCTATCACTTCTGTATAATGATAAGGAACCACTCTAATTGTTATGATTATCGTTAGTATGTCTCAGATATATTCTGTGTTTCATTTACAAATAAAAACTGGTCAATTGGTATAATTTACCAAGTATAGATGCTTCCAGTGGAGAGAGCTCAATGCCCTCCCAACAGCCGCTCCTTCTACATTTAATGAGATAATATTGGCAGAAGCATTACCAATCATGTGGCCATGTCATAGAGTGCCATTATTTATACTTACATTATAGACTAACCCTAGCAAGACACAAGAGGATATAGTTTGCTGCTAACATGGCCTGGCTCTTTCCTCATATGGCTGAGTCAGCAGTTCAAAACCTTCTGCAATAGAGAACGTGATGTTGAGGGAGTATTCTAAACTGCATATCAGGGGAACCAACACAGCTCAGGACAGAATGACTAAGTGATATGTGACAGCCTGGTACTCAAGTCAGCACTAGCAAGAATATGAGTTCTGGAACAAAATAAACTATAGAGTCTCCATAAAACAGAGCAAAAGTAAGGACTGGTCCTAGAACCTTTCTTACCCTAAAGAAAGTTAAGAGGATATTTTTCAATCTCTATCACTTTTTATCTAGAGACAAAGCAGAATACTCTGATATGGACAATCTGACAGAAGCATTTCAATGCTTCCATATTTGTGCAGTTGTATAAAAATGAGCATGACAAAACGTTAAAAGCACTGTTTTTTTTTTTTTTACTCAATAATGTAAATAACAGGAATGGAGCTCCACTCCATCCCTGACCCCATCCTCAATCCCCAGCCCAGGGGACAGATTCAGCAACAGGATAAGGATCAGGGATAGAGTAGTGATGTCTGTTTTGCACATTACTTAGAATAATTTTTTAAGTGCAACATTTCATGAGTTCTTTTAAGAAGGCTGCAAACATCTGCAAAAGGTCACACCATAGTGTTACATAACCAACCATAGGACACAATCCACAGCCACTCTATCAGAGACTGAATCTCAGAATTTCAGGATGCAATATCAAATCAATATTCACCCTGTAACCTTTTCCAGCTTCCTTCCTGAGCAAGGGATGAGACATTTGAATTTGGTGGAATGAATCAGCACTGAAGACAATATCACCAGAGATGGACGCTTTGTGATTGGATTAAACAATATCACCTGCCATAAGCTAAAACGGCTTATCTGATAAAGCACAGGATTCTGATATTGAAAGATGATTAAGGAAATCAGCAGCACGTTAAATATTAAGCATTTCTTGGAACGTGATCACTGTGCTAGAGGTTACCACTTCATAGGAAATGAATCTTAAAAGGACCTCAAGGTCTTTGGCTCGAAGACTCTGCTGAAGAATAAACATGTATCTAAATGGGTACCAGAGCTGATGCTAGAAGGAAACACAATTGCTTGAGGGTGCTTTACTTCTCAGTCTCCCAAATATTTTCTATCCCCCTTCCAATGCTGTTGTCCTCAAATGCCATCAGCTCTTAGAGAAATATGGTTAAATGCACCATCTTGTCAACCTTTAAATTAAGATACTCTTTTGAGTTTGTATATTGTTCTTATTTGAACAATTATGTATTGTTCTTATTTGAAAATTTTGCTCTCCCTCCCCCATAATATTATCAGAATCTCTGGCCTTTCATAATGCTACAACAAATGCTCTATTTATTTTTTAAATACTTATTGAATACCTACTATGTGCCAAGTTCTGTTTTAGGCATTAGAGAGGTAAATTCATGATTAGCAGGCCTTATCACCCTTTGTGAAATGATTAGAGCCATGGCTTCACCAGTGTTCTACTTCTCCTGCTTCAAGTCCTTGTGTCTCCTCGATAAAATCAGGGACCATCTAGTTGCCCACCACAAGTACTCTGTAACCCATATTCCTCTAGCCTGCAAGGATCTCCATACCCATAGCACCTGATTGCTGCCCCTCCTCAAACAATAATTGTCAAACTTACCAGTTTCCATTCAGAAATGTTCATTCTCAAGACTACTAACCAATATAGCCATCCCCAATCCTCCATGTGCAATATCCAACTCACTGCCCAACTTCTCAGATGTACTCATTTCAACTTTCCACCACTGTGATCTCCAAATAATCCATGATAGAATAATATTAGTTTAAAGCACAATTAAAGCTCGTAAATTATGTTATTTATAATTGACCCTAATAACACCAATAATATGACCATCCACTTGTGGCTCAATTTATAGAAAAATGCTTGCCTGCCACTTTTACAATCATTCAAGCACTCTATTCTTTTTCTTCTTCTTCCTTCTTTCTCCCCACTTCTTCTTATTCCCCTCCTCCTCCTCCTCCTCCCCCTTCTTCTCCTTCCCCTCCTCTTTCTTCTCTCCTCCTCGTTTTCCTCCTTCTTTGAGAACATCTTGAAAGTCCAAATTTTCTATAGAAGTTTTTACACTACCTCTAGAAATATTTTTAAAACGGCATTATTATGGCATCAACACACTCTCCAAAAACTTACATTTTGAAAGTATATTTTATGTGTTTATATACCTGAAAGAAATTTCTTTGTTTCTGATACTAATTGAAGTGCTTACGTTCATTACTCCACTCTATATTATTGTAGAGTTTCTTGTAAGATTACGTAGTAAGTGGTAATCAATATTCATTACTTTAAGCATGAAAGGTAAGAAAAGGACATAAAGGTAGGAGAGAGCTACTTTCTGCCTATTCTACCACTTTTGTGGAATGTGGTGATTGAAAAATAAAAGAGACTCTCCAGAAGAAAAAGAAAAGAAACTAGCAAGTGAAAATTTCTCATCTTGGTTTCAGTTGGTGTTGGACTGTTGGCTTTAGGGAGAAGGGAGTTGGAGGAATTTTTTGACAAGTGAGACATTCTTTTATTTCTATTAGATAGAACACATGACCCAGAAAAGTTGGGTTAAGTCATGGATGATCTGCTAGGACTTGGCACCCTTGAGAAACCACTCCATATCTCTGCAACTCAACTCGTTTCACATGTGAAGCAAAAGGGTTATGCTAGGCGGCTCTCTGACCCCCTCAGAATAGGACTATTATTTGTGGTTTCCTGCAAACTGTACAACTTACCTGTATAATGACATAGACAGAAAGGTCTGCCTACGTCATAATCCCCTCATCTCCAGTTGGTACCTATTGATATTCCAGGAGTTGGAAGATGTTCTGAGGCCTTCAGAATACTCTACCAGTGATAAACAATAACAAAAAGCAGTATGAAAAAAGGGTTCTGTTTCATTGCTAAACCTTGGCACATACCTTACGAATCACCTAAGATAATATTGGAAGCTCTACTTAATGGACAATAAAGTACATTTCATTACCTCCTAGGTAACATTAACCATTAACAATGTAGAAAAACAACCAAATATTCAGAATCACAGATATTTGCAGAACAGCATGTTATCACCATTTAGATCAATCCATATGTAAGTGGACATTGAGGACATTAAAGGTTATTTCAAGTTTTCACCTAGTTATTACACAGGGTCAAAAAGGCAGCCAAGAAGAGGGTGGGCATATGATATAAATTGCAATGCTTGCTTTAAAGTGCAATTTGGATTTAGAGATTCAAAGGGAGAGAATAAGGTATTTACGTGGAGGATGTATGTGTTGAAAAGATAAAGAAAATGGAGCCAGTCTCATCTAAGGTATTCTTCAATTGAGAATTTAGTGGACACCCACCAGGTATAGGCACAAACCCTCCACTCCCACACAGAAGAATGCCCAAAATATGGTTCCATACATTCTGTGAGTTTATAGTCAAGTTGGTGAGAAAACGAACTAGTACCCAACTCACAGTTAGGAAAACTACTAAATGGTACACACTTGGAGACTCAAAAATTCATATAAATCAAGAGAGAGAGAAAAGTTGCCTACAGTCTGGAATTATTGGATTCCCTAAAGAACAATGGGGTAAGTCAAAGCATCAGTATTGGAACTCTGACTCCAATTGTGCACTTGCCTCTTTAGTGCCCTGGGTTGCCTATGTGACAGAAGGGACATCTTCGAGAATCCCAGACAATTTCTATATTGCAAGTGAAGTATATGAATATACAAGTCGAGTACATGAACATTTTAAGTGCTTATGGAAGAATGATATAATTTTTGGTACTAGAAATGTCGGTAACCAAAGGAGAAAAGAGTAGCCATTTTGCCATGAAGAATTCCAATTCAGGATGGTTTTAGTCTAGCAATAATGTCAGGCTCTTCCCACAGTTAAGAGACAGACTCAATTAGGAATGTGCCCTGTGGGCATTAGGTGCAATTGCCATCCTAGGGACAAACTGCACTCAATCAGCACAGAAAGAATTGCTGCTGTGCATCAAGCTTACAGCTCAATTCACTAACCCAGTAAAAGCTCCATAAGGAGCAGCATCTAAAACACAGGCAGATTCCATTAACAGTTGGATCACACACGTAAAAAGTATTAAACTTTATAGTTATTGGTACTATGCAGAGTCTAAAAGAAGGAGAATAGCATTTGCTTTAGAACCATCTTCCAACTACCCCCTTCTATGTCCTTTCCCCTGAATAACCAGAATGGCCTCCTAATTGGTCCCCTCTATCCCACTCACTGCGCACCCAAAACTTCACTCTTGCTGCTGCTAGACTAGTCTCCCCAAAACATAGCTGTAATCATGCTTCTTACCCTGCTCAAAAGCCTTCCATGACTCCCAGCCCGCCCTATGGTATCTACATTCCTTCCATCTGCATTTCCTGTCTTGTTTCCCAAATAATTTTAGTTTAAAGCTCATGTCCTCTGCACAGATCTCTAAATTTTGAACTTTGCCATGATCTGCTCCCTCCCTCAGGTTGGATCCTCTCTCATCTTCCTCAATCCTTTTGTGAAGGTTTTAGAAATATGTCCACAAATTCTTTGATATTCCTCTCTTTGAGAGGTGGGACCCAATTTCTCTCCTCTTGTGTTTAGAATAGACTTAGTGGCTCACTTTTAGCAAACAGAACAAAGCAGAAGTGATGGTAATAACTCCTGGCCCACCTGCCTAGAAATGTACCTAAAATCATGTAAGGTAGGATTTGTACCTGTCTTGTAGAATTTCATCTCTCTATTATAGTGATACCTATAACTTGCACAATTTTTTCCCTTATTAAAGGTTAAGCTCTTTGAGGAACTAACTGGCTCCAAATTTTTCCTCTTATAACAGAAGTTAAGAACATTAAAAAAAAAAAAAAGACATAGTAAATATCTCTTGAGAGAATGAGCAGCTAGATTCTAATCTAAAGCTTCTTTCTTTACTTGAAAACCTATTTGTGTTTATTGCTGTGATTTAATAAGGAGTTATATGTAACTGAAGAAGTAAGACATAATATAAGAAATACTTAATTCTTTTTTTTAAATTTTATTAACATATAATATATTATTTGCTTCAGGGATATAGGTCTGTGAATCCTCAGGGGGTTTTTTTATTTATTTTTTTTAATTAACACATAATGTATTATTTGCCCCAGGGTACATGTCTGTGGATCCTCGGTCTTATACAATTCACAGCACTCACCATAGCACATACCCTCCCCAATGTCCATAACCCAGCCACCTTCTCCTTCCTCCCTCTCCTCCAGCAACCCTGAGTTTGTTTCCTGAGATAGAGAGTCTCTTATAGTTTGTCTCCCTCCCAGGTCCCATCTTGTTTCACCTTTTTCTCCTCCCTTCTCCCCATGACCCCCCGCCCTGCCTCTCAAATTCCTTCTATCAGAGAGATCCTATGATAATTGTCTTTCTCTGATTGACTTTAAGAAATACTTAATTCTTTCATAACTTTGACAAAAGGAGAAAACTGCTCAGAGAGAAATAATTAGCATATTCAAATTTACCAAGCAGATGAGGTAAATGGAATTAAAATATCACCATTTCGATGTTAGTCCTTGTCCAAAGCCAGGTAGGAACTTAGAGGCATGGAAATCAAGAGACGACCATATTCCTGACCAAATAACAAAGCGCTCACCAATTTTTTTTTCCAACTGAAGACAGAAACTTTCCTCTTTCACATTGTTTGTGAGCTGACATCATCCCCTAGACCCCTTTCAGCCTCCTTACTGTGGTGTCCGATTTGCTGTACAATATTAACTAAGAATCAACAGCACCATATGAAAAGTGAATAACCATTTTTGATTGTTTGTATTTAAAATGCAGGCTTCCCCCTTCCTCTGAGTAATGGAAAATGTGAAAACTGATTATGAACTGAGCATAAATGTTCAGAGCATTTGGCTTTTAAAAATGAAAGCACAAAAATCATTATGCTTTGTTGGAGCTCTCCAGACATAAGTGTATAAAGGGAAGGATTCTTCCTGCCAGCCCTTGTCTTTGCCACTGGTAAGGCGACATGCTGTCAGAGCCATCTCTCTGCTTCTTTTGACATATTTCCAAAGTGTCTATTATCAACCAATGTTCAGCCGTCAGGGAAGCACAGGTTCAGGCAGTAATAACCTAAGTAGGCAAACCGTACCTACCTCTTATGCAACTAGATTTGATCCTTGATCTGAGGCAACCACAATAAACTTATTGAGACCTTTTGTACAGGGATAATTGTTTTTATAGTAAATCAGTATCCATTTACAGATTATTATATACTGTAAAACAAGGAATATGCTGTTTATGTGTGGACTATTATGCATTCCTGACGTGTAAGACATCAAATTCAGTTGCCTCCCCTTTCCTAAGCAACAGTGACAACAAAAAAAACAGTGAGTTCCTGAGTTGGTCCCAGCTTGCTCTCAAATGTCAAAATAACATTTTTTCAGTTTAAAGGTCTAATAAGGATTTTTTTTTTTTAAGTGTCATTTTCTTAGTTTCCAAACTTCAGCCTAAGGCTTTTGACTACTACTATTCTTACCCTCTGCTCTTGAAGTGGGGGGAGAATTTTAAGAGACTGAAAACCCTTTGAGTAGCATTATTCCCACTGCCAAGCATCAGACTATGGAGCACCTCTGCACTATTGTCTACACTAGATAAATGAATTAAAGATTTAGGCAATAATTCAGAGAATTTAATCAATGTTATCCATCCATACGGGTGATTCAAGACAGTATAATTTTAGACCTTGGCAGTAAAATTTTCGGCCTGGATTTTCCCGATAAATAACTCTGTATTTCTCTTTGTCAGTGTGGACAAAGCTTAAGGTAAAACTTTGCTTTTGCTTTTTTCAGTAGATATACCTGCCATTCCAATTGCCACTCTTAAAGCAGCATATTCTATCCAAACCAAACTAATGGACTCTGATGCACTGTTGTTACTAATTTTCCTTATGGATAGCAAAAGTAGGCTCTTCCACATCCAGCATCTTGGTTATGGTAATCAATCTCACCTTAAGCCCTACTGAATTTTAACTGGCCAAAGAACGTCAGTAAGAGCGTAGCCATAGATGAAAGCAATGCCCATAATACGACTTCCTGAAATGAAAATGTGAAGAGCCAGGACGGCAGAGAAACAATCACACAAAGATTATTCAGATGGAAGTCAAGAGGAAGAGAAAAGTCCAAGAGGAAATACAAAGAAACTCAGTGTGGTAATACAAGTTTCCTGTGGGCGTGTGGAAAACACCATAGGAAAGCAACTATGTGTACCTAACATATAGAATAACAGATATTGACCAGATGTGGTTCTGGGACTGCCTTTTTTTTTTTTTTTTAGTCAGGCTTTTTGGAAACGATAAACCTGAAATATTTTCAGGATAAGAAAAACTTTAACATCCCACTGATCTGTTGATTGCTGCACACACAGATCAGTCGCCATCTGAAGGGGACGAGATATCTTGGCTTGCCTGGGATCATTTCTGCTGTCCT
The DNA here is from genome assembly GCA_028534135.1 of Potos flavus. Lineage (NCBI taxonomy): Eukaryota > Metazoa > Chordata > Mammalia > Carnivora > Procyonidae > Potos > Potos flavus. The sequence continues at coordinate 7,217,924 of CM052883.1, forward strand.
GAATAATAACAGTGTCACCTTTCACCCTCGAAAATTATCTGTTTAGAAAACAAATTATTTGATCACCCTAATTTATAGTGGGTTAATATTTAGAGGGAAAGAAAAATGACATAATAAATACATACATAAAAATCATCTCAAAAAAAAAATCATCTCATCTACCTTCCTCATTCTGATGTTCCTCAGACTTGGTGAGAATAACCAGTAAATATACTGTTTCTCAGAAGGCTTTAACCTGACACTTCTAATCCAGCTAAGACAGACAGACATACACACACACACACACACACACACACACACACACAGTCTTTTTTGGTGCTGCCTTTATGGAATTGTCCAAACTATTCCTTAAACAAGAATTGGCTCCTGTCTGACAATCAGTGTATCACTTTAGCCAACACCAAGATCAAGACTCACTGACTCATTCTGTTTTACTCACCCCACTTCATTCTACCTCAGTAGAGGCCGCTCCTACAAGTAAAAGTACATTATTTAATGTTCATTATATCAATTTGCTCATAAATAACTATAAGTTGGGTTGAATAAAGATAAACAGTGACAGAACACATTGTCCACACCCTGGTGTGCTTGAGAAGACGCTGGCTGTCAGCCAGTAGCTCCACGGCACTGGGCTGCAGAAGCTTGGAGAATATCTCCATCCCAGCGGCTCACAATATCCCCACCCCTCCACTTGAAAGGCACTGGATACTATCAAGTTACAAAGAAAATTCTTGGCCTCATTTTTCTTATCTATTTTTAATTTCTTTTCTTTTTCTAGAAACTCCTGTAAGTCCTCTTAATTTCTTCTGCCACAGTGTGCGAAACACACGAAAAACCAAAGATGGTTCTTGCCTTCACAGGTCTTAAAATTTAGAACAAGGAAAACAGAAACCATGGAGCTATAGTACAGAACACGATCTAATAACTGCTCTGAAGTAGAGACAAAGTGTTATTACAGTTCACAAGAAGGAAGAAATCATTTCCATGGTGGGGGGTGAATAAGAGAAGAATTGGCACTGGATCATAGACAGTGCGGAAACTGGGTTTGGGGAGGTTGTAGAATGAGGTTAGAAAATGGCAGAGATGTTGAGAAACAGGGACAGGCCGTTGGGTGGGAACAGCATCAATAAAGGTCTAGGGGTTGGAAAGTAGACAGTGGGATTGGGATAAAACTAACGCAAACCAGCAGAATGGTTATTTTGGGGTGAGATTCGTCCCATCTAAAAAGGATAGACTTCTGATATGCCTGTTGTATCTGAGGAGACCAGACTAAGAAAGGGTCCATACCATCGGGGGTGGGGGAAGGATACCTACGATGTTATTGAAATGTGCAAGATTACTAAACGCTCGTACGAAGTGCAGGCATTGAATAGCCTACTATTGCATACATTCATTCACACAATGGCTGCTTTCTGCTCAGAGAAAATCAGCCAGGAGCCCCAATGAGACCCCTCTCCATCACAGATGCAAACCCTGTGTGAGAAGCAGTAGACGAACAGCCCCGGATGCACGCTTCTGTAGAATTCTGTGCTCGTTCAGGCAGCTGTGATCTAGGATCACACGTCCCAGCTCAGATCAGTGGTGTCTGCAGACTCGGTGCTTAGGAGAGAAGCGGAGGACAGGACATAGCACAGGCTCTCCCAGCCTCAGTGACAGCCCCATTTTCCCACTCTACGTCTCCATCAGTTTGACTGACACACAGAACTGTTCATCTCTCTCCTCCCCAGGGAGGGAAAGGAGGAGAGAGTGCAATATTGTAGAGTGAAAAGTGGTTTTATACGCATCATCTTAATTTTCAGTGATGGAGAAAGAAGGAAAAGAACAAGAATTCTAAGTAGCAGAAAAAGGTTCAAGGTTAATTTGATTGGCAATATATGAAATGCCACTTACCTCAGGCCATTTCAAATTGCCCCTCATTCTCTCCGCAGTGAATGAAATGATTCTTTCCAAAGACAGGGGCATCAACTGATAATGGCTGCTATTACATATTCATACACCACTTTACATTCTGTAGCTTACTTGGCAGGAATTCTTACAAGTCCCTCTTCACAGATGCCATGTCAGAGGTGAGGCGGGGACAGAGCGCGCTCTCGCGGGCACTTGCAGCGGGCGGAGGAACGGAGACTGGAGGGCATGTGGGGAGCAAGCCACACCTGGCATGCAGGTAGCCTGTGCCTTTACTGCCTGCCCTCCTACCCCAGCACATACTGGGAGATGTACTTTGCAGAGACCTGGGACTTTATACAACATTAATGTCCATTTGCAGAACACACAGTTTTAACAACAAGGAGTACTTCTCAGTACTGGGAGGAAGATGGAAAACATCATTTTGTGCCTTGAAGAATTCTCTTTTTACATTACGGATAATTTCCTCATCCAAAAGGAACTAAAAAGAAAGTTGGGGGTTTTTTAAGCATAAACAAAACAAAACAAAACAAAAGAAGTCATATCATGAGTTGCTACATACAGTTGAGATCCCCGCTTGCGATGGAACCAACACACACTTCCGTGGTTCCTGAGCCCAGTGAAATAGAGCTAAGTCAATTCTACATGCATTTGCTGTCTAGTGGGCAGGAGGCACAACACTGGCAACTTTCATCCCCACACAAGCCAGTTTACCCCACACAAAGATATAGCCACAGACAGGGTTCCTAAATAAGCCACGGAAAGCTGAAAGGAAAATATGGATAGCTCAGCGCACGCCCATCCCACCTTCGAAAGAAACAAAACACAGGGATTATTTACACAGAATCATTAGCTTCACATTTTTAAACCATACTATTTCTCTCTCTGTCTCTCTCTGTCTCTGTCTCCTTCTCTCTCTCTCTCTCCGCCCTCTCTCAGTTAGTGACACAGCCAATTGCTGAATTGCTTTTCATGATTAACTCTCTTCTTTCAAGGTCAGTGATTGCCCTTTGCGTGATGACAGTACTCAAGGTTAATACACAATTCAGATAAACCCTGAAATGTTGACCTATCATAAGCTCAGTGTAATTAAAAGGTGTGCCTATGCCTGAGCCAACTGTTTGAAACATGTTTTCCAGAAACCTAATGTCTCTGAACTTACCCAGAACATCTGTTCCTGAATTTCCTTCACAGGCCCATTGTTCAGAGCAGTTTTCATAAAGCACTAAAAATCTGCATAAAATTAATGATGGCAAATGAGCTTGAGCTTACTTTTTTTTAACTAACTTTAAATAACAATTTCTGATTTAAAATTAGGAGGAAAGGACTTTCTATTTACAAATGGCTGGAAGGTAGCTTTGAATACTTTAGGAGTAATGACTGCCCTATTAGTAGACTCTGTGTTTTGACATGCAGTGGCATTTCTTGAAGGATTGTTCTTAAGAGTTATTCTGACCACAACTGTTTTCAGTGCAATTGATTTTTTTATTACTAATGGGACTGGTGCTCCAAGATATATAACCTGAAGAGAGAAGATAAGAGAGAAAGACATATTCCCACTAAAACTGTTCTAGAATAGTCTTCCCTCCCTGCCTCTGAGCATCATTCCAGGATGCCAGGATGCGTTTTTGACCATGTAAGGGTCAGGAGGCATTCACGGGCATTGCTTAAGGAACAAGAAGCAAAATTCTTATGCCAAGAGAACAGTTGATTCATCCAAGTTCAGCAGTACGTCAGTGTGGAATGGTTGAAATTGAACAAGGAAACAAGCTAAGAATGAGAAATGCATCTGGATAAACTAAATTCATTTTGAAAAACAGCTATCAGTTTGTAGTTTCAAATATAGAAACACCTAAAATAACCATGTCATCCAGAGGAAAGCCAGGAATTAGTAGCCAAATAGACCTAAGTTCTGAGAGAAAAGCTCAGCCAGGTAGTGACTGTGGCAATCTAATCTACGTCCATCAGATCCAGGGGCAGGGAAGGAAGCCTAAAGAGTCGCTGAACCCATTCTGGAACCTCCAGTGCATGAGCTCAGTTGCAAAAATAATGTTATCTTTCTGGATGTTCTCCAAATTTTAAAACGCTGTTACTCATCTGTAAAATGGAAATCGTCATACCAACCTGCTGTGGTCGCCGTGGGAATTACAGGACTAGAAAGCTTAGTCCCGTGCCGGACACACAGTTAGCCATCAACAAATGTGTTTGCCATTGCTGTCACACGTCTCACGTTTCACCCTTCGGCATTTAACCATGAAAGGATTTTATTGGAAAAGATGTATGTTTGATCATAGCCCTTTGTTTCCCGTTCACCCAAAGAGTATGTATTGAGTGCCTTCTCTGTTCTAGGCTCTGGCCAAGGCAAAGGGACTGAAGTCCCAGGTGATGGGAGTCCGGCAGGTGCACGATTCACCTGGCCAGGCAGCGTCAGCTTACAAGTGGGGAGCCCCTGCTGGCCCAACCGTTAGACAAAAGTGAGTTCTTTCGGCAAAACGTAAACAAATAAAACTTTGATTTTAGTAACCTAAGTAAGGTCTCTCTCAAAAGGATCCAGGTGTACCCCAAGGAAATATACGCCGAACAGGAATGTAATCAGTCAGGTTGGGAGAACCTATAAGCATCTGAAAGTCAGGAAAATGAAAAATATAAACTCACATAATGGAAAGAGAGCCTCAGGCAACACTAAGCCATTAGGACTGATGGTTAATCTGGTGCCAAAGACTCAGACGATGAAAACGTCATCTTCCAGGCCTGTCCTGGGTTCAGTCGCACTGGCCCACCCCTGGTTCTACTCCCAGGCCGGCCTGCAATGCACATTTGGCTCAAATACTGATCCATATGCTGCCTCACCAAGGCCTTTAAGTACATGCGCGGGTTCTAAGTGATAAGCAAGTGCTTGCATTAGCTTTAGCTAACACATTAAGCCTTAAAGAAAAAAAAAAAAAATGCATGACTAGCTTTTGTGGTCTTCAATCTTGACAGTGTTTTTCCAGCCTTTAAAACATTCTTTTTGATTTCATTCCCTAGAAGAACCCAATTTTATTCACAATAAAAATTTGCCATGCACAATATCCTTGTTTCCTAATAATTACTCACAACATTTTGGAATAATTTTTGTTGCTTTTATCATGATGCTAAGCCTTCCCAACCTCTCATTTTTGCATTTTGAATATTGGTACAAATTTTAAATTTATCGAACCACCCATGGCTGACCACAGCATCACATTAAAAAGCTTGCACCTTCCCTTTATATCAGTTTACAATTCTTTGTTTCGTCATTTGAATGTATCCCATACCTTTTTAAATTTCATGCTTCATCTGCATTAGTACTAACTTTTCCACTTAGATTCTGCTTTTGTAAGTACTCAGGGGAAAAAAAAAAAAACAACTCCATAGTAACACCAAAGCAGGAGCTCTCTATGAAATGGAATGTTACCAATAATGTGGATGAAAAATGAAATCCAGTAGTAAATTGTAAGACTTTGTAAGTATCAGGTAGGAAGGGAAGCATTTTATACATATTATCTCGATTAATCCCTAAGACAACCTGATAAAGTGCTAGTGTCATCATACCCATTTTATAGACGAGAAACTGAGGCTGGGAGACACTAAGCCATTTGACAAAGTTCACAAAACTAAGAAGAGACAAAATTCAGAGTCCCATCTGTCTAGCTCCAGGACCCAGCCTTTTAAGCATTACACCACGCGTAGAAAATTTTATGTGCACTTTTATGCATGCGCTTTCATGCAAAATAATTTTCATTGTCAAGGCAGCCAAAGGAAATCCCCACACAATGGAATAAAGGCTTTGGCACTTTTCAGCCTCTTTAAACTTTCATTTTTTCCTTTCTAATGGACCCCTTGCTATTGCTTGGTTTCCATTCAATCACAGAATGTCATAAAAGTGGTAATAATAGAAATGATACTGAAGGGACCCATGCAGCCCTAACAAAAATGCATGGGGAAAACAGAACAACAGGAAAGTCCAGTCAAAAGGCCCTTACCTCGTGGTGGCTGCTGTCCGCCTGGCACCCTGGCTTTGCAGCCATCCGCCGCACACGGCAGAACGAAAATTTCCCTCTCGAAGATGTCATTATGGGCCTCTTAGAACAATCCATGTAAGGTCATATTTGCATAAGTCAAGTGTTCCACAGTCTGTACGGCGTCTTTACCTAATGCAGGATTAAATCACTGACGTGGACCATAATTAACCCTCCAGATTGCCTTAAATGCCAGCCAGCTCTCACTTAGAGAAGTGGCCAGAACATGGAAGGAGTGAGGTGGAGAACAGCAGTCGACACACAAAAGCCACCAGAGCTCAGAAACCGTTCGAGAAATGCCCTTCTCTGCACTCATGCCCTTTTGTTTAGTAAGTTCATACAAACAAGGGAAAGGTTCGTATGTGAGTTGGCAACAGTGAGGACTTCAGAGGACCAGGCATGAAATTGCCAGACTGTCATCAATGCAACACAGACATCCTTTAGGCCAGTGGCTTCCCAACTGAGTTTCCAGAAGCCCTGGCTTCCCGCCTCCCAGCTGCTTCAGGAATGAGAGTAAAAGGCCCAATTAGGGGGTGACAGGTCTTCAATGCCTCCCTCAACCAGGGTGACTTCACATCTCTCTGTTAGACATGCTGGGTTTTCATGTATGACCTGACTGGAAAGAGTATCTGATGCTAAATATGAAGTTGGAACACTGCTAATTCAGGGCAACTACTACCTCACCTACGTGCAGAGGGTACTGGTGAAAGGTTTAGTACCCTGCCCATTGAGTGAAGGCAGGGGATTGCCAAAACCTAGCCTGGAAACTAAGTATTTGATTTCCTGCTCCAGTGCTCAACCCACCACACCTTGATTCTTCGTTCATGACTTCTGTTCTTTCTACTCCCGCCATGGGACATCCATGGTTATCTTTTCCAATTTGGGTAAACGCATAAATGTGAGAAAAACACAGGTGGTTCCCTCATTAAACCTTTTTTTGTTTTTTGGGTTTTTTTAAAAGATTTTATTTATTTATTTATTTACTTATTTATTTATTTGAGAGAGAGAGAGTGAGAGAGAGCATGAGAAAGGAGAAGGTCAGAGGGAAAAGCAGACTCCCCATGGAGCTGGGAGCCCGATTCGGTACTCAATCCCAGGACTCCGGGATCATGACCTGAGCCGAAGGCAGTCGCTTAACCAACTGAGCCACCCAGGTGCCCCCTCATGAAACTTTTAAAAAGTGGGCAGACCTATGACCCATGTAAAGGACATGGTCTTTGGAGCAGGCATACCTTTGGTGAACTATGTGCTTCCAAATCCTGTGTTATATAGGATGTCTGAGTACATGCATATGAATCTGTTCGGCCTTATTCCTTCAGCAATTACATTGTATAGTGTGCTAAGCTTTACCAAGCACATGTGTATGTTTCGTCTCTATGTAGAAATTGGCCCTTTTCCAGAGAAGTGGGGAATTATTTATCCTACTGGGAATGTTGAAATATATAGTTAGATAGGGCTTTACAGATGACCCAATCCAACTCTTTCAGTCTACTAGTGAGAAAACTGAAACCAGGAGATGTTAAATGTTAAATCAAATGATGTCTATTAGGCCAACACTGAAGACCAGATCAACTGATTCCTAGCACACTTCCCACTATGCATTCCAGTTGTGTGCAGTCATACCTAGAGACTTCAATGGACCTTAGTATTCCTTGAGATTTTGTGGTCCCACTCACAACTGAACACATTACCCGGCATATGGATACTTGGTTGTTCAAAGCAAAGTTATTTGCATCACTTGCATCATTTGTATCATTAGACCTGTAAGGACCTTTCCTATAAATTATCATAAATTCTCATGCTTTCCTTCATAATACCTAACACAGTTTTGTGATATTCATTCATTCATTATTTAAACGAATTTATTTATTTAATGCATTCCTTCCTTCCTTCCATATCTTTTCCCACATGAAAATATAAGTTCCGTAAGGGAAGTTGCTAGTTCTGTCGTGTTTATCATTTTTTTCCAGACACAATTTCTAGCACAATGGCTAGAATATTGTAGAAGTTGAATGAGTGAATGAGTGAATGAATGAATTTCACAATGCCATAGAATATTTCTATTGCTATACTTATAGTATTTAAGCCATGTATGCACGGTTTTAATAAACTAGGAGCTTCTCGAGGGTAATGTTTATGCCCTGTTGTGTTGACAATACCTAGCTTATGTCTTATCAAAACAAAGAAGGCTGTCAATAAATATTTGTCAGATAAATAAATATGTTCATTCATCAACAAAATCTATCAATCTTAGGTAAATAATAGGTACTCAAACACACTTACTGATTGCTTAACTGATTAGTTGGTTGGCTGATTGACTGATTGATTGATAAAGCTCCATAAAAATCACATGTTTTCAGGGTGGTGTCTTTAGGGAGTCATCTTACCATCACAACAAAACCTAGTTTTTCATGAGAACCAAAACATGTTATTTGAAATATGATTCCTCCGAATTTTATTCTTCTACCCTCCCCTTTCTTCTCTACTAGTTAAAACAGAAATATATCCATTTTGTGGAAAAAGTTTGTACTCCTATTCAGGACACTCTACAAAGGTAAATCATTCAAGAGCAGGTTAGAGCAGCCTTCCTCTATAGACGTCACTTCAAGTTCATTGAATCATTACTTCGAAAACCAAAAAGGGGCCAAAGTTCAGGGTAACCACTTATGACTGTGAGCATCACGGCATGTAATAAAATAGTCATAGAGCTACTGTTTATGGGATTTGAGAAGGTCATTCTGAGTAGGGCTCAAGGCTAAGTGCCTAAGTGTATCATGGGTAATGCCTTGGATTTGTCAGTACCTTTTAAGAACATCTTTGCAAAGCAGATGACAGCCATGGAAAACAGAACACACACATACACACATTCACATAGACCTTTTCCACTAACATTTTGGCTTTTCTTTTGAAATTTTATGTGTATTCTACAAAATGCAAACATAACAGAGACAGTTTCTCAGCAGCTATCGAGGAATGAAAAAACAACAGGAGTTGGTCTTTGATCTTTCCACCATATTCCAGGTGGAACGAAAAGAACATTCTCTACTTGGCAACTGGTGTGTATGTGGACACACAGCACATATATATTGCATCTGCTGTTAGCCCTGCTGTTAGGCCTGCACTCAGGGGAAACCAGGGATCAATTGGTAATTGAGATCTACCACTGATTTCAAACATCTCATTTCGTGTAATCATTTTACCCTCTTCCTTCACTATAAGCCTTGTTAAAATATTATTTAAGCTGCTTTCTCTCCCTGTTTCTCCCCATCTATTGATAAAGGAGTTTTAAAGGCATGAACTCACCATGAGGCAGGCACCATGACATAATACAGCAAAGGTAAAGGTCTACATACTACACAAACCATCCTTCAAAGCCTGTGTCATCAAACGCTGCTCATGGCTAGACTTTGATGGCTAGGTCACCCACTAGATGGGTCGGTCACCTACTAGATGGCTCCTACGTGAAGGGTACAATATCCAGCATGCTCGATACTCCATATATTTTGGGTGCCAGCAGGAACCTAAGGTAATAGACAAATGTGTCTGGACACATTCAGTGAACTGGTATGGTGAGCCCATCAGAAGCCTATTTGGAAGAGCCACTAAGGCACTGCCTCTTAGAGACCTCACCAAAGAGAAGAGGAGGCAGGCAGAGTGAGCATGACCTGGGAAAGGAAAGCCTCAGCATCAGAGTGTTTTCAGTTGGACTGAGGCCTGCAGAAAGAAGGCACTGTTGTGGGGAAGGAAGGGAATGGAAAAAACTGTTTCACTAAAACCACACTGCTTAGGAAAATACCCCTTTTCCTCCTCCCAGAAATGACGATGATGATGAAGATGGGGGAGGAGTGACCCAGAAGCCAATGGACAGCTGTCATTCTCTACTTCACAATAAAATGAAATGTGGCTCCCATCACCCCAGAACTCTGGTCTGCAATATAGCAGAGCCCAAAGACTGCCTTGTTAAAGCGGAGGGGTTGCATTAGCATCTGGCAGCAATAGACACGCTTATAAGCACATCTGGGGAATTTCTGAAGTATTCGAAGTCCTGTGTGAGCATCTTGGGACAAGTGAAATTTGGGTCCATATTCACATTAAAGTGCTCGCATTTGTACCCACAACCCAGGGAGGCCGGAGGAGTCTCAGGACATATATATCTTTCTTCGTAATACCTTAGAAACTTAAATGACCATCAGATATACGTGAGTTGGGATCTATAATCCACATGATCAAGTGCAGATTGCATTTTCACAAAATTTATTAGCTGTCCACTACATGTGAGGACACTCAGCTAAGCGCTCTATAGAATTTAAAAGATTTTTAAAATATGGTACTCTTTGATATCGAACACAATATATTACTGATTATATATTTGCATGCAGTCATATATAAAAACCTCACCTCCCCAACTTCTACTTTTATGTCTGGCAATTCTAGACCTTCAAGTCACTTCCATCAACCAAATAAGTCAGTTACAAAGAAAATTGTTGTCAATAAGCCCATGCAATTTACTCTCAAGAGGAAAAAATAAAGTCACCCTCAAGGGAGAACTGCAGGCTTAGTATGATGTACAAATTTAGGGTCATCGATTTCAAGTTTGGCTACCTGCTTTCCCCCTGGTAACCAACAGCATAAGAAGTGACAACGGACAGCAAGGGGGGACAAGGCTGAGAAACTAAACACTACGACAGTCCCATGTCCTTGATTGAGGTGATGGGCTGAGGTACCTCCAGGACCCAAGGGCACATGCATGTCAAAACATGTCAGCACAATGTCCCACGTTCAGCTAACATCTCCAAGTCACCCCAAGGAGGTGGGGTGCCGTCTCTCTCTTTTGGTGACCTGGGTGACATATGGACACACCACCTTTAAGATTCTCATCATTTCTCAAAAAAAAAAAAAAAAAAAAAAAGATTCTCATCTTTCTCTAAAAATGTGTTCAACCACTACTTACAGGCCAAACCCAGGATATCGCTCACAAAACTATAGTGACATGCAGAGAAATGAAGACCTAGACGACCTGGCCTGAGTTAAACAGCAAGTTAGAAATAAAACCAAATGAGAATCCAGGTTCCGACACCTGAGTGGGTATGAACGGCAGTGACAGTGCTTAAACCCTGAACAAGATTGTCACCTCCAGCCGCACATTCGGCAAGTGAAATAACTGAGATCTAGAGAGAGAAGCGACTTGCTCAAGGTCACAATTCAGTGAACAGTAGAATTGCAACACGAATGCAGGTCTCAAGGATTCTAGTATTACATTCTCTTCATCGAAATAGGCTGTCTCTTTTCTAAGAGAGTTTAAGAGGACTTCCATCCCACAGGCTAAAAGCTGTTATTCAGGCTCCCTCTCACCACTGGCGTACTATTTGAAGTAGCTACTGCTTCTGCTTGCCTTCATCTAAGCAAAACCAGAGTAAGGAAATTGTCTGGATTAACTCACTATAAGCAAATGTACATCTTTCGATACCTGAAGCAGATATTTTAAGCAACTGCTTGTCACATATATCTTGATTTGAGAGATTTAATGAGGAGAAATTATGCCCTCCCCACAACCAATGGGAACAAGAGTCTTAAAGGAAATGGGAGACAAACATACACGCATCCTCCTTTTCCAGTATTCAAACACTTAAGAACCTACTATGTATCAGGGCTCTGCCTACAGTTCAAGTACACTAAGATATTAAATGGAAATGGCTCAGCATCTCAAAGGGTGACCCCAAGTCTTCTAACAGAGCCTGTGAAATTTAATAATTGGGAGGCTATCACCAAATCTCATTCATTGCTGCTTTAAAAGAAATAGATCACAGTTAATAAAGAGTCTGCAAATCAAAGTAACCCAGCAGTCTTAACTAGCAATTAAAATGACTTTTTTTTTTTCCTATCAAAGGTGAAACCATATGCTGGAGCAGATTTTGTCACGTATAAGATAAATGCGCAGTTTGGCTCAGCAGGGAATAATTCCGGTTCTGAAGGATCACTTTCAGTATCAGAATCTTGTTCTCTCAATGTCAGGATCCTGATACTGATTACCTGACGACACAGGGCTCAAGAGCCTTCCCTGTGAGGATACAAGCACACATATGCAGTCCCCCTCATTCCTCCTCACACCCTGAGTAAAGGGAGAAACGGAAGTCTGATATTATCCGGGTTGTGTGAAGAACCTAAATGCCAGTAAAAGCTTCACCTTCCTCACTGCTACTTATGGGAGCACCCAACGCTATTTCAGAAGTTCACAGGGAACGGGGAGCAGGCTGGGAGGGAAATGTGCCTGCCAACATCTGATCCACATGGGTGCCCGTTTTATTCTGCCAAAAGATCCCTAAGAACATGATGGAAGGAATAAGATGAGCTGTGGGAAGTGCCAATCATCTTCTAGGAGAGAAGAAGGTAGAGGCCCATGAAGCTGGACATAATGTACACGTAATGTTAATACAACAGCACGCAATACTTCATGAGCTCAGTTGTTCAGACATTTCTTCCCAAAAACCTGACTTGCTTCTATATCTTCACTTTTCCCAGGTAGGAATGAGAGTAGAAATAGTGGAGGTGGCCTGCCTGATGGAAAGACAGGAAATGATTACTGATAGAAGACAAAAAGAAGAGATATGTAGAAGGAAAAAAAAAAAAGATGATAGATGGACAGATGGATGGATGGATATTGAGACAGATTTATACACACGTACACATAACAGGGATGGGATGGATGGATGGATGGATGGACCAGTGAACAATCAGTACGAAAGAAGAAGACACCCTTGTTAGACTCCTACTTGCTTCTGGTCACTGAACACGGAGCTTCCTGTGCATCATCCCATGTAAACCATCTGTGATGGCATGACTATTTTGCCTATTTCACACATAAAGAAACTATCAACACAACTAATAACATTGTCAAGGTTAGAGTTAAAGTCTGGTTCTATGTAGCCACAAAACCTTTGGGTTTTCCACTATCCACATTGCTTCTCATTCAAGGTCATGCTGAAACTCGGATGACACTATGTTAGAGAAAAGAATGCAAGCCATATAGACTTGTTCTGTGAGTGCATAATCATAAACTACACTGTCAAATCAACACGATTATGGAACACATGCATTCTACTGAACGCCAAGATAAAAAGGCAAGAGAACACAAGAGATTCCTTCCAAACCTCTCCCTACTTGATGGCAAGCAGGTGAGAAGCATATTTCTGTCCAATATTGTCTTTCATCACCTCTATCCTCCACGCCTTCACAGTGCCCACACCCCACCTCCCAGAGCAGTTTTCACACTTTGATGTATAAGCAAATTGCCCCAGGGTTTTGTTAAAATGCAGATTCTGGTTCAGAAGATTTGGAATCTGAGACCCAGCAGTGCTAACAAGTTCCTAGGTGATTAACCTCCACTCTATACACCATTGTTAGAGAAAGGCAACAAGTTAACTATAAAAGGTTATTTAGCATCATTCTCTGGGCACTAACAATATTTAATACATGTAATAATAAGAAATGTGATGTGGATGGAGATTCGGGCTACCCATATATTTAAAGGAAGAGCATCTGTAAGTCGTAGAATCCCTCCAACTATTCCCCCCAAATTACCCAGCTGCAGTTCTATATTAGTAAAACCAAGAAATGCACAGTAAAGAAAAGACACCATCTTGATGCTATTTAAATACATATTTACTTCTTATTCATGATCTTTCACCCATTTAATTTTCTCTGAGAGATTATTCAGGTCACTTTTTAAATGGGTTTCAATGTTTCCAGGGCTGCAGCTCATTATAAAAATGTTCACAGCAGATAGAATCCTGCTTTAGCACAGCACTATTTTCAAGCTGGCAGACACAGAAATCGGTATGCAGATATTGTACCATAAACATTAATTTAGTATTATGTGGAAGGTTGATTGATTAATAAATACATAAGCCAGGAAGCCTAATTTAACTCTTAATTCACTTTTTTTTTTATTTCACAGAGAGGGAAAAATTAATCTAGAAGTGTTGATTGATTGAGAGTTTTAGTCTCGTCTAGACAGCAATGGAAAATGACTATGAACCTGGGACTTTGCAAACTGCATCATTTGCAAAATAAACCCAATCAACAAATTTCATCACACGGTGATTGATGGTCAGAAAGGAAAGGCTGTAGCGATCATGGAGGAGAAGAATATGTAATCATCCAAGGAAGCAGCTCGCCGTACAGAGTGGAAAAAGGACAAAGAATTAGCAAATATTTTCAGCTCAGAGGTGGACACAAATGAAAGAAAATACACTTGAAGTTTTTTTAAATTAAGGAGCATTAGAGCACTCCAGTAGGCTGGCAAATTAGAATTAGTACACTGCATTCTTAAGAATGTATAGAATGTAAACGTGTTTTAGCCATTGTGGTCCCACAGCAAAGACTGCATGATGCAGAGAACCGACTTATACTCTTGCCATGATCAAAAGGTCACGTTTAGAATCAAATGTTCTATATCGAGATTTGAATAGTGCTGAATTTTTTCTAAAAACAAGGGAAGCATGTTCATTGTTCTCTTTTTGAAGAGTAGCAATTAAGCTGAGCAAGGCAATTGCTTATAAATTAGACCTGCATCTCCTTCCTGTGATTCTGGTTTTCCTTTCCAGCTCTTATTTACACAATGACAATCAAGGTCAAGTTCCAAGCCCTAAGCCTCAGAAAGCTGACATCAGAATCATCAATACTGTTTGCATTTAGTGTGTCCATGGAAGGAAATGGAAGGAAGGAAAGAAGGTAACATTTGAGGACCTACTATAATAAGAACTGTTAAATATTCTACCAGAGATTCTGAACAAAGTTCTCGCATCAACATTTTCTTTTGTTAACCCCATTTTACAAATGAGGAAACAAGATCAGGGATGTTAGGAAGATTGGCCAACGATGCAACCATTTAGTTGGGTTCTCTACATGAGAGAGCATGCATCAGAATGACCTGCAGAGCTTGTTAAAACAGGTTGTTGGACCCTATGCTCAGAATTCCTGATTCAGTCAATCTATTCATTTCCTACTGCTGCTGTAACAAATTACCACAAACCTAGTGGCTTTAAAACACAAGTTTGTTCGTCACAGATCTGTGAATCGGCACAGCTCAAGTGGGGCCCCCGCTTAGGTTCTCTGAGGGCTGAAATCGAGGTGCTGGCAGGACTGAATTCCTTCTTGGGGCCTTGGGAAAGAATCTGCTTCATAGGTCATTCAGGCTATGGGCCAAATTCAGTTCCTTGTGGTTGTAGTGCTGAGGTCCGCATGGCCTTGCTGGCAGTCAGTCAAGAGCCAAGCTTTATTCTAGAGGCTGCCTGCATTCATTCCCGTACTTTTCTTGCAGCCCCCTCCAGCAAGGCCTGTCCCTCTCACACTCTGAACCTCTATGACTTTCCCTTCTACTGAATCTCTCTGACTTCAGCCAGAGAAAGCGCTCTGCTTTTAAGGACTCATTGTGATTAGACGGGGCCCACTGGATAATCCAGAAAAATCTCCCTATCTTAAAAGTTCATAAACTTCAATTGCCCCTGCAAAGTTCCTCTTGTATGGATACAGTCGCAGGATCCATGGATGAGAGGGTGGACATCTTTGGTGGTCCATTCCGCCCATTGTAGTCAGTCTGGGCTAGGGTCCTTGAATTTCCATTTCTAATACATTTCTAGCTGATGCTGATGCTGATGCTGCTGGTCTAAGACCATGCTTTGAGAGCCCCTGCCCTAGCTTCTTCTACTTCAAGCGTGGCTCATGACACCAGCATCATCTAGGAGCTTGTTAGAAATGCAGAATCCTGGGCCTCATCCCATACTTCATGGATAAGAAGTCGCGGTTTAACAAGATTTCCAGGTAATTTGTATGCACATGAAAGTTCTAGAAGCACTGTTGGAGGGCCACGAAAAACAAGGCAAAACATGTGAGTAAAGTATATGTTTTATTTAATCCCAAAACATTTTGGGAAGATACAGCTCCTCCCCTGTACAGCTATTGCCCTTTATCTTTTCTGGGCAGGAATGGAGTGAAGTATCTTACCTATGAAGTTATACTTGTAGTGAAATCCTGCACTTTCTCTCTGAATGGCTTTAATTTGCCTGCCCCTACTCCCAATTTTAACTCAATGAAGGGAAAAAATATCTGCCTGTGAACTGAACCCCAGAAATATTTGGCAGCCTGGAAAAATTGCAGGTTGGATTCGATTCTTCATTGAGCAGCCCTGACAAGGACATCCATCCTTTGGTCATATCCAGGTTTTGATGGGAATAGATTTCCAATGGCAATCAGATGGGGTCCAGGAGCGAATATGGTACTAGCCATCATTCGTGACCAGAGACAGGGTGAGCACTGAAAGCCTCAGCGTACTCTACTTTTACTTTGCCATTAATAGGATTTCCACAGTCTTGGGAAAAGATTCAGCAAAATCTCAGGGCCCCAGAGGAGAAGGAAATATCGTTAACCCTTTTATTGAGGATGTTATTGGTTTTCTGTGAGTTACCGTTAGAGGAAAGCGACTGCAGTTAGAATACACTGAAGAAGACACAGAGTGATGCAGACAGCCTGGGACCAAACACTCAGCTAACTTCTATCTCGGGCTCAAAATGCCTGAATGTAATTACTGAAATCTAATCGTTAGACAGCCAGAGAATAGTGGAATATGTTTCAAGATGTAGACATTAACTGAAAATTAATTATCTCAAACATCCTGCTTTTTCTTAATTTAAGGTAAGATAAAGAGAACAAAACAAAAGTGGACAGATGTTTGGGAGTGAAAATAAGAATATATGAGTATGGTGAAATGCTCTTAAGTTAACTCCATTAGTAAACCACAAACTGACAATCCCTCTCTCTCTTCCCTCCCCTCCTCCCCCCCACACTATGCTGTTTCTTTTTTAAGTGTGCCAAGCTCCAAGTAATAAAGACCCATATTGTCTGCTTAAATTGGCCCTTTATTCCAAAACGAGCATGAAGAATCATGTAAACCATCTCTCATTCCCAGCGCACTCTCTATCCTTGCACACACTCCTCTGATCAGATAAGGAGACTGTGGCAGCATTTTTAACACTAAACCAATCCTCTAAAACATTACTAAATTCTCTGTGGGTACTCAATAATAAAAGTGTCATGTATTGACAAAGGATGCCAGCAGCCCAGAAATGCTCAATGAGGTACCTGAAAATGTATGCAAATTATACCAGCAAAGAGTCGATAAGGCAACAGGCCATTCAGGCAAGATATGGGACAAAAGCCAAAGAGATGATAGAAACCTTACAGGGAAAAACAGTTCCCACCTCCCTGATCAATGCCATTCCCCCACCTCCATTTCTGGAAACTATTTACCGCAAGAAACATTTACAGAAAAAAAAAAAAAAAAAATCAGTTTCCTGAAATCTGAAGAGTGTTTACCTTTGAAAACCACCTGGCAAAACAGCTTAGCTTTCCACCCTTCGATGATGTGCTATGTTCTTTTTGATCTGCGTTTAACAGGGATGGGAGAAGAAATAGGAGAGAGTCCAGATCAAAGGTGGGATCTCTCTGAGGTCACTGGGGGAACAAAAGATGACCCTACACTGCATTTCTGACCCAACAGGCAGTCATCAGGGGTTGGAATACAGCCAACAAACCTCTGATTTTTTGCCCCGTATTTGAGTTTGGGTAATATTCTAATTCTGTTTGACAAATGGTTAGTCTAATGTATCTCTTATTTAAAGCCTAGGATATAATATTTGCATTTGTTTGGGTTATTGTTATTCAAAATGCTGCTACTCTTAGCAAGTCTGTTCTGGATCTTCATCTGTGCGCTTCACTGCGGTGGAGGTCAACACTGCACTCTTCTATATCAGCACCATCATGGAAAGGATTTTCCAATTCCTATCAGGACCATTCCTCCATTCCTTCCAGCTTTCCATCAGCCTAACTGTTCTTTCTCTTCCCCTTCACTTCGCAAGTTGTTCATTCCTGAAGTCATTAGCTGGGGCAGAGCAAGGTGAGAAACTACAAAGATGGGGAAGAGACAGGACTTCGTTAGCCTGAAGTGAACTGTCAGAGCCCCAGCAGGATCAGGACAGTGCTTACCCAGGAGGGATGAGTCAGCACAGATGTGGGAGTGGGGCATGGGGAAGGAAACTGCGGTGGTGATAGAGATCATTACATACTGAGGAGTCAATCAATACACTGATGTATTAAGAGTAAGGGGAGACAGGTTTCTCACTGTTTGAGAAGGGGATTATAAATACACAAAGGGAGAAAACTAAAATGAACACTAAGTGTGGGATTGGAAGTGGAAATACTCTCATTAACTCATGTTTTTCGTATATAAAGATGGATTTTACAATATAGATGAAAATGTATAGGGATGTGTGTGTGTATGTATGTGTGTGCCTCTGTGTATATGTGTGTGTGTGTGCGTGTGTGTGTATATATACATTCCCTAGTTCTAACCATTAAGATAGCTCACAAGGAGTAAGATACCAGCAGCAATGAGCCCACTTGGCACCCAGATCCTTCTAAATACTTCTAAATACCATTCTCTAGGGGCGCCTAGGTGGCTCAGTCAGGTAAGCTTCTGACTCTTGATTTTAGCTCAGGTCATGATTTCAGGGTCGTGAGATCAAGCCCTGCATTGGGCTCTGCACTCAGCAAGGAGTCTGCTTGAGATTCTCTCTCTCCCTGTCCTTCTGCCCCTCCCACAGCTCATGACCCCTCTCTCTCTAAAATAAATAAATAAATCTTTAAATAAAATAAATATCATTCTCCACTAAAAAAAAAAAAAAAAAAAAACAGGGCTCCTTGGAAGTAATGACTATTTCTAGGGCAGGGCCCAGGAAATTACGAAATGAGCCTATGCTATCTTATTAGACTAGTGAGCAATGGAGCACTCAAAGAATGCTGGGGCCAGATCAAAATAATACAAGGAAGCTTGCCTGAGCTATCACCAGCCAAATCAGAGACAATTTGAGTATCAAAATAAATAATAATACCAGATTATAACTCTCTCAATAAAAGAGGAAACCCATGAGTTCATATTGATATAAAGTTAAAACAATGAGAAAAAGTTTGGTAAGGAATGGGTTATTTCCATGATTTCAAAGTACCTGCCCAAAGTACTTATTCCTTACAAAAGGCAAAATAGTAACTTGACAGTGGGGAAAGTTGGCAGACACCTTAATCAACTGATCACTGTGAATATTATCGGTAATGGAACAAGTACGGATCATTCACAGCCTTGTAAGATGCAGTGAGAAGGCAGCACCCCTTCCATGATCCTCTTCCCTGCAGTGTGTAACCTGAATGTAAGGAAAAGCATGGGACAAGCTCACATAGAGGAACATACTACAAAATAGCTGCCTTGCAATCCTCAAAGAGTCAAAGTTATCAAAGTCAAAGAAAGTGAAAACTGGCTCCAGAATGAAGGAGAGAACAGAGCCAAGACAACTAAAGGCAACATGTGATTCTGAACTGGACAACTTTTCTCTAACAGGCATTATGGGGAAAACTGGAAAACCTGAATAGGGTCTAAAGATTTGATGGTTAAAAAAAAAAAAAAAGAGGGAGAAAGTCTTTGTACCATCCTTGCAACTTTTCTGGGAGTTTGAGGTTCTTTTCAAGTAAATAAAAAATATATATATAAAAGAAACTTAATAAATCACTTGAATTGTAGTAATTCTCTCCTTTGGTGATTTCATTCACTCTGAAATCTGCACGGTCTTCCCCTACCCCATTTACAAGATGACTTTTTCTGTATTAGTGACTTGTTGGTACATGAAAAACTGCCCCCAAAATATTGTTGCTCAAAACCACCATCTACTTAGGTCAGTACTCTGTGGCTCAGAAATTTCAGATGGGGTCAGCTGGGATTCTTCAGGGAGATGGGGCTGGGATTACTCACACGTTTGCAGCCAGCGTCCTGTCCTCCAGGTAGGTGCTCCTGCTTTGTGGGGTTAGTGGGTGTCAGCCGAGATGGCAAAGGCAAGCAGACACTTGTTGGTCAGGATCTAGCCAGCTGGGCTGGGCCTGTTTCCCATGGCTACTCAGGGCTCCAACAGGAACAAGACAGCAAGAATGATTTCCTCCTGTTTGCGACAAAAATAAGAATAAATATTTCATAGGATTTTTATGGAGATTAAACAAGATAATGTACTGTTAACCCTTAACACGCAGTAGGCATTCAATAATTTTTTCCTACTCTCTACCCCTTCCCTAAGCAAAACCTACTCCCCTCTTAGAATTTCTCTCTTGACATGTTCCCAATGGTCCTGGCTCATGGAAACATTGGGATCATTTCAAATGTTCCTTTTGCTTTATCCATTCGTATTCGGCCTGCCCACCTAAAACAAGGGGCTTATATCACAGACCTCTATAACTTTTTTAATTTTTAAAAGGTTTTTAATAATCAAATTCAGTTCACTCCATTTCTGCAATCTTATTCAGCATACTGTGGATGAACATCTCACCTTTCCGGCCTTTGGCCAGAGCTGCACTTCTTCCTCCAACCCCTGCACTGGGCTTGTCAGCGCCCACAACCAGGTCAGTGGGATCATACCCCGGAGCTCTCCTCCTCAGTGTGCCCAGCCACTTCACTCGAGGATTCGCCTCGAAGTCTTGGCCTGGTGGTATAACACAGGGCTCGAGTTAACTGGACTACATGGATTCAAGTTTCGTCTCCAGCACTGACTAACCATGTGGCCATACACAAGGTCCTCAATTTCTCTTAGTTTCTTCATCTGTAAAATGGGATCGATGACCACAGTGCTGCCTTATGAGGTGTTGGAGGGTTAAATGAGAAAACCTACAGAAAGCACTTAGTCTGTGCCTGGTACCTACTAAGGGCTTTAATAAGGGTTAACCATTCCTATTGTCCCCTTGGCCCAATCCTTTTCTCATCAACTCTGCTTGCCGCTCCCTTGGTCCAGACCCTTACCATCCCCCGGGGCACGGGCACCGTCAGCACCTAACTGAAACCCAGCCTCTGGCTGGCCTCCTCGAATCCATCCTCCTCAACCTCCCACCAGAGAAACCAGGGCAAGAGGAAAAGGCCCAGATAATTTCTCCCTACTAAAAGCCTCACCTAGCCCTGTCTTCCCAGAGTATTTGGGATTAGGAATCAGTGTATCTCCCAACCAAAGATCAAAAACAGGACATATCTTTGTAAAACACAATAAAAAAATTAGTTATTGGAAAATTTTCACGTAGAACTCAAAGTACAAGCCCATGATTTCTATTATTAGATCTATTTATTAGATTAAGAGGCGTAAATGCTCCCTCAAATGGCTTTGACAGTTTCTAAACACTTATTCCTAATTTCATTCACCTCTCTTTGGGCTCATGACAAATAGCTGCTGAACTCGGAACGATATTTTCTCCCTTCGGAAGTGCTGTCAGGTGCCCTAGACCACTTAGGCTCTGGCTAGTCCGCTGTTGAATTACCCCCAACTCTTAATGTATGTATATATACACATATGTTTTATATAAATATATATATATAATTCCTTGGGGTTTCCCCAACATAAAACGTTTCTATCTCTACTCTCCCACATGTGATTCCCTTTCCCATCTTTGTATCCAGAAAGCTCCAAAACATCTTTTGAGATTCTATGCAGGTGTTGCATGGCCTGAAGTCTTGCTTATCTGCTGCTGGTACTGAGGCTCTGTCCCTGGCGCTGTGGCTGATTGACACCACTGTCCCGACCTGCTTCTTGTTTGACTGCCAGCACTCCAGCTGCTGTGGTCCCAATCCGTCTTAATAGCCATCGATTGCTAAGTCCTACAACCTCTCCCCAAAGCTGCTACAGTACTAGTGTTTATACGTTAAAGGAAAACCTCCCCCTGAGTGACTAAAGCCATTTGAGACTTTTAGTGAATCCTGCTTATTCCGTTTTTCTGTCCCTTCTCCTAGGATAGCTGGGGCAATAAACTTGAAGACCTATTCAGAAAATATTTCAAGGACACCAGCCTGTATATCAAAAGCTTTGTCAAATGCCTACTCCATACCTGACACCCAGCTGGATGCAGTAAATACAGAAGTAAAGACAAGGTCCCTTCAGAAAAGTAACACGTAGAGCAGTTCAAGAAGTGCTATAATCACAGAATGTACAAGTGGGTACAGTAATTCAAGGGACAGCACATGAGTGGTGATACAGATTTTAGTGCTGGGTCTGCATGAGGCTCATTTCTGCACATCTTCTGCACAGAGGCACTGACCCCCTTTTCTCTCTTTTCAAAGATGTTTGTACAGTGAACAACCTTGGAAGAGAGAAATAATGTCTCCTTCTAGAGCAGAGGGAAATGTTTGTTGTGCAGTATAACAAAAATAGTGTCTCCCTCCTGGGCAAAAGGTGGGCAGGTTTTCTGACATTCCATCTATTGTAAAGAGGCTTCCTAAGGTCAGGTGTCCTCGGCTTGAAGTAAACCCAGTACATACACAGCATCCAGGACTATGTGTTGCCCTGTGGTGCCGGGGGGGGCGGGGGGGACAAAAATAGCTGACATGAGCATGAAGTGCATGCTGCTTTCTCTGTGGGGAGTAATAAAGTCCTGGGTCTCTTACCCAGGAGTGTCACGCCTTCTATCAGATCCATGAAACCATGGGGGACTATCATGTTAGCTTGAAAGTAGGATAAAATCAAAGAGCCTTCAGAGTTCTTGACATTTAGATGGGGTCAGGGAATTATTTCAGGGTCCTAACACCCACATGAGCTAAAACATACAGGTTTTGTGTAAGTTAGCCTCCAGGGCATTCTAGAACACAAAGTAAAGACCATATGGAAGGGCAAAAGGGTATATAACCATACAGCGCATTTAGAAAAATTCAAAGAGAACAGGTTGACCAGATCACCATCAAGGGTTTTACATGCAGTCATGAAACTAAATTGGCATATTCAATTTAGCCATAAGGTCCATTTTGAGATAAAACTGTTAATAATATTAACCATAGTCTTTGAACCAGCTAATACAGTACTTCCCAACAAAACTGATGAAGAAAAGCTGTTCTGTGTCATGTTAATTGCTGTGCCAATAAAAATAGTCTTTCCCTACACAGTTTAGGGAAATAACGTTTCCCTAGTTTCTTAACTGCAAGCAAAGTTCAATCAGTTTTGGTGTTTTTGCTTTTGTTTTTGTTTTTACTGAAGCCCTTCTCAATACTTCAATATAGAAAAAAATTTTTGAATCACCAAAGGGGAAAGTTAGCATACAGGGTAGGCCAATCTAGTCTGATCAGATATCCTTTGTTCAAGGAACTCTGATTAACGTTTCCCAGAATCATTCTTCTGTTCTTCCTGATATGAGTAATGTTCATATAATCCATTGAAAAATCACTATGGCATTATAAGCAAACAAATGAAATGATAATCGAATAAAATTAATCTTTGGCTATCTTTGCTTTAAAATGTGTGTATGGAATTAGGATTCTGTGGTCCTAATCTTTCATAACTTAAAAAAAAGTGAAATTCCATAAAGGCTTAAGTGCAACTGTTCTCCAGTTGTAGGCTCCAATGGCCTACAAATTAATAAATCATTCTATTAATTACACAGGAATAAATAAGTATTTCAGTCACACATCCTTATCTCTAGTTGACTATTCCAAGATTAATTCACACCATATATATATATATATATATATATATATATCCAATATACATATTTGAGATCTACCCTATATAATTCAGACATTATTTACTTTGCCAAAAGAATGCACTTGCAGTTTTATTATGCTCCAGGTCACTGAAAATTGAGCATAGCATACTCGCACTACTTCAATGTGGAAAGATAGACAATATATATCATATATGTGTATTATATCATATATACACATTTCAGAAACACCTATGCAAATTCTTTCAACCTAAAACTAAAAGGATTAGGAAACCAAGTAAGACAAAATTGATAACCCTTGATTATTGACCACTTTATAGCTGAAACAATGCTTTAACCATTGCTACAAGCACACACTACAATATAAGTGTAAGTGTCATTTCCTTAAACTTGTAGGGAAAATTGCTATTTTTCACATTGAAAAGCTCTCTTAGCTAAATATATTTGGAAGATTTTTCATCATCTATTGCATGGCAAAGATTCAACATGTTGGGTCTCTGCTGTCTATAAATTCATCCTTGAATCACCCCTAGCTTGGAGCTATCATACAGAAGATAGTCAATCAATATTTATGAAATAAGTAAATGAACTTTTCACCTTTTAGTTGATATAACTAATATTATACAATTTTAAGTACATTTGCTGATTTCTACAAAATTCTCTACCACCAATCCATTTCATCCAGATGAATTAAAAAGTTCATTAGTAAAACAGAGTTATGCAAAAGAAATGTTTAAATGGTTTATCAGACATAATAACTAAATTACTAAAATCCTGAGGATTACATGAAAAATTAAAACGATATAGTGAACATAGATAATATTCTGCTTATATAAGTTATACATTTAAGTTGAAATGTAAATACGTTTGTCACTATAGTTTTTTAGTGAAATCATTAATAGAGTTTTACGATGCTCATTTATTTTAATTTTTTGAGCTTCTTATGGTAAGTAGCATTTATTTCATATAATCATCTGGATTTTATTAATTTTGAGGGGGGTTGTGGGTTTTTTAAGATTTTATTTTATTTTGAGAAAGAGAAAGAGCAAGTAAGCATGAGTGGGGAAGGCACAGAGGAGAGGGACAAGCACACTCCGCACTGAACACGGAGCCCAACACAGGGTTCAATCCCAAGGCCCTGCAGTCATGAATGGAGGCAAAATCAAGAGTCAAATGCCCAACCAACTGAGTCACCCAGGTGCCCCTAATCCTCTGGATTTTAACAAAGTAATATTTTGTTATTTAAAAGTCATGCCAAGAAGTTAGAAATTTATGCTGAAATCAGTAAAGGATTTTAAGCCACATAGGTGACTTTTCTGTCCCTATCTCCAAATGACTTCCATGTCTCTTTAGTTCATGGGCCTAAAGTTTCTTCATTTGTGTGAGTGTTAGTTTTGGTGTAGCCGGGATAATCCTCAGCGGCAGAGCCCTCTTCACCAGTGTGCATGTATGAGGACTCACCGCCACACATATCCCTAAATTATTTGTGCTTATTAGGCTCACATCTGTCCTACAGAAAGATTAAAATCAACAATTCCCAACCTCGATGAATATATGATCTATATGAGAAGACAGTCCTATACAAAATTAACTGTTCTAGATTCTGGGGAAGATGGCAGAGTAGGAGCACCCTAAGCTCACCTTGTCCCACAGATACAAGTAGATGACACCCACATCAGTGTGAATAATCCAGAGAAAAACCCAAGGACTGGCAGAAAAAACTCTCCACAGCTAAACGTAGAGAACAGTCCACATTGATGTGGAGCATTTTTTCACGTGTCTGTTGGCCCATTTGTATGTCTTCTTCAGAGAAATGTCTGTTCATGTCTTCTGCCCATTTCTTGACTGAATTATTGATGAATACCTACCATTTACATCCATTGGATAGAACTGGAGGGTATTATGCTAAGTGAAATAAGCCAATCAGAGAAAGGCAATTA
>CM052883.1:7243864-7283936 GCA_028534135.1 Potos flavus
AAAAAAAAAAAAAACCAGGCCACATTTCAAAGGGTAGGGAGGATGGAGGCACAGCTGGGAGCTAAAAGGCCTCACAGGACTGTCTGCAGGAGGGAAAAATGCCAGGGTGGAGAGGGGAAAGAAACAGACACCCATTCGCCCAGGCACAGGGAAAACAAACCCCATAACGTTTGGCTTTGAAAACCAGAGGGGCTGGAATTTCAAGAGTTCTTACAATCAGCAGGTCTTAACACCTGGAACTTTAAAAATCTGTAGGCTTTTGGAAGAGCCAGGAGAGAAGAACCTGAGTCCCCATCCTTAAAGAGACAATACAACAAAAAGCCCTACAGAGATACACCAGAGAAGCAGCAGTTTGAAAAACCCAGGTATACAGGAAGGAGATTTGTTTACCAATCTCCGAGCATGTGCTGGAGGGGCAGGGATCTTGGGAGGTTTCTCCAGGCACAAAGGAGCTGATGGGAGCCATTTCCCTTCCCTATACCCCAGCACTGACACACAGACACCAGCCAGAACTAGTCAGCCCTTATCCCGGCTACCTGATTTGCTAAGAGCCCACCCCATGCCCACATTCTCCTACAGACAGGCCCGCTCCAGCCAGGACTCTGCTCCAGGTCCCCTCCCACAGCACACCCACACAAATTTTGCTAACACCGCGTGTCCCATCCCCCACGTAGCTTCTGCAGATCCACTGCCTCCAACCTGGCCGGCCTCAGTCCCTAGCTGTTTCCTTCCCACAAGCCCAGACCTTGCTGGCACCACAGGCCCCAGCCCCGGGGTTCTCCTACAGACCTGCTGCCTTCAACATGCACTTGGCCAAAACCTATTTAGAACACAGGGCCACAAGCCTGGCAGCGTGTAAGCAGCCCCAACAGGGGCCAGCAGCACTCCAAAGTGACTCCTATCCCAGGAGGAGGGAAAGATAGCCACACACAGAGGTCTGACTGAGTCCCACCAGTGGGCCGAGACAGCCATCTGGTCTGACTGCAGGCTGGGCCTCCCAATGAAAGCTTCTCAGGGGACGACAGGGAAAGCACCTTGCAGTTCAGTGTTACTGCATCTCTGGCATACACCTGGCCTGACTCAACTCAAATCCAACATGGCCCCAGACTGGCCCACTAACAACATAGGCAAAGAGAGCCATTGCAAAGGACTGGGCTGAAGAGGAAAGCAGCTCAGCCACAACAGCAGGGCACATGCAATACACACAGGGGACAACCCTGAAGAACCAGATTCTGGGTAACAGAGGACATCACACTGCAGGGCATAAGAGGACCTCTTCTTCATAAGGCCATTCCTTTCAAGAGCAGGAGACATAGCTGATTTTCCTAACACACAGAAACAGACACAGAGACTTAGATAAAATGAGGAGACAGGATAATATGTTCCAGATGAAAGAACAGGACAAAAATCATAGCAACACAGAAACAAATAATATGCCTGATAGAGAATTTAAAGTAATGATCATAAAGATACTCACTGGACTTGAGAAAAGAATGGAGGACCTCAGTGAGACCCCTAACAAAGAGATAGAAAACATAAAAAAGTACCAGTCGAGGATGAAGAATTCAATAAATAAAATTAAAAATACACTAGATGGAATAATAGACTAGGAGAAGCAGAAGAACAGATCAGCGACCTGGAGAACAGAGTAATGGATAGCAATCGAACTGAACAAGAGAGGGAAAATATAAGAAGAAAAAATAAAAATACACTTAGGGAACTCAGTGACAACATCAAGCATAATAACATTCATATTATAGTGATCCCAGAAGAAGGAGGGGGGCAAAAAAATTTATTTGAAGAAATAATAACTGAAAACTTCCTAAATCTGAAGAAGGAAAAAGAAATCCAGATCCAGGAAGTACAGAAAGCCCCCAACAAGGTCAACCCAAGGAGGACCACACCAAGACATATATTAATTAAAATGCCAAAAATTACTGATAAGGAGAGAATTTTATTTTTTTTTAAAGATTTTATTTATTTGACAGAGAGAGAGCACAAGTAGGCAGAGAGTCAGGCAGAGAGAGAGGGGGAAGCAGGCTCCCCGCCGAGCAGAAAGCCCGACGCAGGGCTCGATCCCAGGACCCTGAGATCATGACCTGAGCAGAAGGCAGAGGCTTTAACCCACTGAGCCACCCAGGCGCCCCAAGGAGAGAATTTTAAAAGCAGTAAAACAAAAGAAAAAAGTTACACACAGAGGAAACCCCAAAAGGCTATCAGTTGATTCTTTGGCAGAAACTTTGTAGGCCAGAAGGCATGATATATTCAAAGTGCTGGGTGGGTTGGGGGGGATCCCTGCAACCAAGAACACTCTATACAACAAGACTATCGTTGAAAATAGATAAAGAACTTCTCAGACAAACAAAATTAAAGGAATTCATGACCACTGAACCAGTCTTATAGGAAATGTTATAGGGGACTCTGACTGGAAAGGAGAGGCCATAAGAGTAAGAAAAGTAGAAAGCACAAAAGCAGTAAAAATAAGCATATCTATAAAAATCAGTCAAGGGATTCACAAAATAAAAGGATATAAAGCATGACACCACATACCTAAAATGTATGCTTTAGGAAGAGAAGAGTAAAGAATGGGTTCAAACTAAAGCGACCATCAACTTAATATAGACCCCAATATGCATAAAAGATTTTATATACAAACCTGATGATGATATTACAAATCAAAAGCCAGTAACAGATATGCAAAAATTAGAGAGAAAGGAATCCAAGTATATCAGTAAAAAAAGGCCAGCAAATCATGGGAGAAAACAGCAAGAGAAGAAAGGAACAGAAAAGAACCAAAAAAAAAAAAAAAAAAAAAAGAACCCCCCCCAAAAAAAACTTTCAATAATTACTTTCAAAAAAAATTACTTTCAATGTAAATGAACTAAATGCCCAATCAAAAGACCTAGGGTGACACAGTGGTTAAAAAAGCAAGACCCACCTATACACTCCCTACAAGGGACTCACTTCATACCTAAGGACACTGCAGATTGAAAGTGAAGGGATAGAAGAGCATTTATCATGCAAACAGAAGTGAAAAGAAAGCCAGCATAGCAATACTTATATTGGACAAAATAAACTCTAAAACAAAGACTATAACAAGGGACAAAGAAGGACACTATATAATCAAAAAGGGAACAATCCAATAAGGAGATATAATCATTGTAAATATGTATGCATCATCATGGGAGTACCCAAATATATAAAGCAGCTAATAACGAACATAAAGGCAGTAATTGATAGCAGTATGATAATAGTAGGGGACTTTAATACCCCACTTACATCAATGGAGAGATCATCCAAACAGAATATCAACAAGGAAACAGTGACGAATGGCATATTGGACCCGATAGATATAACAGAAAAATTCTAAAACAACAGAATACACATTTTTTTCAACTGTACATGGAACGTTCTCCAGAATAAATCACATATTAGACAACAAAACAAATCACGATAAACTCAAAAAGGCTGAAGTCAGAACCTACATTTTTTCTGAACAAAACCCTCCAAAACAAGAAATCAATCACAAGAAAAAAAAATCTAGAACAAACACAAATACATAAAGGTTAAATAACATGCTACTAAACAATGAATGATTTAGTAGCATTTTTCTAAAATTTTCTAAAATTTAGCATCTTTCTAAAACAAGAAATCAAAGAGGAAATAAAAAAAAAAATACATGGAGACAAATGAAAATCAAAATACAACAGTCCAAAATATTTGGATGCAGCAAGAGCTGTTTTAAGTGGAAGTTTATAGCAATACAGGCCTACCTCAAGAAGCAAGAAAAATCTCAAACAATGTAACCCTATACCTAAACAAGCTAGAAAAAGAAGAAAAACCCAAAACCAGTCAAAAGAAGAAAATTTTAAAAATTAGAGCAGAAATAAACAAAATAGAAACTAAAAAAATAAGAACACATCAATGAAACAAGGAGCTGGTTCTTTCAAAAGATCAACAAAACTGATAAACCTTTAGCTAGACTCATTAAAAAAAAAAAGGAGAGAGAGAGAGGACTCAAATAAACAAAATCAGAAACAAAAGAGGAGAAATAACAACCAACACCACAGAAATACAAAGGATCATAAGAGAATATTATTTAAAAAATTATATGCCAACAAATTGGACACCTAGAAGAAATGGATAAATTCCTAGAAACATATAGCCTCCCAAAACTGAATCAGGAAGAAATAGAAAATTTGAACAGACCAGCAATGAAATTGAATCACTAATCAAGAAACTCCCAAGAAACCAAAGTCCAGGACCAGACAGCTTCAGATGAATTCACAGGTGAATTCTACCAAACATTTAAAGAAGAGTTAATACCTATTCTTCTAAAATTATTCCCAAAAATACAAGAGGAAGGAAAGTTTCCAAATTCATTCTATGAGTTCAGCATTACTCTGACACTAAAACCAGATAAAAGGGTGCCTGGGTGGCTCAGTCATTTAAGCATCTACCTTTGGCTCGGGCCATGATCCCAGGGTTCTGGGATGGAGCCCTGAGTCTTGCACCATGCTCAGCAGGGAGCCTGCTTCTCCCACTCCTCCCTACTTGTACTCCCTTGTGCTAACTCTGTCACTATCTCTGTCGTTATCTCTGTCTCTCTCTCTCTAATAAATAAAATCTTAAATAAATAAATAACAGATAAAAATACTAAAAAAGAAAGAGAGAGAGAACTACAGGCAAATACGTCTGATAAGCATCAATGCAAAACTCCTCGACAAAATATTGGCAAACAAAATCCAACAATACATTGGCCAAAGCAATCTTGAAAAAGAACAAAATTGGAGGTATCATCATCCCAGATTTCGAGATACACTACAAAGCTATAGTAATCAAAACAGTGTGGTACTGTCGCAAAAATAGACACACAGGTCAATGGAACAGAATAGAAAGCCCAGAAACAAACCCATGATTATACAGGCAATTAATCCTCAACAAAGGAGGAAAGAATATGCAATGGGAAAGACACAATCTCTTCAACAAATGGTGTAAAGAAAACTGGACAGCAATATGCAAGAAAATGAAACTGGACCACTTTCTCTCACCATATGCAAGAATAAACTCAAAATAAATTAAGGACCTAAATGTGAGATCAGAAACCATAAAAATCCTAGAAGAGAGGACAGGCAGTAATTTCTCTGACATCAGCCATAGTAACATTTTTCTAGATATGTCTCCTGAGGCAAGGGAAACAAAAGCAAAAATAAACTATTGGGACTTCACCAAGATAAAAAGCTTCTGCAGAGCAAAGGAAACATCAATAAAACTAAAAGATAACCTACTGAATGGGAGGAGATATTTGCAAAGACATATCCGATAAAGGGTTAGTATCCAAAATACATGAAGAACTTACACAACTCAACACCAAAAAAATAAATAATCCAATTAAAGAATGGGCAGAAAATGAACAAACATTTCTCCAAAGTTGACATACTGATGACCAACAGATACATGAAAATATGTTCAACCTCACTAATCATCAGGGAAATACAAATTAAACCCACAGTGAAAAGATCACCTCACACCTGTCATAATGGCTACCATCAAAAACACAAGAAACAACAGGTGTTGTCAAGGATGTGGGGAAAAAAGGAAACCATGTGCACTGTTGATGAGAATGCAAACTGGTGCAGCCACTGTGGAAAACAGTATGGAGTTTTCTCAAAAAGTTAAACACAGAATTACCATATGATCCAGTAATTCCACTAACGGGTATTTATTTACCCAAAGAAAATTAAAACATGAATTCAAAAAGATATATGTACCCCTATGTTTATTGCAGCATTGTTTGCAATAGCCAAGATTTGGAAGCAGACCAAGTGTCTGTCAATAGATGGATGGATAAAGAAATATGATATGATATAACTAGGTATATGATAGATAGATGATAGATAGACGCAATGGAATATTACTTAGCTATAAAAAAAATGAAATCTTGCCACTTGCAACAACATGCATGGATCTAGAGGGTATAATGCTAAATGAAATAAGTCAGTCAGAGATAGACAAATACCATAAGATTTCACTCATATGTGAAATTTAAGAAACAAATGAACAAGGAAAAAAAAAGAGACAAACAAAAAACAGATTTTTAACTCTAGAGAACAAACTAATGGTTACCAAAGGGAAGGTGGGTAGGAGGATGGGTGAAATAGGTGAAGGGGATTAAGAATACGTTTATCATGATGAGCACTGAGTAATGTATAGAATTGTGGAATCACTATATTGTACACCTGAAATTAATATATAACACTCTATGTTAACTGTACTGGATTTTTTTAATTAACTGGACTACAGAATGGAATTCATTTACTCATCCATTCATTGAGTCATTATTGATTCATTCAGCAACGTTTATTTAACACATATTATGTCCCAAGTCCTGCAGAAGATACCACAGATACAGAAACTAATAAAATACTGTAGTCCACTGTAATGCTTCTTACTCCCCTCACATAACTTCTGCCCCACCTTTGTCCAGGCCCTATAGCTCCTCGACAACCCAAGAAGACTACTGTCCATGGTTTTCTCCAGAATCTCCAGCCAAAAGGCAGTTGTTCAATCCTCCTAATGCACAAATTTGTTTAAGTAACTTCCTTCTTCAAAAGCTTTTAGTTGCACCCACTAACCTATGGAGTAAATTATAAATTCCTTAAATGACAATAATTTAAGGATCTTGCTATCTTGGGCCAAATATATCTTTCCAGTCCTAAAAAACTAATACATTGAGGAGTGATTTACATTACCCCAGCTCTTCCATATATACTATTTCATATATATATTACCCTAGCCTTTTCACATATATTATCTTCATAACACCAGGGATTCACAGAGCACTGTTGTGTACTCCCTTAGAACATTTCCTTTTCCTCCTGGGCACACGACATGATTTGTAAGCCCCCAAGACCTAGGTGGAGCCACATGACTGGTTCTGACCAATGGAATGAGAACAGATTTCTGAGCCTGGTACTGAAAAGATCTCCCACACTCTCTTCCTCTCCCTTCCCTTCTGCAGTGAATGTGGGGACCAAATATTAAGGACAATGGCATCCCAAGATGGAATCCCTAACAGTCATCCTACAGCAGAGCTTCTACCCCGACCCTGCCTCACTTCCACCCCCCAAAACTAAAGTGGACTAAAATGTTAGGAAACATTTGATTTTTATTGTTTTAAGTCACTGAGATTTCTGAGTTTATTTGTTATTACAGCATAAACTATTTCGTTCTGACAATGCAGCTAGAAGTTAATTTGATATCCTTTTAAGAAATAAGAAAACTAAGATTCCAAAAGGCAAATGACATCCGAATTCATACAGTTAATAAGTAGAACTATAAATTCAGGTCTCTACTTTCTGTAATGCTTTATCTTATATGTCCACGTCACTGGGCTAAGGAATGCCCAGATAGCTAGTAACACATTATTTCTGGGTTTGTCTGTGAGGGTGTTTCTGGAAGAGATTAGCATTTGAATCAGTAGACCAAGTAAAGATTATCCTCACCAATGCAAGTGGGGACCATCCAATTCGTTAAGGGTGTGAATAGAACAAAAAGGCAGAGGAAGAGGGGACTTGCACTCTGTCTGAGCTAAGTCATTACTCTCTCCTGCCCTGGGGCTTCAGTGCTATACACAGGGTTGGGTTTACATTACCTTGCATATAAGTCACCCAATAATCATGTCGAATGAATAAATGTGATGGTTTAACTGTTTAATCTATCTTCAGTACATACATAGACTTACAGCAAATGTCAACGAAAGTCCCTTCTGATAATAACAAAGAAGGATAATATATGCAAAGGATCTTCTGGACAAGATGTCCACTTTGATCTCCTTTTTTAAATACAGGACATTAGTTCTGATTTTTAAAGTGTACTTTGAAATCCTCTGATCTTCTCTAATGAGCCACTTGATTGTATAGGGCTGTGCCTCATGTTTCAGAAATGACTCGGTACTGTCTGTGTTAGCCAGAGCTGGGCTTAGGAAATTTCAATAGTGGGGCAAACTATTAACAAGCAGTTATTCCTGTGTTACTCTTGTTGCCACAAACCAATTTACTTCAGCAATTTTTGCCTACTAAAAAAAAAATTACACAAATTAAAGCATGTCTTTAAAAATAAATTGCTTCTAAATAAACCTTAGATGCAATTAGAATTATGATATTTATTATGAAGAGCTGTGTCTCCTTCCATTTGGTGCTAGTGACAAAGGTTAAAAATGCCCTCCTATAAAATACCGCATAATTAAACAAAGCAATTTTGTAATTACCCACTACACAACTGGATAAATTCCAAGTTTCGTAATTGTTTTAACCTATAGATGATCTACTTGTAGAAAAAAATAAGTAAATAAGTCCAAAGGATACAAGAATAGTATTTCTCTTCAGGATTATTTAGTTTGTTTCCATTCTCTCATTTGTTAAGCTTCTCTTTTTAAAAAATAAAAAAAGAAATAGCAAACAGTTTCTGCTCCTTTGTGTCTCCCTCCGCAAATAACTATGCATAGATATGGGCGTAGAATGTCGAGCTTTCTGCTTGAGAATTTTTAAAACCTAGCACTGGAAATGAGACATATGGTGGGACGTGGCATATCAAAAACTCAAGCCCCACCATCAATAGGTGTAAGAATAATGCCTCAGGAGAAGTTGAAGGAACTCATTATAACAATCTGATAGAGACAAAACTCTGTAAAACACAAATCCCTGTTTCCCTAGGATCAAATTACACCAATATGTAGGCAAATTCCCACCATGCCAACTTCCCGTGTTGAGCTTCTGAAAGTTTCAGTCTAAACCGCACACCATCTCCTCATCTTTCTAAAGTGCCAAGGGGACAGGGTCTCTCACCCAGCTCCAGATAAATGTCCAGCTACCTCACGGTCCACCCCTACTTTCCCTGTCACACTAGATGAAGGACGTCGTCTAGGGTAATTCTACAGAAGGAATCCATTCTGCACAATCCAACATACTCTGTGATGACAAAGGGGAAAAAACTCTTTTTTAAAACCATCCTTCAGAATTTCCAGGTCACTGGATGATTTTAAAATCACAGTGATGACCAACCACTTTCATCAAATATCCATGATACACCTTAGGCATTTTGCGAAGTACTAAGCCTAATACTTTCACCAAATGTCACTGTGGAGTAGGTACCCTTGTTAATTATTTAGTCATTTTATTTTGAAAGTGGTATTATTGCTTTAGGCTCAGACCACTTCCCCACAGTACATTGAGCAAATGTCCCTAGGTTCCAGGAGGCTGGGTGGAGTTTCTCTAAAAGAAGTCTAAAAACTGATGGTATCTGATGAAGTTGCATTCGGATCTCACTATAAGAGCCTGAATATAACTTTTCTGGAAGGTTACTTTTACCTTCTGGAAAAGTGCACAATAGGGGCAACTGGGTGGCTCCAAAGGCTGAACATCGGACTCTTGGTTACAGCTCAAGTCATAATCTCAGGGTTCTGGAATCTAGCCCCACATCAGACTCTGTGCTCAGTGGAGCGTCTGCTTGAGGATTCTCTCTCCCTCTGCCCCTCCCGGACTTGTTCTCTCTCTCTCTCTCTCTCTCTCTCTCTCAAATAAATAAATAATCTTAAAAAAAAAAAAAAAAAGAATACCACAGAACATGTTAACCAATGAGTCATAGGGTCCAAGTTCAACGTTCTTTGAAAACTCATCTCTCAGTTTGAGCATACAGACTAAGGAAGGACAAGGGTCATTAAATGACTACAGTGGTCCAAACAAAGCAGGCTGGATTTGTCCCCCAGCCTCCCTTCTTTCTGAGTTCTTGTATGAAAATAGATGTCTAAGTTATCTGATCTCCACATATACTGCACACCCAGGGTAAGTTTCAACTGGAAAACAACTTGGAGCAATATAAAGAGAGCATATATTTATTCATCACTTCTTATGCTAGACACCTAGGTGTCTTATAAAAATTATTTTAAATCCATATGACAAGATTTCCTTTTTTTTGCATGAGAACTCTAAGGTTCTAAGAACTTAAGTGACCTTGTCAAGGTCACCTAATAAGAAAGTAATATAACAGCATTTGTCTCCACAGCCTAATGTCTTTCTACTATAGCATGTTACCTCCATGGATTTTAAGTTCAAAATGTTGGGTTTATGTTTCTTAACCTCTAAATCTTATTTTTTTCTGTTAAAAAAATTATAATGTTCCCAAAATTACACAGCTGATAATTGACGATGATGGGATTTGAATGCTGGCTTTATGTTTCTTTCTGACATACCACATTCAAAAGAAAATGAACATTTGGTCTTCCTCTGCCAATTCTCTTCTTCCTCTGGTCTTCCTCGCAAAACCTGGGATCATCTTGAAAGCATTTTTCCTCTCAGTGACACACATCCTATACCTCAAGTGGATCTGGTAATTCTACCTTAAAAATCCTACTCAGACCCATCACTTCTCTGCATCTCCATCTCCACCTCTAGAATTAGTGTCCACCATCTCCAGCCAAGCCTAAGTGCTCTCCCTCATCTATCCAATCCTTCCAACAGAGCCAGAAACATAAAGGAGGTTAACATATTACCTTAAAACCCTTCGATGATCTCCTAAATTTCATTTAGGATTACCCCTGGTCATTTCTCTCCTACTTCCTTCCATATTCCTTACTTATTCTCTCTGTTCTTCATATATATCAAGCCATTTTCTTTTTCCCCCTCCAATAAAATGTTTTATTTTATTAACTGAACATGATTTGAATATGACTGAACATGAAATGGCCAGATATTATTCTGTATCCTATGAGCCAACCACATGATCTCAGTTGGTACAGATCTTCCTAGAGTCTTCTATAAAGCATTTTTCTTCCTCTGGCATTTTTTAAGTATCATTGATGTATAACACTCTGTCAATGTCAGGTATATAATATAATGATTCCATATTTGTATACACTGTGAAATTATTTCCACAATAAGTTTAGGGATCATCTGTCACCAAAGTTACAATTTTTTTCTTATGATGAGAACTTTTAGATTTATTCTCTTGGCAACTTTCAAATATGCACTACAATTTTATTGACTTACAATCACCATGCTGTACATTCCATCTCCATGACATTTATTTTATAACTGGAAGTTTATACCTCTTGACCTCCTTCACCCATCTCACCCATACCCCCTCCCCTGGCAACCACCATTCTGTTCTCTCTATCAGTGAGTTTGGTTTTCAAATTTATCAAGTACTGGTCACTTCAGGGGCTTCATACATGCTGATCCTTCTACCCGGAGCACTCTTACTCTTCATCATTCTGCTTCGCAGATACTCCTTCCCTAGAGATTTCCTTGCCCCTCCTCTCCCATGTCAACTGGGTTTCCCTCTCCGCTCCCCCTTCATAGTTTCCTATATTAGGGCACTGGCTATGTTGCAATAACAAAGGGAGTCCAAGAAACGATGGCTTAAATAAGATGGAAGTTCATTTTTCTGTAATTATAATCCATGAGTCCAAGGCTTTAAGGAAGATCCTACCACCTTCAAACTGCAGTATCCATCTTGGATCCAAGGATTTCGTTTCAGTTCTCATCATTTCCAGCCAGCAGGAAAGAGGAGAGGGCCAGGGAATATACATGATTCCCTTTTAGGACACACCCCAAAGGTGGTTTAAAAAAAAAATTTGTCCTGTTCCTATCCCACTGGCCAGAACTTTTAGTCATGTGGACGAGCTGTAAGAGGTGGTCAGTGTTTGGTGGTGTTCCCAACCAAAACTCAAGCATTCTGTTATTAAAGACAGGCAGAATGGACATTAGAGAAAAACAAGCAGCCTCTATACTCTCTCTTCACAGGACTTACTTCCATTAATAATTACATATTTATTTGGTTCCTGATTTGGTCAATGTCTGTCTTCTTTTTTAACCATAAGCTTGATGAGAGAGAAACATTTTTCCTGTTTGGATCACCACAATGTTTCCCATGCCTAACACAGTTCCTGGAGTATACTAGAGGAGCCATAAATGTTTAGTGATTGAGTAAGTAGACAAGAATTTTTTAAGTATTGTGTAAACTAATATGTCTACCTTCCTCTGACTATACTTCTCAGAGGACAGAATATATACTCTGTTATGTGAGTATGTGTATCTCCATCAACCCTGCCAACCCCTATGCTGCCTCTGATCTTCAGCACCCATTTCTTCCTTGTACACCTTATCTGGAGCTTCTAACACTTCACTGAAACTTTTTACCTGACCTAGCTTGCATTTGATCTACTCCCTATTTTTCTTATAATTCTTTCTGTCTTGGTTTCTCCTGCTAACCAATGTTACTTCGGACCTCCTACCCAAATAGGTAGGCCAGCTATCCTCTTTTATGCCTCTACCACAATGAGGGTTTGCTCGTTGATACCGATTCCTTCTTTCATTCAACAACTATTTGAATCTCCACTCTGCTTACTATGCCACTCACCAAGACACAACATATATAATATAACCTCATTTCCCCCAAAGAATCTCCAAGTCTGTTTCAGAGATAGGCTAGAAAATAAAAATTCAAATCTAACGTAACAGGTGCCATAAAAGAGGCTTGCTTAAAAAACCAAGGGAACACATTTATTGAGTACCTGCTACTACCTCATTGCGTCTCGTATTAGTATCATCAGATCATCCAAGCTTTAAAGTTAAGGAAGCTCAGGCTCAGAAAGTTAAAGTACTTTGCTCAAAGTCAGACATCTCAGAGAGAGAAAGTAGAACTGCCAGTTCAAGGCAATCTGAGGAAGTCACCATCTTTTCCCCTGACAAGTTCTAATACAATTCTCCTCTACTATGCTCTGCTCTATTCTAACCTAAGTTCTTAACATGGCTCTCAGATCTGCGTCTTCTCCTTGTCCCCAAGCATGCAGATCCAAACAGGCCCCCATACCTTGGGGTAATGGCCTCTCATGTTCTTTGCCTCCATCTAGGATCTTGTCAGAACAGTAGGCACTACTGGACGCTAGGCAGTACAGAGAGAAAAGACCTTTGTTTGTTGATGTGCCAATTACACCTTGCTGCAAATGACATTCAAATAACAATGTACTCTTATATCTTGTGGTTCTGATTGGTTGACAGGGCTCAGGTGGGTGGTTCTTGCTCAGGAGCTCTCACAGAACTGCAGCGAGAGGCTGGCTGGGACTAGAATCATCAGACAACCTCCTCGCTCACATTTCAGGTTCCTGGGATAAGATGGCTGGGAAAATGGGGACTGGGCAGACTTCCGTATGGTTATCCTAGGTCACCTCACAGCATGGCCGTCTCAGAGCAGTTGGACTTGTCATGTGACAGCAGGCTTCCCCAAAAACATGCATTCCAAGAGGTCTGGGAGAAAGCTTTAGGCTTCTTTTGATCTAGCCTTATAAGTTCCAGGATGTCCTTTCTGCGGAATTCCTAAGTGTAATTAAGTCAAAAACATCAGTCCAGATTCCAGGGAGACCAGTTAGACTCTACTTCTCCATGAAGGAGATAGCAAAAAACTGGTGGCCTTCTTAATCAACCTCATGTGGAGTAACACAAACCTTGAGTTTAAATCCCAGCTCTGCCACTTACTAGCTGTGTGGCCTTAAGCCAGTCACTGAATCTCTCTGAAACTCAGTGTTTTCACCTGTAAAACATTGAAAACAATATTTATCTCACCGGGTTGCTGTGAGAACAAAGAGAAACTCAGTGTGTGAAATGCCCCGTGCCAGGCAGATGCTAAGTAGGTGTTAGTCTTCTTTCCCATCATGTTCCACCCTCAATCCCAAGCCGGCGGCGGAATAGGGTTTCCATAAACATTTCCTAAGTGAATGAATGCAGCAAACTATGCAATTTATGGAGCATCCAAAGTATCTTCCGGGATGCTATTCCTCATGTCACTCTCACACTTAAGAATACAAAGGATCTTTCAATTACCCTACAGAGTAACCCCAAGTTCCCTGCTGAGTATCCAGAACTCTGGGACCTCCTAACCTCTGCTGCCCCATGACCGATCTCAGGGCTTGTCTGGGCAGCCTCCCAGACCTCCTGCTAGCACAGAGCTCAGCACCCACATGTAGCGTGTGCTTAAGAGTACCCCTTGCTGGAACAGAAGCCAAATGAAAGAGCTCCCATTGCCAAAGCTAAAGCAATCTAAACAGGAAAATGAGTAAAGTAGTATTGGATTATAACCCAAGTTATAAAATAAATATTCCTGAGACCATACAGATATAAACAAATGATTGAATCAATTAATAAACGGGGAGAAGAGAAAAGTATCCTGTGCAAAAGAATTCCAAATAATTTGGGTAAATACTCCCATCTCAAGAAATGGAGCATAACACCCCCCCAACACCTCAACTGTGGACTGAGCATAGTGACTTCTTTCCAAAGACTGTAGTACAGAAAGGGAGAAACTTGGCCAGATCTACCTCAGCCAGGTGATTAAGGTCAGCATCAGCAGTTATCAGTCACATTGATGGTATGTGGTCTTGAGATGATGCAGTGAAAAGGGCGCTCCACCTCTGTGATCTTTTTCCAAACATCCATAACCCCAGTCCAACCATGAGGAAAACATCACGCAAATCCTGAGATGAGTACTAGACCGATACTCCTCAAAACTCTCAAGGTCCTCAAAAACAAGGAAAATCTGAGAAACCATCACAACCTCAAGAGGAACCTGAGGAGATATGACAACTAAATATGATGTGGCATCTTAGATGAGATCTTGGCACAGAAAAAGGATATTAGGTTAAAACTAAGGAAATCTGAATAAATTACGGAATTTAGCAAACAAGGTATCATTGTTGATTCATTAATGGTAACACATGTATCATACCAATTTAAGAGGTTAAAAATTGAAGAAACTATGTGGGGAGTATTGGAAAATCTCTATATTATCTTCCCAATTCTCTGTAAATCTGAAATTGTTCTAAATACAAAGTTTTTGGAGAAAAAAAATAGCCCTTGCTAAACACCAAAATGACTGATGCCTTCTGAGGTGCTATGTCTTAGTGGTCCTGCCTGGGTCGGGTCCAGCCCAGAAGTCCACGTGTTTCTCTATCTGGGTTAAGTTGGAATGCAGGCTCCCCAGTTTGAAATCACATCTCATGCTAACTCAATGCACTTGCTTCCTGCCTTCCCTTTGTCCATGGCACAGCCACCTCCCTGCTCCTTAAGTTCAAGACTTCAGAGTCAGTCTTTTTTTTTTTTTTTTTTTTGGTCCCACTTTCTAAGTTCAACTGCTTCCAATCATAAATTTTATCTCCAATCCAGTACTTCAACTCAGTACCACTGTCCTAGTTCAGGTCCTCAGCATTGATCATCCACAAGCCTTTATGATTCTCCCTGCCCTCAGCCTCTCTCCAGCTTCAATCCATCTTCCAAGGTCACCAGAGTTGGCTTCTCCAAAAAGGTATTTGATCATGCCAACCCCTACTCAGAAGTCCTTCACTCCTTTAGACAGAATGCAGCCTACGAGCATCCATAGAAGGTTCTCCACACTGGCCACATTTCTACTTCCCTTCCCTTCCTTCCCCCAATACCTCTTACGCTGCAGTAGAACCA
The DNA here is from genome assembly GCA_028534135.1 of Potos flavus. NCBI lineage: Eukaryota > Metazoa > Chordata > Mammalia > Carnivora > Procyonidae > Potos > Potos flavus. Next base: position 7,259,371 of record CM052883.1, read on the forward strand.
GGTTGCCACCGCACTCCCCCACATGCATCATGGATTCTCAGGCCTTCACACATTTGCAGGTCCTTGGAGCTCCACCAAGAAAGCCCATGTCATCCCCTCCCTGTGTTTCCTCACTTGGTGAATCCCTCACCCCACAAAGCTCATCTCAGATGTTCCCTCTTTCAAAGTTTTCTCTGACTCTCCAAGCAGACTCTCCCCAATAGCCCCAGCCATGTGTGATTACAGTGACTTCCACGAGAAGAGTCTGTCCTGTGAGGACCACCTGCCTCCACACCTACAGCAATGCCTTATGCCTTTCACATGGCGGGTATCCAGGAAATGCATGATGGATGCTTCTGTTCTTGTGTGTGTGTGTGTGTGTGTGTGTGTGTGTGTGCGTGTGCGTGTGTGTGTGTGTGTGTGTGTGTGTTTTATGGATTTATTGTGGGTTTATTTTTTTAAGTTTTTATTTAAATTCCAGTTCGGGGGTGCCTGGGTGGCTCAGTGGGTTAAAGCCTCTGCCTTCGGCTCAGGTCATGATCTCACGGTCCTGGAATCGAGCCCCGCATCGGGCTCTCTGCTCAGCGGGGAGCCTGCTTCCCCCTCTCTCTCTGCCTGCCTCTCTGCCTACTTGTGATCTCTCTCTATCTCTGTCAAATAAATAAATAAAAATCTTAAAAAAAAAAAAGCTTTTAAAAAAATAAAATAAATTCCAGTTCGTAAATAAATAAATAAATAAATAAATAAATAAATTCCAGTTCGTTAACACATAATGTAATATTGGTTTTAGGAATAGAATTTAGTGACTCCTCACTTACATATAATGCCTAATGCTCATCACAATAAGTGACCTCCTAAATACCCATCGTCCATCTATCCCATCCCCTACCCACCTCCCTCCACCAATGCCCAGTTTGTTCTCTATAGTTAAGAGTCTCTTATGGTTTGCCTCCCTTTCTTTTCCCCTCCCATATGTTCATCTGTTTTGTTTCTTAAACACCCATATGAGTGAAATCATATGGTATTTGTCTTTCTCTGACTTATTTTGCTTAACATAATACACTCTAGCTCCTTCCATATCATTGTAAATTGCAAGATGTTGTTCCTTTTGATGGCTAACTAATATTCCTCTGTATGTGTGTGTGTGTGTGTGTGTGTGTGTGTGTACCACATCTTTATCCATTCATCAGTCAATGGACATTTGGGCTCTTTCTATAATTTAGCTATTGTTGATAATGCTGCTGTGAACATTGGGGTGCATGTGCCCCTTTGAATCATTATTTCTGTAACTTTTGGGTAAATACCTAATAGTGCAATTACTGGGTTGTAGGGTAGTTCTATTTTTAACTTTTGGGGGAAACTCCATACTGTTTTCCAGAGTGACTGCAGTTTGTATTCCCACCAACAGTGCAAGAGGGTTCCCCTTTCTCTGTATCCTCGTCAACACCTGTTATTTCCTTTGTTGTTAATTTCTGGATGCTTGTTCTACGATTCACCCCAGCTGTTCTGGGCCACACTCCCTGGGGTCTCCTTGCTCCCATACACCACCACCACCTCCCACCCCCATTAGAACTCTCTTTCCCAGATAATGATGTTCCTGTTCACTCAGGTGAGGATCAGCCAGGACTCTGCAGCAAGAGTCAGCAGAATGAGAAAAGAATTGGCACCTTGACCTTAATCACAGGCAGAAAACCAGGAGGCGACCCAAATGGTAACAGTCTGTCTCCTCTCATGAAATATATTTCCTTGTGTCGTCGTTATATCCTGCTGACTCAAGATGAAGCAGCTGCAGCCATCAAGGGGGCAAGGGAGACTGTTTGCTTTTCCTAAAAGCTACAGCCTCCCATCACTTCCTCCCTGACTAATCAGAGTCACAGAGCCCAACAGAGAGCACGAGAGTGCCCCCTGCCCAGTCCCAAGCCCATAGGCTGGTGTCCCACTAACCTGGATGGCATGTTCAAATCTCAGGCCTCAGAGTCTGTGAGACACTCCCCTAAAGCAGAGATACCATAGGAACAAAGGTCCAAAAAATGAACACTGAATCATTAGAAACCAAATTAATAAGACAGAGGAAATTACAAAAATAAATTTCTTCAGATAAAGCATGCAGAAACTCAAACACATTCACATAAAGTAGTGTTAAATTAAAGCTGAGGGCACCTGGGTGGCTCAGTCAGTTAAGCATCCAACTCTTGATTTTGGTCCAGGTCATGATCTCAGGGTTGTGAGATCAAGTCCCATGTTGGGCTCCACACTGGGCATGGAGCCTGACTAAGATTCTCTCTCTCCCTCTCCGTCTGACCCTCCCCCCACACCACATGCAAGCGTATGTGCTCTCTCTAAAATAAATAAATAAACCTTTTTTTTTTTAAGTAAGCTTAAATTTGGACCTCTGGCTACTGAATACCAAATGAATATCAAAGGCTACATCCAGATGTTTTCTAAAGTTCTTTTCAAATAATTCTATTCTATCACAAAGAAGCCCTTTCTTCATTTTGGTACAGATTGTCTAATAAATTATAAATCACATGAGGTTTTCTTTTTGTTTTTCTTATATATTATCTCTTCATATATTCTTATTCTTCAAAACACATAAGGGCAGTGATGAGGGATGGAGGTCGGAGTCTGGCACTAAATTACTGGAGACAAGTGCTCTCTTAGTGGGGGCCTAGCTATGCTGTACATCAGTAAAATTCCTCTCTTGCTGAAAAGCTCTAATTTTTTCCCACTGGAAACAGACCTGTTCTCCATGATCCTAACACCAAATGTGGTTCTAGGCCCAAAGCTGAAATTCAACAAATGTTAAAGGTTAGCGTTGTTATAGGCTACAATTTTCTTAACAAATTCTTACCAAATCTTATAAATAAATGAAGAGTAACTAATATACTAATAAGAATCAAAATCACAAAGACCATATTTTTTTACTTCAATAGGTCTATGTTTGATCATTAGCTAGCAGTGATGTAAAAAGTTTCCTTTTTTTTTTTTAATTCTCCAAACTGATATTTGCATCAGAGTTAGCAGCTGATAACAGAGAGATTATGAAAATTCTGGCTAAAATTAAAATGCCAAAACTGGATCTTCTGGATAATGAGAAACTGATTGCCTCTATTACTGGAGAGGAAATGAAAACAGCAATAGAAAAATTTGCAAGTAGCAAGCCTCCTGTGGTGATGAGTACCAATTGGAATAGGATAAAGCTTTTGAGGGAGAATCAAAAGATCTGTTATGCAGGATTTATGAGGACTGTCTACTTATGAGACCCATGAAAGCCCCAACGCAGGAGCCTTTGTTCTTATAATCTGTCAAAAGTACCAACGTTGGTCCCGTTTGCTTAATTAATTGCACTGAAGAAGAAAAAAAAAAAGCCTTCCAGATAGGAACTGGATGAAATAATTCAAGTTGAGATCAGTGGTGGTTTCTTGCATGGTTGCACTTATTATATGTGCAAAATTTCTAATTTACAAGTGCCAGTAAATAGATTTAGACCTCCCTTCTATTGCACGGAAAGTCTTTATCATGTAGAAGAGGAATATTTACAAAGCCTTTTAAATAAATTTCATTTTCAAGAACTTTAGCAAATGACATATAAGGCATGAACCCCTTTGTGAATACTGCATCAGTTACCAGTGAGAGAGCTTCTTCCTCCAGAGAAAGAAACGTGTGGTGTATAGGTGCCTTTTTGCTTCATTTCATCTGTTGACAAAAGTTTATGTTCAATTCAATAGGGAAGTGATTCAAGGTAAAAGTTAAAAGTCAACCAGTAACTGAGTACTTCTTTTTAAAGTAATGTGTTCACTCCGCTTTTCAAATTACTTCACAAACCTCACCTCATCAAACCTCCAGAATCTACAAGTAAACACTGAATACAATGACCAAAAGAGACAAAGAGACAAAGCAATTTTGCTCAACAGCACCCAGCAAGTGATAAAGAATAAAATCCAAATCTCTCCAGCTACAGGTAACTTTTTTGACAGATGATATCCAAACATTCCTTGGAAACTTTATAGTTGGTCGCTTGTTTATTCTCTTTGGTTTTTCTCAAACTAGAGCCCCACGCTGCTTGCGCGTGAAGGAGAAGAGAAACTTTCATGTTGTTTCAGTTATTTGGAAATCATCCGATGAGACTTGAAGGACCTGTTAATGGAGAAACCCAAGCTTCTCCTCCCCTTTCTCAGCACCTGTTCTTTCTGCTTGACCTGAAAAAAATCCTTGATGCACACCAACAAGTTCCGCTTAGGGCAAGATTTTCCAGACAAGTAGCTTATTCGACCCAAAATATTTTCTTTCCCTTCCTTTTCTTACAATTATTAAGTTATTTATAACTTACTTCCCAATGAAGTAAAAGATAACTACAACATATCAAGGAGTCACGAGCACCCATGTGTTTACTGCAGCCTTATTTACAATAGGCAAGATATGGAAATAGTCCTAAAATTCCATCGGTGGATTAACAGATAAAGAAAACGTGGTAGAGAACACAACTAGTCAGCCACAAAAAAGAATGAAACCTTGCCATTTGCATGCCATTTGCAAGAACATGGATGGACCAAGAGGGCCTTATGCTAAGTGAAATAAGATAGAGAAAGACAAATACCATATGATTTTACTTATTTGTGGAATATTAAAAAACAAACAATTGAAAGCAAACTCATAGCTATAGAGAAAAAACCGGTGGTTGCCAGAGGTGGGAGGAACGAATTGGGCAAAAAAGTGAAGGGAATCCAAAGGTACAAACTTTATTTATTATAAAATAAATAAGTGTTGGGGATGTAACGTGCAGCATGGTGATTGTAGTTAATAATATTGTGTTGCATATTTGAAAGTTGCTGAGAAGGGAACTCTTAATAGTTCTAATAAGAAAAAAAATTTAACTATGTGTGGTGATGGATGTTAACTCGACTACTTGCGGTGATCATTTTGCAGTATATACAAATATTGAATCATTACGTTGCACACCTGAAACTAATATAATGTATGTCAATTATATCTCAATAAAAAAAGAGGAATTAGTAACACTAAGTATACTTAAGGGTACTTACTGAAAGAATCCTTTAAAACATTAACAACCTTGTTATAACACATATTTGACTTATAAACTATTTTTTTGACATTTTCTTATCCTCTGTTTGCATGTGAAATTAATATCTCTACTTTTTGAATATCAAAACCAGGCTAGCCAAAGAACCATTGTAGATTATTATGATTAGAGAAATACATTGTTATTTCGCTTTGCCAAAACTATTGCAGGTTCCTGGAGAAGTCATAACAAGAAACAAATTGCTAAGGAAGCTATTAACTATTTAGTATTTCCAGACCATATGGAACTACTAAAATTATGTGTCCATGAGGATATGAGAAGCATACTTAGTATAAAATTAATATTCTCTCAGTGGAATGTTTTGGGTCTTTTTTGTTTTTGCTTTTTTTTTCAGTATTTTGGTCAGATTCCCATAAATGCCAGTGCCTTTCAAAGTTAGCACAGTTAGGTCTTTCTCATGTATACATCTGTATTTGGAAGACTGCATTCCAGAACAATTTATTACAGTTGCAAGAGCAGTTTCAATTAATTGGCAGACCCATCTAAGAAGGAGTTTGCCAGGCGCAGAATGGTAACAAGCCATTGTTCAAGGTGTGGCCAGCTTTTTAGGAATTCCCTAGGGTTTCACTGGGCCCCGCACTTATGACCCAGAATTACTGGCCTCCAGCACTTATTGAGCCAGACCCCAAACCTAGATTCAATCTAACAGGACTCAAACCAGGCTAAAAGCAGACACAAGACACTCAAACCAGGCTGAAAGCCATCATCAAATGGGAAGGGTTGGAGGGAGGGGGTGCAGGCACATGTATGTTTGTACACAGCACTGGTGTCTAAGTCTGGAGAAAGGTGGGAAAGGTCAGAAGAGGTGACAAGAGAGCAACACCTTGAAAGGTGCCTAGGAGGGCGTCTTATGAATAAGGAGGGGAAAGGCGTGCTGTCGGAGGGAGGTGAGGAGAGGTAATAGAGGCACAGAGGTCTGAGAAAGTCCGCGGAGTTAAGGGACAGGGAGATGCTCACTGGGGCTGGATTGTAAGGTACAAAGTGGGGAAGGTAGTGGTGTCATATGAATTTGTGGGACTTCTCCTGGGAGAGCAGAACGAGTCTGAAGGAGCATCCTCCAGGACTGGCATAGAGACACCAGCGACGGTTTAGGTTTCGGAAGGGTGACTGAAGAGCTAAGAACAATATAACATCAGCCGAGATGGTAGCTCGGATACTGGAGTGTTCACATCCTGGCTTTGCCCCCTTCCAGTGTGTGACCCCAGGCATGCTACGTACTCATCTCTGAAACGGGAATAGTCACAATACCTTTGTGTCCTTGGGAGGATGAAAAAATGAGTTATGTGTAAGGCATTTTGCATGCGTCTGGCAAAGAGTAAGCATTCCTTAATGTGCTAGGTAAATAAAGTAGTTGCTGTAGCCATTAAAGAATCAGCTCTTTACTAAGAAAACCTGCTCTGGGCTCCAGGCTTAAAGCGAGCCATATTTATTTACAAAAAGGTATTCAGAGGATCACCGAGGTCTCCGGCTCTAGAATCTTAACCCAATAACTTGCTCTAAGGAAGAAGTCCAGTCTTGCCCTGGGTGTTAATTGAACTGAGTCTTATGTAAGAAGTTATGGGGTTCATCCTAAAGGGGATAAGTACTGGGCTCCCCAACAGAAATCAAGTATGAGTCTCTTGGTTTGCTTTAGCAGGCAGGGGAGAAGAAACACAGCAGATGGATGAGTCCCAAGCAAAGCCAAGAGAAGAGATTTGTTCCCCTCAGGGCTCTCTGATTATCCTTTGCTTCTCTGAAAAGCAATCATTCCTTTTTATAGGTTCTTCAGAAAGAAATACAAGGTTATTAAGAATATTTTTTAATTCACATAGCCCAGATATTTTTGGGTAACTATGTCATAATTATTGAGTTATGTGTCCAGATTGTATATAAAATAAATTGCTGTATATATATGAGCAAATGAAAAATGAACTACAATATTCCTTATAATTGCAGCTACAATCACCTAAATGGAGCATTAAAATTTTTACAGGAACACTCCGGGTATTCTGTCTTCAACTTAAGCCTGTGTGGCATAAGGGTCATCAAACCTCATTCATACAAATAGAAATACAATTTGCTTGCTAAATTCTTTTAGATTTGTATTGCAAACTCTTGACCTCTACTCAAAATAATGAAAAAGAGAATATGGCAGTTTTGCCAAAATAAAATAAATGCATATATACATGTATGTAACACGAAAGGCTGACTTTTAAATTCAGTCATACTAATTAATAATATGTCAGGACCAGAGTTTATTAAAAACTAATTATTATAGTTAACAGTGTTTGTTAGAATAAAAATCTCTTTCAAATGGTAACAACAACTCAGCCACTGAACATTTCTTTAAAATGTAAGTTAATTTGAATGTGCTGTAAATGTCCACCACACTGTTACCCCTGCCTAAATGTTACTTTATGTATAAAAATAAGGGGTGAGAAAACCTGGATAAAATATAATTTCTATGTAACTTGGGCTGGATGAGAACCACGAGAGTCTGTTATAGCTTTCTATGGGATTTCTGGAAAAACAAATGCATCATTTAATTAAATAATAAATTTTCTTAGAAAAAAAAAGAAAATTAAGACAGGGAAATAAAAAGAAGAGTGCTTTCTGAAAGAGACTAACAAAAGGCTTCTGATGTCACAAATTATATTACCTTTCAATACAACTGTGCTCCCTAGTGGGGACTTCTAAAAGGTTTAGTTTAAATTTTTTAGAAGTTTGTTTCATGTAAGCATCACCACACAAGCTAAATGATCCATTAAGGATGCTCCATTGTAGCTTAAAGAATTTCGAGTTAAAGACATAGGGTATCGTGGCCTAAGATGCTAAGAAAGTACGCAGCTCGATTTCCATTTGATGTAACTCTGCAGGAAGATATTACCCACGGAACATTTGCTGCATTAAGGCAAGCATTTATACAACGCCTTCGGGACGATTTGGAGGCTTCTGACCCCTCCAGACAAAGTCCATCTGTCTTAGGATTGTGGAAAGGTAATCAATTCCCATGATTCCTATACGGGATCTGCATTTACAGAGCGTGGATTGCAAACATGCCTAGAGATCTAAATTTTATCTTTGTGTTCTCATGAGGACTTTATTCCACAGAACTAACCCACTTTCCTGGCCCACACCCTCAAGACTTTCCATCTGGGGTCTTTTTCTTTTTCTTTTCTTTTTTTAAAGATTTTATTTATTTATTTTTCAGAGAGAGAGAGAGATCGCAAGCAGGCAGAGAGGCAGGCAGAGGCAGAGGGAGAAGCAGGCTCCCTGCCGAGCAAGGAGCCCAAAGCGGGACTCAATCCCAAGACCCTGGGATCATGACCTGAGCCTAAGGCAGCTGCTTAACCAACTGAGCCACCCAGGTGTCCCTGGGGTCTTTTTCAAGCTAGCAATTTCAGAGTTTAAAGTAGGGACTGTCCAGATTTTTCTCTAGTTATCCAGCTCTCATATGTACCATCCCACTGATGGGTAAGTGTCCTGGGATCACCTTTGAGACCAGAATTATGTAAGTCATGCCTGCAAACTTAGAAAGGAAACTGATAGCCACAAGTCATAGAGAATGTCCTGGACTCCAGACCGAGAGCATGCCCTGAGAATGTTCTACCACATGAGCCCCTGAAGTCTGTTCAAAGTCAATGGTGCAAAAATATCCCCAGTGAATCTTGAACAAGCGCCATGTTGAGAGACAGAGCCATTTGATACTCAATAGGCCAAAGCAAAAGATGTATGTCCAAAAGTCCTCGTTTCTTGGAGGACGATTAGATTGCTTACTTCAGGAAACTACAGTTCTTCCACACTGTCCTTTTATATTTTGCTTTCTCTCTCACCAGAAATCACCAAACCCAGTCAGATATTGTGGAAAGAAATCGAGAACCCCACTGGTCTGAGAGAGGTTGAAGAGTGGTCAGAGAAGACTGTATGGAATAGGTAGGGTTCCGTTAAAGCGTTTATTTCAGAATTTTGTGTCAGTGGAGGGGGGTGAAGGAAGCATTCTTAGTGGGGGATAGCAAAATGAATAACTCATAAAGATAGGAATTGCTATGGAGTAGTCAAAGAACAGTGAGCACCCTTGCTTCACTGGGTCCCAGATCTGTGTTGGGGATAATGAGGCCGGTTGGGGCCAGATAGTACAGGTTCTTAAATATCAGCCTAAGTGGGTTGGAATCTATCACGCAGAAATGAGAAGTCTTTAAAGTTTCATCGAGATCATGAAAACCACATTTCAGGAAGCTTTATCTGGTGATCATGTGCAAAAGAGACCTGGAGGTACAGGATGAGTTATAGAAAACTGGAAAATGGGGAGTATCAATATGTCCTAGGCCAAATCTCTCCCTTTTGCTCCATATGGTGACTTGATCTCAGAAGGAGAAACCCAGAGGAAAAATGAATGAACTGCTTCCCTCATCCAATCTCACTGTCTCCCCAGTTCCCAGGGCTAATCCAGAGACATCTGCTAGAAAAACATCCCTGGGAAAATCCCAAGTCCAGCTCTGTACTGCTCTCCTCTTATCCACTTACTGAAGACACATTACTAGATAAGGAGAAGGCTTTCCTTTTAAGGGAACTGGATTCTCCTTAGCAGATAAGGAGCTTTAAGATCAGTAAATCTCCACCTGGGACAGGGCCAACGGAATAGATCTGAATTGCCCTGGATGAAAGGCCTTAGTCTACAGAGGCTCCCTTTCGAAGCAACTAATCTTTCTGCATATTCTTCATGCTATTCCAGCCCTGTTGGAGTTTTCTGCCACCTGCCTATCAAGTTTTAGGTCCATAATGCTGCCTAATGCCAGACCAGACCTGCCAGTCTCATTCCCAGCATGGCCTGCCTAACCTTCTCTCCAGCAAGACCTGTGCTGGCCTCGGCTTACTTGACCTGAGCTTGTGTCTCCAGCACTGCTGTCTCTAGCCGCCACCAGAGCCCCGAGCCTCTCTCCCATAGGGATGCTGTTACCTCGGGAAGTCAGGGAGGGATTGCAGCCAGCCAGTCATAAGGTGGTGAGGGTCTGAAACACACGGAGAGCAGTGGATGGAAGCAGGAGGCCATTAGCTAAAGCACTCCTGATTTCTCCTATCGTACACAGTGAGAGGGCTATCGGCCAATTTGCTCCACAAGACAGCACAACATACCGATCACTTCCATGGCATCTTGTGACGGTCAGAAACACATCAATGAAATTAAATCTCAAAATGCCTTTATGGCAGTGACACTGAGTCCTGAGGCCTAGGCGCTCCGTAATTATCTACAAAGAGGCAGAACGAAAAAGAGATTTACTTCTTTCCTTCCCGTCCTTCAAAGTGATTTCAATCGGGTCACTGAAAAAAAAAAAAAAACTCAGGATGCTGGCTCTCAAGCATTCTTTATGGCTAAACCCAGGTCAATTTCATTCCGTTCCTGTAATACAAATTTGAAATGTTTTTGTCATCATCTGTTTTGTAAAATATTTACATTCTAAATGAAGATGAGAGAAAGCAAAAAAAAAAAAAGAGAGAGAGAGAGAGAAATGGAATTTTTAACAGAAGGCAGTACAAGATAACACAGTTACTGAGGGACTCTGCGGTGGTCACAAAATACCGCAACATATAAACAGCTTACTACGCATAAGCCCAGGCCAAAGTCCTCAAGACACAGATGTGTCTGGCACTGATACCTGGGAATGTACAATGTAAGGCCTGAGCTTGTTCTTTCATCAAACAGGTATTAAGTATGTCCTATATACCAGGGACTTATTAAAGTTTAAGATTATCGAGGGAATTTCTTAAAACTATTTTTTTCAATAGTAACAAAACAATGTCTTGTGAGAAGTGCAATAAACACGAAATGCCACAGAAACACCCAGAACTGGCACTGCATTCAAAAGTGGAGTCAGGGCAGACTTCCTGGAAGCAGTGTCTCCCAGGCTGCAATGCTGAGGATGAGTGGGAACTCACAGGGCAGGTCAGCGGACCCTGCAAGGGAAAGCAGCTGCAAGTGTGAAGGCACAGTACTGTGATCACGCTTGAGACCCACAGGCAACCGGAGATAGTCCCTCTGACGAGGGCGTAGAGCTCAAGGAAGGAAGTGGGAAGAGAGGAGTGGAGGACAAAGGAGACAAGGTCGCCGCGTAAAGGATTTGAATTTGGCAGGAAGGCAATGAAAAACCATGAAGGGATTTTGGAGGGAACGGACATTATCGGATTTGCTCTGAGAACCCCTCATGCTGGGTAGAGTGGGGTGGCAGCCCTTACCATAAACTTCTGGAAATTACTGAGAATCTTACTGTTTTGATTTCTCAGTCTGGGGGATGGGGGGGACGGGACTCATTTCTTTTACTCTTCTTCTATTTGTAAACAATTTCCTACCCAGGATACGTCTGTTTTTAATAGCTTTTAGTACAAAACGTCCACGATTTTTGGAAAAGTCCAAATATTGTCTCCTAGCATCTAAACTCCCTCAAAATCCTCTAATAAATTACTCAGATAGGATGCTTCTTGACCAAATCCAGGAAGGATTCCTTCCACAGAGCCTATGGAAATGCAGCCAAAATGACTAAATCTCTAATATGTCTGGTGACTCGGTAGTAGTTCTTTTATAAGAAGAAGGCTCATGTAAAACAAAGCAAGATTTCAGTCTGAATGGCACTTATGCATTGTCATTACCCAAAAAGCCTCCCAAATTATTCCCCATATTAAGACTTTCATAGAAGCATCTCCAGAACATTCCTGGGTGTTATGTTTCAGGCCACATTTGACTAGGATTAGTAAAGCACCATTCCCTGCACAGTTCTGATGCAAGCCTGGGGTTATGTCTATCGAGCCGCTGCTCGCATGGCCCGTGCTCCCCCTCCACCTCCCGTGGCTCACCACAGCATCTCCCCTCGGCCCCCAGTGCTCACTCATCCACTCTCGACACAGCCAGGGAGCCTCGGAAACCACTGAGCTGAATTATATTCATCCTCTGCTCAAAACCCTCCAATGGCTCCCTCTCTCATCCAGAGAAAAAGCCAAAGTCCTCAGTGGCCTATGGTACCCTACAGACCTGCTCCCTTCCTAACTCCTTCACCTTCATCCCCTATGATGCACCCCCTTGCTCACTCCAGTCCCACTGGCTGCTATACCGTCAGAACTCCTGCAACACTGCTTCCCTAGGACCCTTGCCCTGGCTGTTCCCTCTGCCAGGGATGCATGTACATATATGGCTCATTCACTCCACATTTTCCCATGACTGTCACCATCTCAGTGGGGTCTCTCCTTACCCCTCCATCTAAAACAGTCATGAACCACTCTTACCCCAAATTCCCAAAGCCCCTGACACTGCTCTATTTTTATAACATTTATTTATTTATTTGTTTGTTTATTTATTTATTTATTGTATTTACTGATTATTTGTCTCCTCACACTAGAATATAAAGCCAGTGAGAAAAGGAGTTTTTCTTCTGTTTTGGTGTTTGGTTTTGGTGGCTGGAACCAACCATGCCTGGCACCAAATAGGCACTCAATATATATTCATTGAATGAATGTGAGTGCATAGTAAGTGAATTCTTTATTACCAAGAGTTTCCTGTGTTCATGTCTTACCCAGAAAGAAAAAATCTAAGGCCAGAGAAAGAATGGGGAGGCAGGCTTGGGGACTGTTTTCCAAAACCACGCACCAAGAGAGCACGTTGGGGTCCCCGTCAGCGACCACACATCAGATCTCAAGGGAAGTCACCTTTCATTCTTCCTTTCCACCATTCCCTCATTTCTCATGTGTGCATTTTCAGAAATCTTTGAGTGAAAAGACTTTTAAGTATTATGCACTTTATTGCTGATATTTACTTACATACAACTTGAAAAAATAAAACACATTAACTTCCTTTTGTGCTAGACCTCATGCGAGGTGGGACAGAAAGTTTTTTGGAGATGAAAAGGTCTGGTTTTGGTGCTCAGGGAAAACCCAGCCTGGGTAGGAAGACCGGAAAGTGATTACATCTGACTAGGGGGTGAGTTAAGAGCCATCTTCACAGAGAAGGAACATTGCATCTCAGTCTGGAGCACGAGAATGAGATTGGCAAGTGGAATGTGAGAGGAGAACATTTCAGAGGAAAGAGAAAGCATTAAGGCCTGGGGCATAAAGAGGCAGGAATCTCCGTCAAAGTTTTCTTAGCCACCTATGTTTGTTTCAGTGGAGGTAAATGACTTTTGAAAACTACAGAGAAATGAACAAATGTAAGGAATATTATAGTTACTTTCGTCCTTTGGAAGCTTGATTTGTACAATCTGTATTTCATTCCAGAGATGTAAAAAAATACGTAGGATATGAAAGGCATTTTCCCTTGGATTGACTATTGAGAAACTTAGCCTCATTTTTTCCAACTATTCCCTTCTCTCTCTATAACGGTTCTCAATTTTGGTAGTTTCTGGACTCTTCTGAGCATCAACAAAAGTTGTAGACATTCTCTCCAGGATATTGCACATATGTACTATTGGTCAGAGCTCCAGCCAAAGAACAGAATCCATTCAGGAATTATAGTTTTTATATCTGCCCACAACACAGTATAAGAAGGCACAGTGGAAGGAGGGAAGGAGGTAAAAAGGCATAGACTTGGTGGATAGAAGGCAAACACACCTGTAAACCTATTCATGGGCTCTAGGCTCAAAACTTCCCTATGGAAATAGAGCCCATAAAAGCCAGGCACAAGAGATAAGATGGGTAGCACTCTCTACTGAGCTCCCAAGAAAAACAGAAGATGCCTATTTTCTCACTCAACCTTTCCAACTTACAAGCCACCCTGCAAAGGCCAAATCATAAAACCAGCAGGAGACTTCAAAGTCAGAGAATACAGTTGTGTGACTTGATCTTCAATTTCCTCATCTGTAAAATGGGTCTAAAAACAAAATCCTATCCTATCCATGTCTTAGCATTGCTGTGAAAATCAAAATAGATAGTATATATGGAAAGATTCATGTGTTCTCAATGCTTACAAATGATGGCTATTATTATTATGTCTGATTCAATAGAGATCACCCTTAAGGATCGATAGTGAACTCACTTGAGTAACTCACTTGAAAGGAAAGGCTCTTACCTACTGAAGTGCTTTAATTAGTTAATAATAAAATGTGCCTAATGAAATCAGCTGCTTTGATATAAGCCCCCTAAATACTATCTGATTGATCAAGTGGCTGTTCTACTAACAAATATCTATCAAACCCAGGTCAGTCTGCAATGTTATTACCATATCCAACAGGCATATAGGGAATGCCAGATGGGCCAGAATATGACTCAAAGGAAACAAGAATGGGAGCTCACATTCAGCTTTCCTACTAGAAATGCACCATAAACTTGAGAGAACCCACTAGAACTCACGTCCTCCCCTCTGCCCAAATGTTCCCCTTGCTGCTTTCTGCCATCATCATTTCCTGTCTACCTGGCTGGTTTTCACCTCCATGTTCTCTCCTCTAGCGCTCATGCTCAGTAAGTAGCAAATCCTATTACCTGAACCCCCAGTTTCTGTCCTCTAAACCCGGCGATACCGTTTTTGTCTAGACCACGTTCATTCCTTGGAGAAATGATTGCAGAATCTTCCGTGATGTGAGTTATTTATATTGGGAGCAGGTAGGTTAGATCAAGCTTTTTAGCTTGCTGCTCAAATCCACTATAACCTTACCCATTTTTATATTGTATGATCTAGCAATTATGGATAGGAGTGTGCTACAAATCTCCCACTATGATGCTCGATTTGTCAATTTTGCCTTGTAATTATGTCTGTTTTTGCTGTCGAAATATAAGCTGCATTATTAGGTGATTTACAAGTTTAGAGTTGTTAAATTCTTGTATTTTCCTCCTGAATTGTTCCCTTTTGTCAAAATGTAGTAATCCTCTTTAGCCCTAACAACGCTTTTTGCCTTAAGGCCCATGTTGATTACTATTAATATAGTTAAACTAGTTTTCTTTCCGTTACTATTTAGCTGGTATATCTTTCTGTACCCTTTAATTTCCAATTGTTGTACCCTTATGTTTAGACATGTCCCTTACAAATTATATACAGCCGGCTTGGTGTTTTATTTTTGCCTTTTGACTGTAAAGAATTTTTTTAATATTTATTTATTCATTTGAGAGAGAGAGCAAGAGCGCGAGTGGGGGTGGGGCAGAGGGGGAGAGAGAGAATCCCAAGCAGATTCCCCACTCAGCTGAGCCTGGTGTGGGGCTCTGTCTCATGACCCTGAAATCATGACCCGAGCCGAAATCAAGACTCAGACACTCAACTGACTGAGCCATGCAGGTGCCCCACCTGTCAAGAATTTTTAATCCATTCTGATAATCTCTGGATAATAAGAGGTAGATTTAATGTAATTATATGTATTGTGCTTACTTTTGCCATCTCATCGTATGCTCTCTTTTCATCTTTTTTCTACATTTTTTCCTCCTTTTCTGCTTTTTATTGTTTTATTTATTCTTTTTCTCTCCTCTCCTTGGAAGTTACAAGTCCAATTTCTATTCTTTTAGTGTTTAGTGTTTTCATATTTTTGAGAAACTGATCCCTACTTCCGGGTACACAAAAATAGGGCAGTAAACTGGGAAAATGGGAATGGTATCCAGACAAGGTGTGAGGCAGAGGTGAGGTGGTCCACTTCAGGCCTGGCCACACTCACCCCGCATGACATCCCAGCCTCTTTCCCTTTCGCAGTGTGCAGAAAAGCTGTGTGCTGAAGGCAGGGGTGTCCCCAAGTCGAGGAAGACGGCTACTGAGTCATCACCTCAGAGGAAACCACCTTGAAATTTCAGGGCTTATTTGTTACCTCAGCAGAGTCAAAAGCATATTTAAGATCCAAAGATAATCAAGATCTCCAACTTTAGACAACATTGGAATGATTTATGTCCAGATACTCCCTCCCCACCTTTAATGTTAGGACTGTGCAGTAATTTCAATCCATCCTGAATTTTCCACCCTTCATTGCTGTGTTCGTTGCTTATACGTATAAGCTTTTTTCTTTCTCTTTTTTCTGTGGTGGTGGAGGTGGAGGAGTAAGCGCCCGAGCAGGGGTGGGGCAGAGGAGGAGGGAGAGAGAGAGAATCTCAAGCAGACTCCCCACTGAGCATGGAGCCCAACGTGAGGCTCGATCTCAAGACCCTGAGAACATGACCGGAGTGGAAACCAAGAGTCGGACGCCCAACTGACCACCAGCCACGAGCCCCTGCTTGCCATTCTTTCTCACACTCCTCACTCCTCCCTTCTGGGTTCCATTTCCTTCTTCCTGGAGTAAATTTATGCCGATGTTTTTGACCAAGAGTTTTGTGGGTGGCAAACTACTTGGTGTTTCTCTACCTCTAAATATCTTTATTTTGCCCCGTCCCTTGAGATACAGTTTAGCAGAGTACAGAGTTGTTTCTAACCATTATTTTCCCCTTGGCACTTTGAAAATATCATTCCCGTATACTGTAGCTTCAGTTTCTGCTGCTAATAAGTCCTTCTTTTACAGATGAGCTACGGTTTTTCTTTGGTTGCTTTTAAGATCTGCTTGCCTTTGGTGTTTTGAAATTTCATCAGGATGTGTCTTAGGGCGGATTTGTTTTATTTATTCAGCTCAGTACACATTGAAATTCTTAATCTGAAGATACATGTCTTTAGTCGATTTTTCCAAAGTTTCAGTCATCCAATCCTCGAATATCTCCTTCCCCCTCGTTTCTCTTCTTTCACTCTGGAACTTGTACTAGAAATGCGCGGGACCTTCCCATTCCGTCGTCCGCACCTCTAAACTCCCTCTTAACATAACTGTGTGGTGTCCTGGATAACTTCCTTACGTCAAGCTTCTAGTTCACTAATTCTCTCTTCATCTGATCCCTACATTTCTTTAGCTCTACTGGACTTTATCTTACCTGCTGAGATTTTTATTTTGATAAACTATATTCTTTCATTTTAAGAAGTTCTATTTGGTTCTTTGTCAGATATTTCTGGACCATTTTGATAGTGTTGTTCTCATTCTGATCATGTGTTTTATGCCTTTAACTCTGACATAGTTGCTGTTTGGTACTTCTAGCACCCGATGTGTGTGGAGTCAGAGCCCACTGCTTGTTTCCTTTGTTCACTCCTCTGGATATACTGTTTTCTAACAGGTTTGAGTCCTAGTTCCGTAACTGACTAGGCATGTACCTTGAGTTTCATGAATTACTTAGCTAAATTCAATTTCCTAATCAGTGCAATGGAATGAAGGGGTAAAGCACCTGTCCCACAATAGTGTTGCAAGTAGCAAATGAGATAATATGTATAAAGCTCTACACTCCAAAAACAAAACTTTCGTTACCAGCTCTCAGCTCTGGATTTTCCCTAGTACCTATTACAAGGTCTTCTCAGTAAATGTTTGATGGAATAAAACAAAATGTAGATGAAAAAACTTTAAAACTTAAAAGCAAAAACGCAGATGACAAAAACTGAAAGTTAAGTGAATTACGGTAAATTTTACTCCAAATGCTAGTTCTCCTTGGCCTATAAATGCCTAACTTATAAATATCTCCAACATGCATCCATTCATTCATTCTCTCTACAAGAACAGCCACTGCTCTAAAGATGAGATAAATGGCAATGAATGATACAAAGTTCCTGCTCTTACAGAGTGTTCATTCCAGTGGGGGAGGAACTGACGATATATAGATTATCTACCAGATAAGGAAGGAAATAAGGGAGGAGGGAGGCAGAGAGGAAGAGAAGATATAGATTATGATTAAGACAGAGAATCAAACTAAATTGATGCAGTTTGGAAAGACATAGGGTTAACCTTTAGATTGAATGGACTTACTCTACCATGCTACTGAGCTGTGATTTCAAGGAAAAGAGGGAACCAGCTATTTAAAGATATAAATAAGAACATCTAGGCAAACAGGACAATGGATACAGAGGTTCTTAGGGAGCAAGTTCTGTTCTTTCAAAAAGCACAGAAGCTAGAGTGTCTAGAATGTAGTCGGATTAGGGGACTGATAAAGTCAGGGCCATATCTTGTAGCCCTTTGTAAACCAGCATAAGGAGTCTGGGGTTTATCCTACCTGTGCTGGGAAGCCATTGGAGAGTTTTGAGCAAGAAAATGCCCTCGTCTGAGTTCCACTTCTAACATCTCACACTGGATGATCCATGTTTGAGGTGGAGAACTGTTTGAGGAGATACTCAGCACATGCACACTTTCTGCCTCATCCCAACCTACCCTAAAACTGCGGTTGCTGCCACCAGCACTGACCTCGCTAGCATCACTGTGTCTACACGCAAAGCTCTGGTCTCATACCGCCATCTGGTGGCCATCCTAGGAACTGTCTGGGTCATCATAGGGTCTAGCCTCTGATATACCCTTATCTCCCCAGAAAATCGCCAGTCTTCTAACTTCTCAATCTCTAATCAAATTCTTTCCAGCCCCACTTTTAAAAGCATCTGTTATTCAATTTAGTTCTTTTTTGTTTTTGCAAACAAAATATCAGTATGATCTCTTATTATTTTTCATTGTAAGTAAAACAAAGTCTGAACTATATTAATACATTAGGTTATAATCTTATCAGTGAAATTTATTATTAATTATAATAGGTTTCATGGAAAATGTGAGTATCAAGTTATCCTCCTCCTTAAAAATCACTAACACTTCTAGAACATAACTACGGGGTAAGTATGATAATTTGTGATGTTACTTTACTCAAGAGATTGGGAAGTCAACCTCCTACGTACATTTTTAGTTCAGAATGTGGTCCTAGATGTGTAATCATATAACATCTGGAACAGCTGGTATGTGCTGAAAGAAGTTCACCATTTTTTTCTTTCTTTAAGAAAGTAGCAATTTGAAAGATGAGGCTTTGTTTCAAACGGGAAAGCTATTTATAACTGGCAGTTGGCAATTGTTGAAGCTTGCTCGGATATATATATATATATACATATATATATGTATATATATGTATATATATACATATACATATATATATCCATATATATATGAAACAAACTATCTTTTTCAGCAGTATAATGGTCAAATCTGAAATCTGAAAACTCTTGACTTTTTCTTGGCTAATACAAAGCAGCTCTTCTTATATTAATTTAAAAATATGACATCAGGGCCACCAATCCCCTTTGAGAGGAGTTTCCACTTGCAATAATGTGACTAATTGTAATGATATAAGGAGACCTACTTCGCTACACTGATATTTTCTTATCCATCAAATTGAAATATCTTAAAAGCAATGCTTACTCGCTCAACTTTATTCAGGAAACTTTGACACATTATAGCAAGTCTGTTCAACATTTATTTCGCTGGGCATAAAGATCTCCTGCTGCTTTGCTAGGCGGAGTTGAGGCCCTGAATTTTTACCCCAGACATAATTAGATTGACTCTTACTTTGGGGATATTTTTGGGTCCTTCTACATCAAAGTCAGATCTGGATAAGAAGTAGCAAAAATTCCTCTTTCTGGGAAAATTAATTAAAGTGTGATTTCAGTAGCTGTTAGTGTACTATAATGAGACAGGCCTGTTAAAAACCACTGTGCTCTTGGTAATGATCTTCTCTCCCCCAGCCCAGCCTTATTGCTATATTATCCCAAAGTACCTCCTCTCATGGGCATACTCTATACCAAATGAGTTAGGGGTCTTAGCCCTCTTCTTAGCAGAGACTTGTCGCAGAATCTTTCACCACCATCGGCAGCAATTAGCACTAATTGGTACCCTGAGCAGCAGTCGAATAGAAAGGTCAGTGATGGAGTGAGCAGGCAGAACGAATTACCCTTTCGCCTCTGGAAGTGAACTTATTGGTTCTGTGTGGTGCTGCTCTCTTCCTGCTACCTCTGTGGGCCTAGGAGGTGGACTAAGGAGGAATTTATTCTCTCAGGCTGTCAAACGAGACTATTGGGGAAGGTCAGTTCACTGAGTGGGCAAAACAAAGCTGCTGAGTTATGACCACTGAACAGCCATAAATAGGGGTCCCTTCTCCACCCCATGTTACCTCACCCTTTCCTATCTCTCCCTCTCGCTTTCAGTTTCTTCCTACGGTATTATAAATCCTATCACAGCAAGTGCTCTGTCAGCATTTTCCTCTCCCTTGTCACTGAGCCCACACTGTTGATGCTCATTACTGTGCACCCAGGTCACTCGGTGGCTGGGAAGAGATGTCGTCATTTGTCTTAGCTTTGCTTCTCTATATATTCATCCTACCTACTCCATGAGAGATGAGGGGGATGAGGTGAAAATAAGCAAAATGAGGCCGGTGCAAAACTTTCTTTTTATAGAATATTAATTCTACTAAGTGCCTTTGTGTTTGTCATTTGAATCTCTTTACCATAGCTACTTTAAGTCAGTGGTTTGAGAAATCCTTGAGAGAATTGTCAGGGAACAATTAATAATCCTTTCCGCTGCTACAAGTAGCCACCACATGACTCGGCATCACTTACAAGACAACAGAAGGCAAAGGAATGTTGGCGTTCTGCCACTTTATAAAACTTGCTCCTCCCGTTCACTGAACTCAGATGCCAGCACTATTCTGAAGGCTGAACAGACAGGAATATAGAAAAGGGAATGAGCATTTGATTAACAAAATCACAAGTAAACCAGAATACCGGCATATAAGTCAATGCCCTTCTGTCTCCCTAAGAAGGAATCTGAAATTCAACAAAAATTATGCACTTTCCACTTCTGCATTACCTAGAAAATACTTCTTATCTGACTTTTTAAGCATTCACTTGGAGAAAAGAACCAAGAAATGGTTGACCTAGAAATAATTCAGCCCTGCAAAGATGCCTGAGCCCGGACATAAGCCAAACCCAAGAGGAACCTATCAGGATCATTAATAACTAGATCAGTATGTCAACCAGCCCTACCCTCAACTCACTCAAGTGTGGTGGAATTGAAAGATTAGCCTAAAAATGAAACTGCCAGAAGAAGCTTGCAAGGAAACAAATTTGTTCCACTTAGTCTTCTGTTCCCTTCCTAGAAACAATCCAAAATGAAGTTAATGAGGTACCTGGTCTGAACATCATTCTATTCTCAAAGGCTAGCAAAACACCAGACAATAGAAATGTTCAATACTGTTCGTGATATGAAAGAATGGATACATAACTGGATGGTCATTTAAAAATCTAGTAAAGGAGTAAATTTTATGGTAACTAATTGACTTCATTCCACTCAGCCAAACTGATGCTCTTGGCCAAATTCCAGAATTAAAGTGCCTGAAGCAAAATGAAAAATGTGTGACACTAGCTAGAGAGGTGGCATGCTTTCATTTATTCAATCAACAAACATGTATTATTAACACTTATGATGTGGCAGACCCTGCGTTAGGCACTTGGGCACATGATGAAAAGCATCGACTCTGCCCCAGTTTAGCATTCGGTTCATTTGAGAGAGTAGAGACATCAGCAAATAATGACAAAGCAAGTGGTGTATCTATCCTCGGCTGCACCAGCAGATAGAGAGAAGGGGCTACCAGCTCTCGGCAGTTGATCCAGGAGGGACATCTGAGCTGGGTCTTTAGAGTGGGAGCAGGAAACCAAGATGGGAAAGGGAACACTGTTCTGGGCTGAGAGCAGGCAGAAGAGCAAGGAACAGACTGTGAGAGATCACAGCGACCCTGGCAAGTGCAAGCAGTTGGGTGTCCGGTCCATGAGGGGAAGGGAACAGGGTAGAGAAGAAGGGAGGCAGACGAGAAAGGAGAGGGAAAGGAACATGGTGGAGACTAAAAGAGCATGCATGGGAAAGTCGGACAGGGGCCCACGGGCTACCTAGAAACAAGTCTGGGCTGTAAGCAGCAGGTGCACAAAAGAGCTCGGTAGGGAAGTGACCTGATCAGGTCAGCGGGAGGACAATTCGCTCAGTTCGATCAGTGCTCCTTGTGCTCCCCGTTCACTCCCTGCATGTCCTTCTGGATGCTCTGAATAAATAAATGTTTGCAGACAGATACTATAAGATTCTGGGATTTTTTTTTTTTTTTTAAGATTCACTTATGTTAGAGAGAGAAAGGGTGTGCACGAGTGGGGGTGAGGGGAGATAATCTCCAGCCGACTCCCCGCTAAGCATGGAGCCTGACTCCGGGCTCAGTCTCATGACCCTGAAATCATGACCCGAGCTGAAATCAAGATTTGGGCACTTAACTGACTGAGTCATCCAGATATGCCCCTGTAAGATTCTGTTCTTTAAAAACAACACAGTCGAGGAAACCATTTGGAGTAGAAGAAAATAAAGTCAGGGAGACTGCTGGCTATTTTAAGGGCAAAATTTTGGAGGTAAAATTGATAAGCCTTGATGACTAAAGGCCCCCCGACCAGAGAGAAGATGGACTAGAAGAGAATCCTGAGGTTTCTAGAGGGACAATGGGCTGGCTGCAGAACTGCTTACCTGAAGAAGACCAGAACCTCTATTTTTAACTCCAAGAAAGAGGCACTTGGCCCTCAAAATAGTCTCAAAATTTCACTCACTATATTGAACGACTATATCTTTAAAGGCATGAGCAAATGGCATGTTTCCTATAAGTGCAGAAAACAGCAAAAAATACTTTAACCCAGATGAGCATCATAGAGATCAAGGGAAGTATTATCTTAAAATATTATAGTTTAGGAAAAGTACAGTGTGTGCTTCAGGTACCTATGGTTTATAAGAAAGCAAATGTGACATTTGGAGTTAAGGACAAAAACGCATTTCAGTGATAAATCCCAGTGTTCGTTCACTCCTAACCTCCTGATTTTAAATGCAATCTCAAATTTATCTCAGCTGAGAAGAGTATGCATTAGGTTTCCTATTAGAGTTGGAGCTCAGAAACCCATGCCACCACCCAAGGTCCAGAAACAATGAACAAAGGATGAAGAGGTGAACCACACTTGATATGCATATGAGACAGACTATGGAGGGCCCGCAGTGAGCCCCTCCCTCAGCCTTGCAGACTTTTGCTTGCTCTGCCCCCCACCTTCAGGGATCCAAGCTTGTCCATTATTCATTTTGCCTTTGGCACCCAGAGCACACACTTTCAAATACTCGGACAGATGGATGGACACAGCTATGCAAATAGTCTCCTCCCCGTTGCAAAATGTACCTGAAAATCACATTTTCCCAAGCTTCCCCTCAGGCATTTTAAATACTCAAAACCAGATAAATTTCCACTGACTCTGAAGTTAACAAGTCTTCCACTATGCAGGAGTTTTACTCCATTCCAAAAGAAAAAGGTTTTGTTTTTTTGTTTTTTTTAAATATAAGCCACTTAAGTATGGTTTTACACGATAAATTATTTCATTTGGTTTTTAATCTTTATCAGAACTAGGCGGGAAAATTATTACTACTTCCTAGCTGGTTCCAGCAAAGGTTTTACGTTCTGTTCCTACTCTTTCTTTTCTTCACAGTCCCAGGAAATTAAGGATAAAACGCGTGTTAACGAAGTTCATGTTACAAATGTACACACAAGGGAAGTCAGAAAACATTTGAATAAGGTTCTGAAAGTCGTTGTAATTCAACCATGCTGCTCTCACGCGAAATCATATATCCTTGTCCTGTTTTCTAAATATATAGTTTACTGAGGAATGCATATGTGTGGGTAAATCCCTGTTTGCAAAGAAAAATCTTCATTTTTACTTTTGTCGACTTAAATTTGTAATTCAAAGAAACTGAGCTACTAAATTGTTTTACCTGTGCTCTCAGTGAAGAGCGTAATTTTCCTGATTGTCTTGGTAACATATATCAGGACAGTTGATCCAATCAGCTATTCATAATCGACTCTGCCTCTGCAAAGCTATGTTCTTTTTTCCCTCCAATTTACTCTCTGAGACACACCGAAGATGATCTGAAGCGTGAGTGAATTTTAATCCCATAAGAATGGTGCCTGGCATTTGCGTTTCACCTTTGTTTCCAAGAAGAGCTTTTCCGATGAACTCTCTTACAAGACTTTGAAAAAAACAGAAACAAGAGGTATGACACTGAGCAGCCTGCAGAAGCCTCTCTAATGATGGACTGTGGATGCAGTCTTCCGACTTGGTGCTGCCTGGACAGGATTTGTTAGTGGCAAACAATTTACTCTTCCTGAGCCCTGCATGAAACATTTTAAGGCTCTAACTCCTGAGACAACAGATTACCTGACATCGAATCACAGCTACCTGCTTGTATTGTTGCTAGTCTATTAAAATCCCAAATCAGCTTATGACTGTCTTTATGTATTTCCTCAGTGAATAGAAACAAGAATTCTAACAGAACTGTCTTTTGAAGTCAATAGCAAAGCTGGAAACCGTCAGAATGATAAGGCCCAAAAGCCTGGAGGATTCATTTTAAGTCACTATCCAAGGAAAGGAAAATAAAAAATGGGGAGGTCGCTCGACATAACGACAACCTCTCTCCTAATAAAAAAGAAAATGCCATGCATGCAGACACTGACCAAGACAAAGGAGAAGAGTTATGTCTATTAAAGATTTTTCACCCAAGTGGCCATTTTCATTTGGTCCTGAGCATTGTGAGAAAATTAAGTAGATTCGAGGCATCGCACCTGTACGTGCCTATTTCCATAAGAGGTTTGAAATGGTTTAAAACAAGATGATGTGGTAAGATGATCTATTGAG
>CM052883.1:7284436-7385944 GCA_028534135.1 Potos flavus
AAAAATGAAACAAGATGGGATCAGGAGGGGGACAAACCATAAGAGACTCCTAATATCACGAAACAAACTGAGGGTTGCTGGGGGTGGGAGGGGATAGGGATAGGGTGGCTGGGTTATAGACATTGGGGAGGGTATGTGCTATGGTAAGTGCTGTGAAATGTGTAAGCCTGATGATTCACAGACCTGTACCCCTGGGGCAAATAATACATTATATGTTAATAAAAAAAGAAAAGTTTCTCCCCAAGGACATCATGGGGACCTAGGCTCTGCTTGTAAGCTACCTTGTCAATAGAAATAGAGCTACAAAAGGTATCTGCAACAACCAGACATGGACCACAGACCCCTGGGACCCTGGCAATGGCTTCCGGGACTTCTGCAGAAGTCTCGGGAGACTCAGAAACCTCTCCCAGTTTTTTAAGACCAAGCAAGCTTTCTTGAGCAATCCAAAGCGTAGAGCCATAATAAGACTAATATTCTTCTGCTAACCCTGGAGATTAGAGAATACCAATCTGTTCGTAATCTTTTAAAGTGAGAAGCAGAAGTATTTTTTTACACCAATATTATGCTTCATGTCTGTTCCCTAGTAGAATATAAACAGACCTAGAAAATTCAACTCAAATGAAAAGTTGACATGAATATGCCAACTCTAGTGGTCAATGTGCCTGTTTTTGGCTCTATGCTATTTTGCAATGATGAACCTGTGTTCAATGTTAAGTAGGATTTCTTTTTAAAAGGAAAGTTCCAAAGCAGGTTTATGACTGACTTGAGCTTCCTGAAGAAAACAAATAATTTTAAGAAAATAATGAATGTGGCTTTCAAATTCCCTGAGCGTATCTACGTAGATAGGAAAAATGCTTCATGTCAAGTATAAGGATCCTATCTCTTCTTGATCCTTCAGTTGGGAGCCAAGTTCAGGGAGGTACCTGAAATTTCCCAGCTCCTCCAGGACAATGACCACTCCCTCCCACCTATTACTCAACTCCTGCATGGGTTCGGGTAATGTCATCAGTTACCCAAAGGGAAACACTGGACCCTGACCTTGCAAAGCAAGTGATTCTTTGAGTATATAGAGGGTGGGAATTTCCACAGGAAATCCCAGATATCATACTCTCTTGGGTGGGTGGACACAGGCATGAACACTAGTGCATTCCAGGACTGTTATTTCCTACAGACCAAAGTGAGATTACTAGAAGCAAGAGTTCTCCACCCCTACCATATCTGTGAATTTCAGTCACTGCCTATATGCCATTGGTAAAATATTAAATATGTCTGGAAAAAGTGCTCTTTGTCTTGGTCAGGCCACCTCTGTAGCTCTGCCTCAGGTTTGGGGGACCACAATTTAAAAGGAGGTATTGAGTGACTGGAGTATGCCCCAAGGGGTATACTCAAAATTCTCAAAATAATGTCCAATGACGAATGACTGAAAAAGGACTAGAGGTGTTTAGCCTAAAAAAGACAGTCTTATACTCTTCTCATTACAATTGTGTATAAAAGTTTTGTTTTGTTTAAGAAAGGCTTACTTTTTTTTGTTGGATATGAGAGGCAAGCAGATTTCAGCTCTGTATAAGGAAGTACTTTCATATAATTAGAATATACTGCCTTGTCAGAGATCAGGGTCCCCTCCCTGAAAAAATTTCCATTCACCATCTGCTAGCAATACTTTAGAAGACTATTTTGCAGTAAATAAGAGGTCATACTCCTAACCTCCAAGGTAGCTTGAAATTCCAAGTTTCTAATAGTTTATATACTTGGTCAGTTCATAATATACTTACAAAAAATTTTTTGCATGAGAATTCTGAATCATTTCTGGAATCAATCGTTTCTTCTAAAGCAGTTCAATAAGCCAAAAACACTTGATTTGATGCCAGTAGGTATGATTCACATTACCTTACAGATGGGGTAGGAGATAAAACTGTGAAAGCATAGGCTTCAATATTTGACTGAAGTTCAAATCCCTACTCCATAATTTGTAGACTTTTGTGACCTAAGCAAGTCTCTTAAGCTCACTAAACTTTAATTTCCTCATCTGCAAAATAGGATAATACTATTTAGCTACAAGATTGTTGTAAGGATTAAGTGGGATAATGAATATAAAGAGCTTAGCAAATCCCTGGCCCAAGGAAACGACAATTCCTATGCCCCTCAATACCCCTGTGCCTGAACATTGCACTGTTTGGAGACTTTCCACCACATCATAGACCTCCACATACAGAAGAAGGTGGATGGGGGAGGGAGAGGACAAAAACTTTTGTGTGCATCACCCATGTATAAATAAATATGTCTTAACATACATCTCTTTTAACTTTTTATTTTGAGATAATTATGGATTCACAGGCAGTGGTAAGAAATAATACAGAGACATCTCAAGTGTCTGTACACATGACATGCCCTTTTATGTAATGTTATTTTTTTTTTTTTTAATGAAGTTAGGCATTGTTGTCAGGTTTTTTTCTCCATCCAACTTACTGATGCAGAGTAGAAACAATAAATGTTGCTGAAAGCCTGCCGGGAGAACCTGGGAGAGCTCCCACCCTTGGGACCTGGGCAGTCACTTTAGATTTTTCCCTTTAGCTTGACACATCTCACTCCCTGTTCTATGTAACACCTGTCCACAGCTTTGTGAAAAGCAGAACGCCTGCTCTGGGAGACTGAACTTGGGATCTTAGAAAAAGGTGGTATTGTGGCTCATGGAGCAAGGATGTAGTTTTTGTTTAACATGGCAATATTCCAATGTCTATTGATTAGATCAACTAATATTCCAGTGCTGAGGTAAGGTAGTATGTTTTCGTTCATCCAAAAACAATTAATCTATATTGACTGAGCTCCAGGGGAAATGTATCTTAGGATATGTCTGGAGTTGGTTTCAATACAGTTAGAGGCTTTCATGTGGAAAATTCTGTATTTAGCAATTACATGCAATGAAAAAAGTTGAAATTCATAAGCTATTCAGTAGCTCAAAAGCCATGAAGAGTGCAGTAAGAGCCAAAGAGGGACAATCTGGGCATGATAGTCAATACACTAAACCAATAGTTCCCCCCAAATGGCCAATCAACAGAATCTCGTGGGAGAGTTTGAAAAAATACAGATTTCTACACCAAAATGCACCCACCCCAACCTCTGAGGGTTTTTATCCAGTGGGTTGAGGCAGGGCCAGGGAAACATTTCTGATTGACAGCCAAGGTTGAGCACTACTGCTCTGAGCAGGCATATTTCAACATGATGAGTGTGTGCTCATATTAGGAAAGAGAAAATACACTTCTTTACACCCCCACTTCCAGAATCTTCGGACTGCTTTCATTTTTAAATTATTTTTTACAATGGTGATGATGAATTGCAGTTTTTCAAGTTACTTCACGGACATTATCCAATTGGAGGTATTAGTATGCCAATTTCATGGAAGGACTCTAATTCATCACAAATTGAAAAAAAAAAAAAACTATACCCTACTACCAGAATAATTCACTTGTGGATCAAAAAAAAAAAAAAAAAAATCTCCCCAATCCCAACAACTAACTTATCTAGCAGGTGGTGATGGTAGATTTGTGACCAAAAGGATGCTTAGCCAGGTACAATTCTTTTTTTTTTTTTTTTAAGATTATATTTATTTATTTGAGATAGAGAGCAAGAGAGAAAGCACCAGTAGGGGAAGGCCCAGAGGGAAGAGGGAGAAGAAGACTCCTCGCTGAGCAGGGAGCCCAATGCAAAGCTCTATTCCAGCATCAGATCATGACCTGAGCCAAAGGCAGACTTTAACCGACTGAGCCACCCAGGCGCCCTGGCGAGGTACACTCCTACAATGATGAGATCGAGAACTCTTCTTGGCTGCGCTCTCCCCACCCCAACTGCCCCCCCCCCACAAACTCCTTAGCACCACCATAGATCCTGCCCCAAATGGTATCACTATTTGTGTATACTGGAACTTTCCCTGTAAAGACAATATAAGGGTTGGGAGTCAATTCTCTAGTATAGGAACACCAACACATTGTTTAATTAAAAGCCCATCTGAATATGGAGCTATTACATGCTGTAGCAATAAAATTACACATTGTCACTGTCTGTTCTTTAATAGCTTACAAGCATTTTATATTCAGAGTCCCCAAGCTAGAATTTCAAGAAATATCCCTTTAGTCTTTGACTGTGAAATAATCTCTGTGTCATTTTTCTCATTCCCTCTTTACTTCGGTCTATTTAGAACTATGCTTAAAGTGTTCGACTCAAAATGGACATAAATGGTGCATAAACATAAAAGAATATTAAGCACAAGCAAAAAAGGTTAGTCTGTAACCTGTAATGTTGAATAAATGTGTCCTCCCAACAACTTAGAAAGGATGGAGCCTATACGGTTTTACCTAGCGGGTTCACGGAAGGTTTCATGGGGAAGAGAATTCATTCCAGGAAGAGGGTGCATTTTAAGATATGAATCATCAGATACAGAAGATGAGTTGAATAGAGGATACACAGAACAACTACATGGAGGTATCGCCCTTATATGTCAAAAGGCCCTAGTCTCAGATGAAGAACTCTAAATGCTGAAGTATAATGTATGATGACAGTGACTCTCAGAGTAGGGTCCCCAGACCAGGAGCATCAGCATCACCTGGGAACCTGTTAGAAATGCAAGTTATGGGGAGGAGGGTCGCCTGGGTGGCTCAGCAGGTTAAGTGTTCAACTCATGATTTCAGCTCAGGTCATGAGCTCAGGGTCATGAGATGGAGACCTTCATTGAGCTCCATGTTCAATGGGGAGTCTGCTTGGGATGCTCTCCCTCTGCCCATCCCCCCATTCTCGCCTTCTCTCTCTCTCTTAAATAATAAATAAATCTTGAAAGAAAGAAAGAAAGAAAGAAGAAGGAAGGAAGGAAGGAAAGAAGGAAGGAAGGAAGGAAGGAAGGAAGGAAGAGAGAGAGAGAGAGAGAGAAAGAAAGAAAGAAAGAAAGAAAGAAAGAAAGAAAGAAAGAAAGACAGACAAGTTATCCAACCCCATTCCAGATCCACTGAATCAGAAACTCGGAGCCCAGCTAGTTGCGTTTGATAAGCTCACCAGGTGATGCTGATGCATGCAGGTTTGAGAACCAATAAGTTACAAAAAATCAAAATCTGGCAAGTCTGGCCAGATATTTTCTCTCCTTAGGCTGCAAGAATCACCTGTCTTCCCACCACGGTCCAGTCTCTTTCAGCTACCTCTCCCCATTCTCTTACTCTTCTGCGCTCTCTCCTCCCTCTCCCCTCACACAAGTGCACGCACACGCACACGCACACACAGACACGCAGCCAGGTGAATACCTGCACAGCATTCAAAGACCTGGAAACTAGCCCTTACTTTCCTTTCCTTGGAGAGTTTATTTCATAACTGTGCACAGTGCTGAGGCGAAGGGTGGAATTTAAACAGTCCCTAATTAAGGAGGACGGCACCACATATTTATCACATTATACTGTTGTGTATTTACCCCTTGCCGCTCTTGATGCATTTGCATATAATCTTTCATAATTCAATTCACTTGTTTAAATCATTTCTTTTATTTTCGCTTCTTTATTTGGCAGGGAATGTTCATTTTTACAGAGTACTGGGGCCTCCCAGTGGCAATCTTGGGTAATTTCAGACTCGGGTTCTGTTCTGGAAGCTTTGGAGGAATGGAATCCAAATCCTTAACTTTTCAGCTACTTGTTAGAATAGGATAGAATCAAAGGATAGAATCTGTCTGCGGTAGATCATATCGGGACCCGAGCTGAAATGTCCTCAGATGCTGGCCTCAACTTCTTGCATCGGTCAGACTCCTCGTTCAGTCACTTGCTTACTAGATACGTCCGTCAGGTCCGTCAGCAGGCGTCAGTTCATACTGGTCGGTGTAAATATCAACCAAGAATACATCCAACAGAAAGACTACCAGAGACAAAAGCATCCTGTGATTTGTCTCCCTCACTAACTTGAGGTTTGTTCCCTAGAGCTTCTGTTCCTACCATCCTGCCTTTGAAAATGACTGCCCAGGAAGCCCCCTCCCACCAGAACTTTCGGATACATCGTTTTCCCTCCGCTGGACCCTGGAACATTCCGTGGCTACCCTGGCTCACGTCACTCGTCAGTAGCACTCAGCATGGTCCTTGAGCTCACATGACTGTGTCTGGGAGCACGCCCTCGCCTCTGGCATCAGGGAAGCATCAGCTGAACCACAGCGGCTCATGTCCCGTCCCCTGTCCAGGCCTCCAGCCAGGGTTTGAGGCTTGGTCAGCAATCTCCACCTCCCAGAAGTGAGGTGCCTGTCATCGGATGAACCGCGGGCCATTTCCACTGAGACAAGCACTTTGCCACGGAGATGCTGGTAAACATCCAGGCTCCCTGGGAGAGTCCCTTTGCCCTCTCTCTGCCTTCAAAAGGCTCCACTGCCTGAGTCAAGCCTGGCCTCACCTTGAAAGATTGCTGAGAGGTGGTTTCTGGGATCTGGTGTGCTCGCATCACCCCAGGGCTTAGCTCTGTGCTGATGCAGTGAGCGTCGCCACCTAGTAACAGGCCTGTAAACACCAGCATCACGGACTGGACAGACAGATCGGATGATGTTTTAAAGTTCAGCCCCACCCCCTTGGCCTCTGCTGCTGAAAAGTCACCCAAGGGCATCCTGCACTTCCTTCCCTTCATTCAGCCTGTGCCATCTTACAAGAAAAAGAACAGTTTTTGCTTCCCCCTCCATGCCACCTTTTATACAAGAGAGTCTTTTCTTTTTAAGACTTTATTTATTTGTTTGTCAGAGAGAGGGGGGGCACACAAGCAGGGGAGTGGCAGGCAGAGGAAGAAGCAGGCTCCCCGCTGAGCAGGAAGCCTGATGTGTGACTGGATCCCAGGACTCTGCATCATGACCTGAGCCAAAGGCAGAAGCTAACCAAGTGAGCCACCCAGGCGCCCAAGAGGGTGTTTTCTGACCCCCACACTGGCTGTTTGAAGATCACTACATATCTTTAATTAATGGAATATTTGTTCTATATTCCTTGCAAAGAAAAAATTAGGTATTTGCTGGGTATATACATACATTTATAAAATCATACTCTTCTTGGTATATCGTGAAAGGGAGTTCATCTCGGTCGTGTTCCACTAAAGCTAATCTGTGCTCAAGAGGCAAATAAAGACAACATTCAGTAAATTGGATTGCTCTGAATTAGCTAGAATAAAATCCAAATTCAGGATTTTCCTGCAGGGCTTAGAGTGGAAAGGGGGCACGAAGCGGTACCCTGAAAAGAGCACGAGCTTTGGTGCCAAGGGGACACAGGTATAACCTCGGAGAAGCTGTTTACCCCCACTGAGACTCGGTTTCTTCACGTGTAAATTGGGCTAATACCTCTAGGGCATTACAGGTATTCAGTGCGATGCCATATGTAAACTATCTAAAACACAGCCAGAAACATAAATGCAGTTATTTCAGCAAGGGACAAGAGAAGCTACCATTTTTCCGGTGAGTATTTCACTGTCTCTAAAGCTTCCCTCATGATGCTCCTTCTGCCCAGAATGTGTCCCCTCTTCCTTCTCTCCAACTCCTTTGTCCAGCTATTCAGTTTTCTTCTCCCAGAAGCCCTCGCTGACTCCCTGGTTGTGGATTAGGTCCTCTCCTATCAGGATGGTGCGTTTCCCGGCCACGCACTGATTTCTCCGTCTGCCCATTCACACCTAACCTTAGGTCTCCAGGAGGAATGGCTCATGTCCCTTATTCACCGTGTGTCTACAGCCCCCACTTGGCATATTGTGGGTTTTCAACAAATACTGAATTGATGAGTGAATGAATGACAGCCATTAAATGCCTTCTTAGAGAAGAATAAAATCCAAACAAAGTAAAAGTAGTTGCATTAGCTATTTTGCCTTCTTATAATTGCCTTTAAGCCTCCTTGAATTCTTTCAAAAATAATCTGTTCCCAACCCACAGTAGCGGTTTGTCCTCTCCACCCCAAGAATGTTGTACATTCTTATTATACACATTTATTATAATAATTGTATAATAGGGGCACCTGGGTAGCTCAGTCAATTAAGCATCTGACTCTTGGTTTTGGCTCAGGTCACGATCTCATAGATTCTGGGATTGAGCCCCTCATTGGGTTCCATATTCAGTGGGGAGTCTCCTTTGATTCTTTCCCTCTGCCCCTCCCCCCACTTGCACATGCTCTCTCTAAAATAAATAAATCTTTAAAAAAATAATTGTATTATAAATATTTATAACCTTATTATAATTATTTCTCAATTCCTCTTTTTAATACATGATTATGAAATGTGTTTATCATGTTCGACATCTAATTCTTAAATGGACTACCTATAAATCACAGAGATCCTAAGGAAGGAGGAAATCCTTGGTTAGAAAAGTGTTAATAATTTACTAGCTGCAAAGTGTACTTTTACCTCTGAACACCAGGTGGGTAGAAAACATTACTCATGTTTTTTAATCTAAGAATTTCTTACATTTTTATGGCCTGTTCTTTGGGCTTATTTATGATGGTTTGTGACAAAGAGACAACCTTTGCTATCATGATTTATATTCTTCCAACAAAGGAAACACAGAGAGAGATAAGAAACCCAAATTAAATCATGGCACTAGATAAGAAAACCCAAATTAAATCATCACACACACACACACACACACACACACACACACACACACACTCAAATCGAGTGAAGGTAAGGGGCTACTCATAATTTAAAATTATGGACAATGAAAATATGAAAATTCTCAAATCCTAAGCTACAAAATCTAACATTTACCAAATAAGTAATTTTCAGAAGCCTTGTGTCCTATCTTTGTGGCATTATGAAATAACGTCTGGCTATTAAAACATTTTTTAAGAGACTGTTTTAATTCTATTTGGTTGTGCTTTTGTTTAGAACACCAAACAATATTTTTTGGTATGGTAAAGTGTTACTGGTTGACAGCAGATATCCCGTATTCTTCTATTTTTTTCTATTAATGCCATTTATCACAAAACTGACCTGGACATCTGTTTTCTTTTTTAATATTGCTTTTAAATTCCTTGATGTTTGAGTGCAAGTTCTAAAATTTGTTTGGATTTCAGGGCAAGACAACTGCCTTTGAATCAAGGAACCTAGGAGAATTGAGGAGAAAAAACATCCTGCCTCTGAGCTGTGTCAGTGAAAGCACTGTTCAAGACAGAGGCCAAAGGTTAGTTGGGTAGAATAGACACCCAGTGGTGTACGCCCAGCAGTCTAAGTACTACACAGCCATCCACGAGCTGAGTACACACCAGTGCCCAGCCTGGGCCTTCTTCGTGGAGGAATTAGTAGGAACTAACAGATACTAACTCAGGCCACCGAGGATACAACTGCCCCATTAACACAGCCACATAAGAATACAGAACACTGTCTTTCATTTTGTGTGGAACTTGGAAGCAGAGCAGACATTGAAACTGGGCTTGCAGGTAAATATTCTAGACTGAATGTCACATCACAAACTCAAAAATACCAAAACCTGGATGTGGAAATCATTTGTGAACTATTTCTAGGCTTCATAAAGAATGCCTAAAACATTAGATACACAAACATACTCACAAATGTCTATGGTTTTTAAATTTACTTTGCCCCAATCCCTTACACTTTGTGAAATTATTTGTCTGTTCCAGGCCTAAATTTGTTTCTTATTATTGCCTTATACTTCAGTGGAGAAAGAAATGCACATATTTGACAACTTTTTTCCTCTACATGCAGACTTCATTGAAAAATAAGTTAAAATGGAGTTGAAAGAGGAGACACAATACATTAATTTCCTTCTAAGCTTGTCAATAAGTATCCTGAAGTAGATCAGATACTTTTATTTCTAGAACCCAAGGTTCCCAGTTTGCCTTCAAAATTCATACATGAAAATCTTTTCTTATATTAAAGTCCTACCCAGTGGACATGTTTTACTTCCAAAGGATATTCAGAAATGATATATCTGCCCCCACACCAACAGCACTGTTTAAAACAAGTGGGAGATGGTCTCTGTCTCTAAGGACCAGGCATTTACAGAGAACACCATGCTCCTGGAACCCAAAGATTCAAAAAAATAAAAGAACCTTCTGTTATGTTTCCTCTCTTTTTTCTTCCACAATAGTGAATTTATACTATTGGCTCCAAATCTGTTAGGAAGTTACCCGATGTCACAATTCTTTACCCAAAAAAGAAACAGAATGTAAATATGGAATAAAAACCAATTTTCAAAAAATTCTGGTTGACAAAAATTGGCACAAATGAAATAGGATATATTAGTAAATTCTAGGATAGAAGATCTTAGTACAGTATTGAGTTTCCTCAAGGCGACTGATACAGTCTGGGGCACAACAACTTTTGTGGTTTTGTCTCTATAACATGGACATTTTAAGAGTATCACTAGCAAGTTGGTACGTCTACTGTGAAACAAAAACTATTCTGTGATAAGCTCTACTAAAACCTTGAAGATCAGTGTGCTTATTCTATTAGAAATCTGAAGTTACTGCAAGAAATGAACCAGGTTCTCAGTAGCATAGTTTAAATTGTCAAAAAAAAGAATACAGACACACACACACACACACACACATGCACATACACACACAGAAAAAAGTGGAGTAAAGGAAAAATTCACAGTAAACTCCCTTGGACTAAAGTTAACAAACCAGCTAGCCATAAAATAAACTTTTAGGGTAGAAAAAGCCTACTCAAATTACATCTTTTGAAATTAAATTATTATGAAGTTGAATCTAGACAAATGTGGTGAACCTACAGCAAAAAGATAAAAGTAG
Source organism: Potos flavus (assembly GCA_028534135.1). Classification (NCBI taxonomy): domain Eukaryota; kingdom Metazoa; phylum Chordata; class Mammalia; order Carnivora; family Procyonidae; genus Potos; species Potos flavus. The sequence continues at coordinate 7,295,173 of CM052883.1, forward strand.
ATGTGCACACAGTGTGTGGGGGTGGGTGTCAAAATCTGCAAGTGAATGCTATAAACAGAATAAAACAATGGCTGCAGAAGAAACCCTTGTGTTTGACAGATTGACACCTAGCAAAAGAGGAACCATATGGCTGGTTGGTTCTAACACAGTCTTTGAAAAGAAGGACACTTAATCTATTCTACCTAAAAATAGCTTAGTAATGATATTCAAACATTTAGCAGAGGAGCCACTGTATTCACTTGTTACCCTTAAAACACCCCCAGAAGCCCCTGAGTCAGCTGTAAGGAAATTTAGAACTCTACTGATCAGTTCAAAAACCACTGTGGTAGTAAATTCAAATATTTCAAAAGCCAACAGATATTAATAGAACTTGTGGGTGAGGGGCAGAACCTCAAAAAAAGTCTCAAGTACACACGTCTGATCTTAATGCTGGCCAGCCTCGGGGCTCCACCCTTGTCTTATTCTGTGTTCCTCTTGCTCCCCGAATGACCTTTACAAACTATCTCTAAACTGAGGGCTCCAAGTTGACAACCGGTCGCTGGGATCAAACACTAATTTAGAGTCAGGTTGACTCCTCAACACGGTGGGAAGGTCTGTTGGCTCTAGTTTCCAAACGTGTAGAAAGGATGACTTCTCACCACCTCTAGCGACCATTCCCGCTGCGGGCTCCTGCTCACCTACCTGGACAGCTGCCACGACCTCCTAACTGGTCCCTTTGCCCCTTCGTAGTATTCTCAAAACAGCAGCCAGAGTGGTCCTCACACAGAGCGATGCTGTTTCACTCGACTCCAAATCATCCGGTGATTCTCCCCTTCACTGGAGAAAAAGCCAAAGTTCTTTCAGGAGCCCTAGAGGCAGTGGTGCACACTGTGATGTGCCGCCCAGATCCCCTTCAGAAAAGCTTAGTACCTGGCTGCTGCAAGACGCCCTCCCTGAAGAGTCACCTCATGCGAGGTCACAGAGCCTTCCTGGGGCAGCCCACATCCAGGGACGGAGTGACATGGGTCATCAGGCCAGAAGGCTTACCCCAACACAGGACCACTGGGAAAGGCCACTCTTGCTTCAGGGCCCCGTGTGGCTGGGCCTGCACTGCAGCTCGACCTCTGCCTCTGTCCCCCTCCTCCCCACGGGTTTCGATCCTAGAGGCACTCCCTGATAAAGGACCGGCAAACCAAACTCCACCTCAGAGTCTGCTTCCGAAGAAGCCAGATTGCAACGAAGATCGGACATGACCTGGCTCCCTTTGACCTCCCTGACGAACCAGTGTCCCCTGCTCGCCCTGCGCCACGGCACGCTGGCCTTCGCTGTTTCCGCTGGATGACTGGCATGCTCCTGGGGCACGGCTGCCCCTTTGGCTTGGAACACACTTCTCTAGATATTTGCACCGCTTCTTCCCTCACCTCCTTCCTGCTTTGCTTAAATGTCACCTTCCAAATGCATCTACTCGACCACCCAGTTAAGGCCAGAAACAAGAGGAAAATAGAAGGAAGGGCAATTCTCACTTCTCCTAATGTACTTGCTTACCTTTCTGGGTATTGATCCCTTGTTGAAGAGACGACTTCACTCATTTACAAAAGAGCTTGAGAATTGCTGCTTTAAAAGCCTAAAAGCAGTGCAGTGGTAAGAACACAGGCCCCAGGCTCCGACAAGCCCTGTGCAGCCACGTGCCTGGGGCAAGCGACTACCCTCTCAGCCCCAGCAACGTTGGTTGTGAAACAGGGATAACAATATTCCCTCAAGTTCTTAGAAAGGTCGTAGGATCACAGGACTTCCTATAGTAATGGGCTGTGAAAACCGGAAGAGACTACGTAAACGCACAAGTCACTAGAAGACAGCCCTAGGGGCCGCACAACCAAAAGCCCGCTGGGAGTACCTCTGCATCCTCTTCACACATCAGGACCTGCGCAGTCATTTTGTCAGTTGTGCTGGACCCTGAGTGGCTGAGAACATCCAGCAAAGCACAGGGCTGGGCTTAGGAGAATAAGCACCGCCCCAGAGGCCCTGTGAGACCCTAAGGAACATTGCAAGAGTGGCCACCCACAGACAGAGCCTGAACCACTGGGACACAGTTCTCGCTTTTCACCCTCCTTGCACTGACTTTAATTACGTCAGTCTTTGTTCTAATCTCCAAGGTCCGTATGAAGAAAATCACATAGGATTTCAAATATCTAGGTCTAGATATGTGCATCGCAAAAGCTTTAAACTTTAAAACCAGTCCTATGTCTGGTTATTTGAGATTAGAGATCTAACTCTTTTCAGGTGTATTTTCAACCCAAAGTTTTTACATTTATCTCTGTTTCTGTGATACGACATAACTGTACTTGGCTTAAAAATAAAACAATAACTCCTCCAAAATCTCGACTGTGTTTATGTTTGCTTCTGTTCATTTTTCATTTACTAGAGTGAAATGTCCTTGCCCATAACCTCAAATCCACAAGCGTGATTGATTTCGGAGGTTCCGCTCAAGGCCCACCCCACCAAGCAGAGACAACAGACCACCTATAAACTGGCACTAATGAAAACCACAAAATATAATCTCACATTTACCATCACATTATGGATCTACGTTTTCAGATTTACTTGCAGATCCCATTATAAGATATTTCTTTATTCCTAGAGAACCAGAGAAGCTTACGTTTAAAACAATAAGAATGCTCATTTTAGAGATATTAAAAATTATCTTATAGTTATACATTAAAAATAATAGTACTATTTATTAAAATGGTAACAATAATAGTAAATGGTGCTATAGAAGGATAAGGAAAGCAGACCTTGTCCTAACCAGTGACTACACGGTATGACTGGGCCACCCTCGAGCCCCAGGTGCTATATCTAGGAAACTCCCTGTCTGGGGTGAGGCAAGTTTGGGGGTAGAGAGGGGACTTGGGAAAGGCAGTGCTATGTCAGATCATCCATGATCTTCTTTAATGGAACACTCTACTAGAAACCACCTTTGCTTTCAAAGCCCTCCGTTGAGGGTATCACGCACTCCTTCGACTTTTCTTCGTAGCTTTATACAACTTAATATTCAGGCTAGGGAAACTGGAGATCTCCTCCAGGTCAAACAACTCTTTAAATCTATCTACAAATTTATTTTCTTTCTCCAACCTGAACTTCATGACCCAGAGGATGATGGTAGATTCTTTGCACAGATGGTCAAAGGTAATGAGGAGTTCTTCCAGGAAAGGGTGGGCGTAGACAACGTCAGCTGCCAGGATGTAGTCAAAATTGTTGGAAGACCTGGGGAAGTTCTCATCTAAAGCTATGCCCCAGGAGAGTTCTTTAACCTGAGGCAAATGCTTACATTTCATTTTGGTGTTTCGGGAAATATTATATTGCAGGTTTCCAAGTAATTCAGGTAAATCTGTGGCAGTCACGTGTGCACCTATGAAACAAAGAACAGTAGGAAAAGTAACCCTCAAGGGATAAGGTAAAGCAATCAGGTTTCAAGCCAACATGCGCTTGCAATTCTGCACAATCGCTAACCCCAAGGAAAGACTGGTCGGTACACACAGGAGGGAAATCCCTTCAAAACAGATGCTAAAGCAGCTTTATGCCTCCCCTTAAAAAAAATTTAGATTCCCATGGCACTTTTAACTCCCTTGCATTTTTCTGTTCTCCTGGGTTATTGTTTGTTTGACTATTGTTGCTGTGGCTATTTGCTATTTATCTACTATGTGCTAAGAGAAAAATAAGCTAGAGAGAGAGAAAATTCAAACTATTTGGAACCTTCAGTGGAACAATCAGAAGTCACTGTTGAAAGGCGCACCTGTTCTTTGCTAAAAGTATTCTGAGCCCAAGTCACATGAGGCCAAATGAGCGTATACCACATCGAGCATCCTGTTGTTGAAGGGGAGGTGTGTGGGTGTGGAAAGGGGGCCTTTTAATAGAATTACATTGGAAGTGTCGTGACATCCATATTTATGTCCAAGTTTTCAGCTTGACCCCCTTACAAGTATGAATCTTCCCATCAAAAAAATGTTTAAAACCCAGCCACAACATGCGCATAGTGTTCCTACAGCCAAAGACCACAGATGCAGGACAGAATACTCAGATGAAGAAGATATGAACCATCTCCAAGTTAAAAGTGAATAGTAGAAGGAAGAAATTAGAAGAGGCAAAATTGTAGAAATCAATAATCAATAAAATTTGGGCCTTAAAATAAACTATGAGCTGTGGCAGAGCCTGAACATGATGTGTAAATAAATCTAGGATTGGCCAATTCCATGTCATCGGACAAGAACAGACTGGGGTAAGAAATAGGAAAGCAACTGGGAGAGAAGTCTAGTGCAGCCCAGACCAGTTAAGAACTCATTCTTTTGTCATGATGACAAGTTTCTCTGGTCGTTGTAATTGCATTTTGTGGGAAATATTAAAGTGGGAGGGCGATATGCATATCACAGAAATATGCTGGCATATTCTAGTGTGGGTCGGTTTGTCATTTTCGACAAATCCTTTTAAAAATCCCAAGATAAGAAAGATCCCCCCTGTCCACAGTGAATATAAACCATCTGACTATTAAGATCTTTGTGTCTGGAGAGGTAAACCCCACCAGTCTCAGAACACTAACGAAACAGAGCCTCCATCTTCTATGATTTGTATCAAGTTATATAAGCAGCCTAAAAGGATTGATTCCTTTTAGTTTAACAAATGACTTCCCAAAGCACAAATGTGCTCCTGATCAGGAAGCCTTCAGGCATAAATCCAGTGGTGCCACCGAATACCCATATTGAATGGAATGGTGACTTTAGAAAGCAATATCAGGAAGGAGCAATTTTTTTAAAAAAATATTTGGGGAGGACTTCAAGGGCCCTGTATTTCCCCAGTGTTCAGAAAGTTGTAAATTGCTAAATCTTGAATTCCTCTCAAGATTTTAGAGTGGCAGGTGTGCACGTCTAAAGATAAAGGGAATCAAGACAGATTTGGGTAGTGCACATCAGAGAAGGCAGCTAAATTACGGCAATGAAACAGGTAACAACAGAGAGACCCAAAATGAAGCAGGCTCAGGCATGCATAGAGACTGTCACACGTGTCATGAGAAAAGGAAATGCTGGTGAGAAAAGAAGGGGATCCCCAGAGAAGAATGGAGATGATCTGAGAAAAGAAATTCAAGGGGAGCCTGGGTGGCTCAGGTGGTTAAGTGTCTGCCTTTTGCTCAGGTCATGATCCCAGGGTCCTGAGATCAAGCCCCTCATCGGTCTCCCTGCTCAGCGGGGAGCCTGCTTCTCCCTCTCCCTCTGCCTCTGCCTGCCTCTCTGCCTACTTGTGCTGGCTCACTCTCTCTGTGTCAAATAAATAAGTAAAATATTTTAAAAAATAATAATATAAAATAAATTTAAAAGAAAGAAAGAAAAGAAATTCAAGGGAAAATGACTAATATTAGAAGCAGACACGATTGATAATACACCTCTCTTCTAATAGGTATTTTTCATGAAAGCATAGGACTTCAAAACCTACAAGGAATGTACAGCTACCTGGAAATGTTGAAATATGGTAAACATCTAAATAAAGACCATCAGAATCAGCAGCAGTAGATTCTGCTTGGGCCTTGTGTCCCACATGCCTCCTCCAGCAGCCAGGAGGCCTGAGTGCACCTCCCAATTAGAATACACTTGTGACTTGGTGCTCCATGAGCAGAATTCATACAACTTCACAGAAAATCCTGAAAGAAGCCAGTAAGGTGACTTTAAAACTGGTAGTGTTTCGGGGCACCTGGGTGGCTCAGTGGGTTAAGCCTCTGCCTTCAGCTCAGGCCATGATCTCAGGGTCCTGGGATTGAGCCCCGCATCGGGCTCTCTGCTCAGCGGGGAGCCTGCTTCCCCTCTCTCTCTGCCTGCCTCTCTGCCTACTTGTGATCTCTCTCTCTCTCTCTCTGTCAAATAATCTTTAAAAAAAAAATCTAGTAGCGTTTCTTGATGAAGACCATTCAAACGATTAAGGAGTTAAAAATAGGCTTAGGTCAGAGTAAACTGGGTAGTAAAAGCAGCTAATGACATCTGATCATTAAATTCTCTGGCCTTGTTCAATCACACATACCTACTTACCAAGTAAACTTGCCACGATGGAGACTAGCCCTGTTCCAGCTCCAATTTCAATCACATTTTTGTCGACCATATTATAGTGCTTTACATGTGTTTCCAGAAAATAGCATAGAACAAGGGCCTATGAAAGTTTTAAAAAAGAAAAGAGTAGTGCTTTGCAAGTAATAATGGAAAGTAAAATTAAAGTCTATTAGAGAAATAAGCTATATACACACTAATGCTATGACATGTGTACACATGTGAATATATGTATGAATATGTACACACCACTACAGAAAATTATCAACAGAAGTACATCCTCCAATAGATTCAACATTTAGACTAGAAAAAGTCCTTGGGGGTTGTTGGGGAGATAAGAGAACAGAAACAATGGAACTCAGTTGCTTAAGTTTGATGATCTTTAAAGAAAGCAACTTCTAATAATAACAGTCATTTAAAAGAAGTATGTGGGATTGGGGCAGACAGTGGAAGGAAGGGGAGGTTCTGCACCCTTCATGGACAACTGGTAAAGGATTGGTGACCTTGTAGAACAGTCTGCATGTTGAGACTGATAGATTTCATTATGATTATTTAACTCAAATGGAGCCAGTTGAACGGGAAATAAAAATGTTTGCTATTCTAAACTCCCATAGTCACAAAACACTGAAGGTTTAAACATCATTCTCTATTAACCCTACAAGTCAAAAATAGGATTAATTGGTGGAAGCATTTTCCCAATTTTGTGATTTATAAGCTTTAGCATTGTTCGAGGTCACAAAATAGAACCATGAAACCTATTTTTTCCTTCCAAGTGGTATCCAACAAGGAACAAAACTGACTGGAAAACCACTGAAATGTAGAAAATTTTGCGTGAAACTATACCGATGGCCAAACGACAGCACCATAGCAATCCATGGCTTCAGTAATCCGAATTTCATGACCGACAAAATGAAATCCCTCCCAGGAGGTAGTTGTTACTCGACTTGGAACAAAACATCTTGCCATGATCTCTGCAACTACCTTCTTGTTGTCATCATCTCTCTTCTCTGAAAGGAAAAGAAAAAGTCAATGGTTGTGGTTGTGTTGGTAAGAACCAGAAAAAAGAACCTGATGGAAATGTAGCATATCTACTCATTCTAAGTTATTTATACTCATTGACTTTAAGTGCAGTGTAAGAGTAAGGTAAACTATTTTAAAATAACTCATACTATAAGCATCCATTTCATCCAAGCTAACATCTACAGCTTTCTGATTTTCACCAAAGTGATTTCCATTTATGCAAAGCCACGTGAAACAAATAATAACTGATATACTTTTTAAAAAGCAATATATTTCAAGGGCTACCAATCTATTCATCTAGAACAAGAGAAAGATTGATGATGGAACATAAGATCTTGACTGTTCACATTGGCTAATAGTGTAATTCCAGCTATGTCAATAGTGTAGTTATCCTTTATGACCTGCCTTTACCGAGGCAAAAGATATTTAATACCATCCAACACTATACCTTTGTATTATTCTATTATTACTTATTTTTATCCTATTACTTTGGGGCAACTCGTGGCATCTTAACATCTGCAACATTGGATAAAGTTCATAAGCGAAATTACCAATTACTGAGCACATAGTTAACACACCAGACCATACTAAATATATTGTATATGATATCTCATGTAATTTCATTTTATTTAATGTAATTTTTGCAACAGTTTTGTGAGGTAGGCATTATTATTTGCACTTTTACAGGTAACAAAAACTAAGATTCAGAGAGCCTTATTAATTTGACCAAGCTCATGCAACTTGTAAATGAAGGAGCCAAAATGTGAGTTCTTTTTTGATTGTTCCCAAACCTCCTCTCTACTCCTAAAAAGGTAGAAAGTAATTTTTAAAAAACTAGTTGTCTCTACGAATTACAAACTAGTTATGGAGCAAGATACGCATCTTTCTCTAAGTCTCTGTTTCCTCCTTTGTAAAATGTGAAAGATAGAAGAAACTCCACCAAATAGTGCTGGGAGATGTTGTATGTAAAATGCTTAGCACCTTGGCTATTACATGGAACTCAGTAAATCATTATCATTATTATAATTTATTATATCTTGGTAATGAAACTAAATAATGTAACAAGATCACCATATAAACAAAAATATTGGATTGTGAGGTACCAGACTGAAAATTCTATACTTACTCATAGAAGCAGAGAGTAGAATGGTGGTTGCCAGGGGCAGGGGTGGAGGCAATGGAGAGATATTGGTCAAAGAGTGCAAGGTTTCATTTACGCAAGATTAATAAGTTCTGGAGATCCAATGCATAGCATGGTGATTATAGTTAATAATAATGTATACTTGAAATTTGCTAAGAGAATAGATCTTAAGTGTTCTCATCATAAAAACAAGAAAACAGTAACTATGTGAAGCGGTGGGTATGTCAATTAGCTTAATTGCCATGTTCATTTCTATATATCTATACATCTATCTATATATATCAAAACATAATTCACATATCTTAAATATACATAATTCTCACCAGTCGATTATGCCTCTAAATAAAAGAAAATTCTAGAGTTAAATAAGGAAAGGGGAATGCACTGTGTGAAAGTCACTAAGGAAAGGCTTCAGGAAGGAAATGTGTCTTAAGTTTAACCTTTGATCTATGATTTGCATTAATAGAGAAGCTATGTATTTCTTATACCAATCCTTAAAGCCCATTGACTTTTCAAGTCTTGTTTCTGTTCTCTGAGTCTGGCTAGAGTCCTGCTGGCCACTTCCCCCACACCAGCACTAAATCCAGGCCTAGTGCTCTTCAGCCTAGTTCTCAATGCTTAAAAGAAGAGGTAGGGAAGGGGAGGAGAGGGGAGGAGAAGGGAAGGAGCAAAGGGAGGGGAAGGAGGAAGGAAGAACATACAGACAGATATACATACAACAGTGGAGTCTTGCCTGATGGGAGTGCATCATGACCTGATGGGGATGATTAACTCACACCTCAGTCCTGAGATCCAAAAATAAGCAAGTAAATAAACAAATAACAAATACAAGTATTTCCAAGAAATTTGGGAGCAATACAAAAATTTCTCATTCTGGTCTTCATAAAAGACAAGCTCCTCCTAGAAAACTTATTTCCCAAATCTCAAAAATTAAAAACTTTCACAATTTCCAACATTGCAATTATTCAAAGTTTTAAAACAGATGCACCACTCAAAAATAAAATGTCATGGAATCCTAGAATGTCAAGATGGAAAAGACTTCAGATACCTTCTAGTCTACCATTGCGCCTCACGCTCATGTTGGGTATAAACTACATATCCAGCTTGTTCAGCCTCTTTGAATATTTCCAATGGGTAAATATGTTACTTCACAAGGTACATTTAGAAAATGATTATTGAAAAGTCTTCTCAATACTAAGCCAAAATCTGATACCACTGATTTTTTTGTGTATTACTCCTAAAAGTAAGCTCCAAGGTGAGCAAATTTTCATTTTTAAAACATGTTCCAAAATTTTAGGACAGAGGAAAATATGCGGGGGGAAATATATATATATATATATAATATTTGTATATTTATATATATATTTCTCCAGCACCAGTCTTAAAAATTCTGGACTCAAGAGCATGTGAAAGTCTCAAGAGACTTTCAAACTTCTCCACTGCATTGAGGCAAGAATAAGTAGAAGTGACAGTCTTGAGTCCTTAAGTCCTAAGAGATGTTATTTCCAACTCTGTCCTGGGAGCTCCCATAACATCATTCCCCAGTATTCAGGGTGGCTAGATGGAGGTAGATGAAGTTTGAGACTCAGAAGCCACAATCCCAAGGGGTACTTCCGCTCAACAAGATTTCCTGTCCTAAATTCTGTGATCCTTCAATAGCGTCCTTCTAAGGATCCACACAGAACCAGGTACTCCTCAAAAAAACTCTAACTTAACTTCATGCATAGGAAGGGGCCAATTTACACCCACTCCACCACCAGCACAAACACTGAATCTTGGCAGAGATAGAGGAAAACAAAGAGATGAAAACCTGATGTTCTTCAGCAAGAGCCACCTTTTCAAATCCATTTCACTGTACTTCTTCAACTATGGCATGTGTTCACAGGCAAGAAGAGCTCTAAGAATCAAATAATATTGGTAATATGTCTTACTGGAACTTGAACTTTCATTTCGTTATATTCACAGGCCTTGCTAAGATGGGGTGGGGGAGAGGGGCAGCATTTGCTGTGGAAGTTCTCAAATGAAAAGCAGGAAACAGTAATTGCTTCCTTGACCTTTTGCTGAATGTGCCCTCTTGGGCCTCCTTGCATAGTCTGTAAGTGGAGCACTTTTTGACAAGTCACCCAAGGTATCAGGGATTAATAGATGTTAGAGTACACTAACTCCCAGGAGCATCTCTTAAAGTTCCAATCTTTGATATAAAAACTTTGCCAGTGAATATTTACTGCTACAATCTGACGTCTCCGACTTTGCAGTTTCTTCTAAAGGTTAGTGGACCAGATTAGTGCTATGGTCCTAACGACATATAATAACAAATGATTCCTGGTTTTTTTACTCTAAATAAACAAAACCAGCCATTTTTTTTAGGATGGCCACCTCTTTACCTTTATAAGGAAGTAAGATTTAAAAACATATATGTGAATATATTATTATACTATCCTCCCAAAATAAAGGATCTTCAAAGAGATTGAATGAAACAACAGCCACCATTAATTGCATATACACTTAAAAAAGCACAACTCCATCCATGCATATGTGGTCATTCAAAATTAATTATACACCTAGGATGACTATGTATTGTACAGAAAATATTGTCAGGTTGAATAAAATTTAATTGATAATGTGTCATATTAATATTCTCTTTTGCATTTAAATACTATATAAACACTACAGGCATCCCTTAAGAAGTCAGTCTCATAAAAGGTTAGCAAAATTTATAACAGGAAACCAAAATGTACCAAACTTGGCTGCTTAAAATAATCCGTCTAGATGTAACATGTAGGATTTTAAAAGCAAATACACACGTGCCGTTATTTCTATCTTAGAACTTTGCTGTTTTTCAGTATTAACTTTGATTTAAAGATTTTGAGGTAACAGTTTTAACAGTAGTTATCTAACAATTTTAACAGTAGTCATTTATTTACATCAAAAGACATGTTTAAAATTAAGTTTTAGCAGTATCACCACGTTGATGACAGGAGCCTCTGAACTGAAATCTAGTGGAAAGAGCAGCATTATAAATCCTTACAAGAGCCTTGTAATAAAAAGGAGAAATCCAGCCCCCACATATTATTCAAAGAATATGTTCCTTAAAATACATGCTTAATTATTTAATGAATATGGGATTGAATCTTGAGAAGATTAATGAATGAGTAGATATTCTTTGGCCTTTTGTTAAGATTTGAAGAACAATTTCCTCCGAAAATTAATAGCATTATTATACAATGGAATTCTAATTTACATTTCTGAAGAATATTTTTTCCACACATATTCTCTCCTTGTTACCTAGCATTTAGGCCCTGAGACAAGTAACTAAAACTGAGTAATGTTACTCAAAATGTTGAATCTTGACTTTCCTGTATGAAAAGCAGAAACCTGATGCCTGTATCTTTAAATAAAAGCTATCTTCTACAATCTTGGATTATTATTTTATTAATGAGTTTAATATTAAAACATAAATACCAAAAAAACTGTAAATAAAATATAATCAAGACAAGATTACAATTATGTTGCTGTTTTGGGCTTATCTTATTTTAATGCTCTTTGATACAAAAAAAGACTTAACACCATTTTCCTGCTACTAATCTTTGCTGATAGTGAATAAAATCTACCAGGTGTTCTTGTTCCCCTGAGAATTAACAATTTCAAGTATGAAGTGAAAATTAGTAGGATTCTGCTACGTTATGATGATGCTTTTCTTAGGATGAAAATCTAACAGTAAATTCACTTCAGAGGCTAGATTGCCACAAGCCTTCAAAAACAGAAGCACCCTCTATATTCTCCTCTTTTATACTTTTAAGGTCAATAACAACAATAATAAATGAAAGGGTCAGATCACAGAAATACACCAAAAAAAATGTCTTTAATAGCTATGACAGATGAATTTAAGCTTCCATTTGAGGGCTGTCATGAAAACCTGTCAGCAAAATTTAAAGTAAAATCCCCTCTACTAAATGAAAGAGACTTGTCATTCAACTGAATCTTCTATTCAAAGATGAATGTCATGTGCTTCTTAGAAATAGCTAGAGATTTAAAAAAAAAAAAAAAAGATGTTAAAGGTATTTTCTGATTAGTAAGTGGTCACAGGCTAACCTGAAAGATAGAATTCTTAATGCCTCAGCAATGTCAAGGTCTTGGGCCTGATGTTAAAACTAATTCCTGAAAAGAGTTCACGAATACTTTTTGTCTAGAGGTCTGATTAATTTCAAGAATATACAGAGGCTGTCCCTTTGATCAAGTGGATCAAAAGATGCTACATTTACAGAAGAAAGACAATTCATCTTTTACTGGACTGCTCAGGATGCAAGTGGGAAAGAAAAAAAAATTAGTTGTACTCAAAGTCTGCTGCTGGGATTGTCGTGGGGACAGACACCTAAACATTTGTGAATGAAGCATGATAAACACAAATGAAGTATTTCTAAAGTGCTTTGGGAAGCACCACTGGTTGATGAATGGGGAGAAGCATTCTCAAGGAGGAGACATTTGAGCATGTGGAAGGAAGAGGAAGGCTGCCAGGCGGGGAAGGGAGATGAACTGCCTGCCACTGTGGGGAGACAGGCCAAGGGAGTGGTCACACACCAGACGAGACGGTGTGCAAGGGACCTGTTGGGGTGTTGTAGAAAATAAGCCGAAGGAAGCAGGCTGGGATTGTACTTGTGGGAACAAATAGAACAAATGTTGACCTTTGTTCTCCAAGGTGAGGAGTTGGGGCGGGAATTGATGTGAGCAAATTTGCCATTGAAGCGCTCATCTCTGCTACGCAGCTGAAGGCTACGTTAGAAGCTCTTGGAAGACTACTGCAATAATCCAGGCAAAAGATGCCAGAGCTGAACTAAGGCAGCAGCACTGGGTCTAGAAGCCAAGCATGAATTCCTGAGCCTTTGAAGTAGTGGTAGACCTCCCCTCCAGGGCAACAACTGACATGCAAACTTGACACTCAAACTTATGTTCTGAAGACATTTAAGGCAGATTGATATATTTAAGAGTGAATTTATTCAATATGTGGAAAATCTATTAGTCTTCGTAGGTAGTTGTTCAGGTTACTTTTTAAACACATACCATGTGTTGATGAATGAGTCTCACATCAGTAATTATATGTGCTGTAGTCCTTCAACCACTATGTTAAAATTATTGCCTCAGACTATAGTTTGATATGTCCCTTAAACAGCAATAGAATTACTCAGATAAACTTTCTTCTTTATAATCCAACTCTACAAAGATATATAAAGATGATTGTGAAAGATTTTCATCTGACATCCCTAAATAATGTATTATACTCGATTCTGAGAAGAGCCAATGGACTGGGAACCAGAAACATGAGATCATTATCAATGAACAAATTGCGAGTCTAGCCAACAGGCCTCAGTTATAGCTAATTCATTCATTTACTCATTTTATTCAGTACCTGGGCACTATGAATATAAAGATAGAGCAACACATAAGTGTTATAATAGGCTCAAAAATAGAAAGAGAAAGCTCCATATCTTGGAGAGCTCAGAAAAGAATGACCTGAGCCCTGATGATGACGAGTCTGCAAGTCAAATGAGAGCACAAGACACATCGTGCAGAGAAAACTGCACATGCAAGAGCCCACCGGTAACAAGACTCTTGACCAGTTTTCCATTTTGGGGAACTCTGAGAACTAAATGTAGGATAAGTGGGGGTCGTAGCATGAGATAAAATACTTATGTCGTGCTAAGAAGTCTTGATTTTGTCCTATTGGAAATAATGAGGCACAGAAGAATTTCGGGCAGAAGGCAAATGTGACAGGGTTTGAATTTTAGAAAAGATCATGCAGCTGTAGAGGAAGACATAAAGAAGATAAAGAAAGGGTGCTGACCCAGAGCGGGGGCAGCCAGGTCACAAGAAGAAAAAAACAAAGACCTGAATCAAGGCAATTGTTGCTGTCGGAGGGTATGAGGAGTCAGGAAACTCGAGTTGGTAAAATCACGTGGGATGGAACGATGAATGGTATGAGGAAGAGGGACTAGGATGATTCTAGATTTCTGGGCAGCCAGAGAAATGTAGTTGTCATCAACTGAGATAGAAAACATAGGTTGGGCATGGGTGTAAATCTGCAAAGGGAAATTATTTTCTTAACATGCATCACTCTGTGGTATGACATGCTGGCCACAGAGGTGTGCCGTTCAGATTGCGGAAGGGTACCGCTGGGGGCACAGCTGCCCGACATCTCCAGCTCTGTCCTTTTGGCTCCTCAGAGGCCATGCGTCCCCTGGGGCTGCCCACTAATGCTACTCCCCTCCCGTCCCACAGATGACACGTAGCTGGTGGGCAACTCGCTCCCTCTCCTCTCTCACGCATCAGATCTGCACTGTGATCTGATGGCTCTCCCCGCCCATTCTGTCCCTTCTTTCTTTATCGTCCACAAATATTTCCCCCATAAATCTCCTGCACATTTAATCCCACTTGGGCATCTGCTTCTGGAGGGCTTGGAACAGACACAAGGTGCTAAGGAGGACATCAAGTAAGCAGGGGCAGAGTTGGGAGTCATGCACAGAAATCACTGAGCCTGGGGTCCGGACGCACCTGCTCCAGGGCCGCAGACCCTGTGGAGCTACTTTATAACACAGCGTTCTGCGGGCTCACAGCTGGAGAGTAGCTGTCAGCAAGAGCGAGGCAACACCAGATACTTGTAATAGGTAATGCGGGTAAGGTTTTACATAGCTTAGACTCCTAATGCACCATTAGAAACTATACACAGAGGACTATTTGGTATGTACCATAGTCCTAACTTTAATCTGTGTATAATTTAGTGACATCCTATAATTCTTGGACATTCAGGCCAACGCTGAACTAGAAGAACTGGGCTATAGGTTTGTTCCATCTTTTTCAGGCAGAGGATAAGAATTAGGACAGGTCAAGTCAATATCCTTCAGCACTAAAGAACTGAGTGTTCCTCTGGTTAGTGGAAGTCTTTCCAACAAAAAGCCATCTGATTCTGCCCCAACAGCACACACTTAATCTGCCTGCGAACATATTTTTAAAGCTTTAATTGGCTATCTAGATGATTATAGGGTGTGTTTTCTTGTGTTATAAAATATTTTAATACCAGTTCTGTTTCAACCTTACCTTGAACTTCTTCCAGTTCCTTTGTAATTTGCCAAATTATCGTATGCACAGTTGAAACTAAGCGTTGTTACTAATGATAATGATAATGATGAGGTTTTATTCATAAACTGCACAGAAATTGCATTTTCATTCAAAGCATCTAAATGGCTGGATTCTCTAAGTGATTATGACTTTAAATGTTTAGGTTTGCAAAAATCACTACAGTAAAACCATTGTGTTGAAGCCATGTAGGCTGCCAACACTGGGCATACTCCCAGTTCTCTTGGCCCAAAGATATGCTCACCTAGGTAGAGGCCACCTGGTATGCCTAAAAAAAGGAAGGAAAAAAAAAAAAAAAGCCAGGACTACATTTCTTAGAAAACATCCGTGTGTGGATAAAGGAGAGAGAAGAAGAAAGAAGCCAAGGTAATTAAATTTGTATGACAAATGTTCTCCAAAAACATAGTACTAGCTCTTCTGGTCTACATCAAGAGTGTCTGTCTGCACTTTTTATCTCAAGACAATGGGGATAATTACATTACATAGTCCATGCAAAGTCACTCTTGATATTAAAAATGATGTAAAAATGGGAGGTCAGTTTCAAATAACTACAATTACAGAAGAATTCAAACTTAAATTCTCCCTATACTAACAGGTCAAATCACATTATATATTTGTCTCTATTAATACTTCAGAGGAACCATAAACACAGGCTAAAAATGCTTTTATAGATTAAAATCATCTTAAATGCAGCCTTCATAAAAACTTGTACCTTACACAAAACTATTTTTATCTCTCTTCCTATCTAAAAAGAAATCTTAGAAATCACAGTCATGTAGGTAGTGTATAGCACTTGGGAAAAAAAATCTATTATTCTTTTTCATATTAAAAAAAACTCTACACACTAGCAAGTCTATATACTTAATTTGTCGGTCAAAATAATCTCTAACATATCATCAGGACCATAGGTATAGCAGCAGACATTACACATTATTATAGATATTTTCAGGTTAGCAAACACAAGCCAAAATACAATATGCAATTGATAAGTCCTAGCTCTCTTTAAGACATTAGGGAACACTGAGAAGGTGAGCACTTATATTCTATTAGTTGTTTGTCTTCTTAGAATTGGTCAAATTATATAAAGACACATAAAATAATTTACCTTTTTCAGCTCCTGGATCCATTAAGCAATGAACTAATGGATGGCTGTATGTTGATGTTTTCTTGTTCATTTCTTGAAAGCTAGGCAAATAATACATTAAAATATCAAATGGTAATAATTAATTCAAAAGTGTGTGTTAAGTGCTTTTATATTTACCTAATAAAGCTTAAGTAACATCAAACATGGCATAGAAAATTCTATTAAAATTTTTTATATTAATAAATCATGATTTAAGATAGACCCCCCCCCAACACACAATCTAGGCAGTACAAATCAAAATTTGGACAAAGGCTTCAGAGTCAGAAGTTTTATAAGCTACTGGAAGAAGAAAAGACATTACTTCACTATAGACTATCTCAGCTCTCACCAAGAAAGGTATCATCTTTATATTGACTGGTCAGATACCAATCTTCACATTTAAGAGGTGATTAAAACATTGGGAGAAAATGAATTTTGTTCAGCGTAGTGAAAACCATAGGATTAATCTAAAATACATGCAAAGTTCACTTGTTTCCATCAGTACACCATTAGTAAGTACCCAATGTCTAATAGCCCAACCACCAAACGGCCTTTTGAGTAGCTTTCACTTTAAAGAACCCATACCATCTCAGCAAATACATTTAAAATTGAAGGAATTAAAGTGTTTTGTGCCTCTCAAATAAAGCCTATCATGCAAATAAGTTTAAATGAGCAGTTATTCCAACATTGGTAAAAAACGATTCGATGTTTTTATACCTCAGTTTTGGTTCATATTATAAATAACCACAGTACTACCGTGAATTTATACAGCACTCCTTTCTTTCAAGGATCCCAGAACACTTTTCACAGCCACCACATTTTTCTTTGCAGTATGTCTCAGCAAGTCAGAAGACAAATCGTTTTCCCCTGCAGCTTACGAGTGAAGAAAGCGTGAAGTTCAGTAACGTCCCTGAGGTCACTGGCTAAACAACAGCAAACGTGGTCACGCGTTTTGTTCCCAATATAGTTCTTCTCCCATTGGAAAAAAAAAAAAGAAAGAAAGAAAAAAAAAAAGCAGTCTTTATTACACCTGTCTACCTAAGGTCAACATTTATTAAATGTTAAGTCCGGATATACCTAAACGGATTAGCGGAGTTTTTGGAAGTTTTAAAAGTATCATCCACAACTTTTGTTTTGCTGGAGAGACCTCGGAGGGTGCCTGAAAGGCTAGCCCCAAAGCACGCCAGCAGTTTACTACTGTACACGCTGGCAGCGAGTCCTCGCAGGAGGGATTAGGATCCTGACGGCTGCGGCTTCCGAGCATCTGGGTGTCCAGCAATGAAGCTGGAATGCCTGTAAATGAGGGGGCTGAAGAAGAATAGGACTATTCCATGTGAGCTAGAGCCAGTAAGTGATTACAAAGCACTCCTACAAGCGAGTGAAGACTATTTGAGCCAAGTGACCCCTTTTTTCACTTCAACGCCAAGAGTTATTTAGGACACCACAGCTATGACGTCCAGTGAGACGGAGCCTGTGTACTTTTTATGTAACCTGTCTGGGTGTGAATATCATTTTTAGAATCAGACAGCCACACCAGAAAGTTAGAGAATGTGTGCAGTAGTGCTCTGGGCACAGGCATCAAATTACAGTTCCTTCCTACTAGGACTGAAGGGGAAGGCTTGAGGGTGTCTGTTACCGCTGCACTTGCACATGTACACACAGGGCTGCATCTCAGAGCACAGATAAATCTCCCTGGTCACTGAGAATGTCCTTAAGAAGACGTTATTATAGGTAACAAAATTGAGCAATATTGTAAAGTTAAATAAACTTAGAGGAGGGTAGGTACAGCTTCTAAGAAAGACTATACAAAGTTGACTTGAGGTCACGTTAACACATTGGATGGGACTAGCAGTCTCGGAGCCTGATTTTAAATTTGCTTGTGATTTTAGGCATTTACTTAATGTGTTTCTTGGCTTCCTCATCTATAAAACAGGGATATAAAAGGTACTCAATATATATTTGTGGGAGGAATATGGTAGGTAAAAAAAACATTCTGCAAACTGCAAAATCCTAAACAATGAAAAGTATTATTCATAGGCAGTTAATTCTGGGCAGAGTACATTCTCTCTTTTTTTGGCTTTCTTTAAAATAAGAATAAAGAATCATTTGGTGAATAAAAATTACCTGTCTTTTTCAAGGAGTTATTTAAAAGATCATGAAACCTCAGTGCTAGATTTCGTAAGAGGTAGAATCCCTAAATCGATCATTTAAACTGACATGACAATGATTATTTTGGTTACACTGAACTGTTTGAAAAGTACATAGAGACCTCTGATTCCACCTGTACGTAGCTTATGGCACACCTCTGCTTCTGAGAACTAGAAAAGCAGACTACACACACACACACACACACACACACACACACACACGAGGTCA
The DNA here is from genome assembly GCA_028534135.1 of Potos flavus. Taxonomy (NCBI): domain Eukaryota; kingdom Metazoa; phylum Chordata; class Mammalia; order Carnivora; family Procyonidae; genus Potos; species Potos flavus. The sequence goes on from CM052883.1 coordinate 7,314,020, forward strand.
GGAGAGAGCTGCCAAGGCAGCCAAGAATTCCATGTTTAAAGAATGGGGTTTGGAGCCGGCAAGGCAGCCAGGAATCGGGAGCCCAAAATCCCAGGAAGCACAGAGAAATAAACCCCACACTTAGCACTGACTCTTCACTCAAGGCATTTAGTCAGTAAGATGTTAGGGCAAGAGGCTGATTTTCCAAGCAAAGAGTGGCTGAAAGCAGAGCAAAGGTCACAATAAGAAACACCTGAGCTGTCAGCTGATACCCCTGAAAAACTACTTTTTTAGTAAGGGGGAGAAATGGGAAGATGGAGTCTTACAAAGACTGCCAGCCAGCCTTGAGTCCACTCAGTCCTTGATATAGTCAGGTGATCTTCCCCTCTGCTGCCTGCCAGAGTACCTTCTGGAATCCTCTGCAGAGGAAGATCCAAAATATCTACAATTTTTTATACACAATGTCCAGCATTCACTCCAAGTTTACTAATCATACAAAGAAACAAACGATAGAAACAAACCCACAGGTAACCCAGATATTGGAATTGTTTAACACACACTTTAAAGTAACTGTGATGAAGATATTGAAAGAATAGATGACAAGAATTACACCAAAGAACTAGAATCTATAAAAATTAGTCAAGAGAATAGAACTGAAAATACAATAAATACATGAAATAAAGAATTCAACAGATACGTTTAACAGCAAAGGTAGAGAAAGCGGAAGAAAAGATTAGTAAGCTGAAAGGTAATTTTATAGAAAAAGTATATGATGGTCATCATCCTACATCATACCCATGTATACAAACTCTCTTTGAATAGTGATAAATTTACTTTGCTGCTGATGGTTTTAAACAGGCAACCTATTTTATAGGTAAAATTGTACCCCGAATTTCAAAAAAAAATTTGAGGGGAAAAAAAAAAGATTTGGGTTCAGGTCACACTTTCCTACTAGATAGATGGGTGAATTTGGTTAAGTCAGTTAGTATCTCCAAGCTTGTTTCTTCACTTGTAAAAAGGATACGCCTTGGTCAGAGGGTTAAGAGAAAAAAGGATAAATATCAAAATGTTCTATAAATACTGTATTTACAGCACAAGCTGTATATCCATTTTTCCTTTTCCTGGGTACATAGCCCAGGTAGAAATTACATTTCGGTGTATTTCTAGTATACTCTGAAGAATATGCTCAGTTCAATTCAACAGGAGAAAGGGTTTTTAACAAAGGACATTCTGCTTGCCAGGGCTTTGGTTCTTTCCTCTCCCAGCAGGTTGAAATGCAGATACAGCAGTGACCTAGACCATTGAAGCAAGACAGCAGCCAAGGAGACGGCTGAACTTGGGACCCTGAATGACCTCATGGTGGACAGCTGCCTAACCAGCTCAGATTGGCCAGCCTGTTGAGTAAAAGATAAATAATGGTCCAGCTTATGTAGGCCGTTGTATATGAACATCTCTTTGCTACAAGCAGCTTAGGCTTTACCCCAACTATTTTAACAAGAGTACTACTTACAAACATATACACAGAAAACTCCCAATTATAAGTAGCTCTGAAAAATGAGAATAAGATGAAAAAGTTAATGTCTCCCTACTCCATCCCTCCCCCCCAAGAAAAGTGTTCTGCTTCAAATACCTCCAGAGAGAAGCAGCATTTAAAAAAGATCTGAGTTTATTTACATGGAAGTCATTGTCGACTCTAGAAGCAAGCTGCTAGAGAAGACTGGTAGAAACAGAGGAGATACTTCAAATTAGGAAAGAATAAATAAAAAGGCAAAGAAAACGCAGCTGTAGACCAAGTATCTGAGAAGTTGGGCTGAAAAGTAAATACAAATGAAAGCCTTAAAAAAGGCATCCAGCAGTCAGTACAAGGTTGTTGAAAGGTATCTGCATTTAGTATTCATGGGAGGTGGGGAAGATTTTCAATTATTTGAAGGTGGAGGGAAGAAAATCAGTAAAGATGGAAATACCAAAGATGTCAGAAAAGACAGACTTGGGTAGACAGTCCCTCTGAAGGCCAAAGAACCCAAGCTCAAGGTAATTGGTGACGATCTCCTCAGACTGTTCGTAACTATAAGCAATCAGAACTTTGGCAGTTGCTGTTGTGAGAGTGGCGGCCGGAGGAATAATGAACTAACCTAGGCTCGGCCTCTCGGAAGGAACATCCCTGTTAACAATAACCAACCTCTGGAAGCCCCTCCTAACAGTGGCCCCCCTACACGGGTTCAACCACAGCCTTGAGCCCCCACAGCCATTTACACAGATGTCAGCTCGTGACAACTGACGTACTTTAAAAGACAAACATTAAGGTACAGAGGTTCCGTATTTGGTTAATGCTCACAGGGGAACTCACACACCCCATCTAGGTTTCCTAATTATCTTGCTGTAACCGCGGCAAACATACTCTTCAAAGTATGTTGCAGCAGTGAGGTTCCCTCCTGCTGTTCTTTTAAGTGGACCCTGAGGAAAAATGGGAAGCAGCGGAGGACAAGACTTCGTGTGGGAAACGACCACTGTTACGGAATAAGAAATACGGATATATTCCTTCTCATCTGGGTTGGAAAGTCAGAGGGAATGCTGATTGACAGTGACTACTAATCAACAGAAATCCTTTTTCCTTTTTGTTAATGCTGTGAGAAAGCATCAGACGTCGTACGATAATAGAAACACCAGCAAAGACCGAATACAAGGAAATAGTCAATGACACGTAAAACACTAGAAAAGTGTAACATGTGGGAAAAATAAACGTCAAGTTTTGCATCCATATTTAAAAAAAACACACAATACAAAAATTGTGCAAATACTTTTAATTGTATTATTTCCTCACAACAAATTCATTACGAGATGTTAAGTTGTACCCGATGATGGGAGAATACATGGGTTTAAATTAATTGGCCTTTTCCCTTTCTTCCTCTTGAACCTCTCCGTTTCCCCTTTCTCCTCCCAAACACAGATCTGGCGGTCACCAGCACTGGTGTGAATCCCCCTCCGTCATCATCACTAGAGCTGCTGCTGGTCGCACCTTGGTCCCTGGCAGGAGCAGGGGTCGCCGTGCTCTGCAAACCTGGGCGGCTGGCGGGTGCCTCTGGGGCTGCCCTCTGCCGTGGCACGTTCACTGAAGACACACACTCAGAGTCCTCAGCTGAAGAGGTCCCGGATGACGGCGAGAGGCAGGCCCCCCCCAAAAACCCGCCCCATTGACTCTCTTGCTTAGAATGCGAAAGCCTCTTTCTTTTCAGGCTTGATGACTCTTTCCATTTATTTGCTATGCTTCTCTTCTGGGTTTTTCCTTTTGCCTTATCAGGGAACTCAGAATCGTTCTCCATGGCAACAGACACTGCTTCTATTTCGCTGGCTGCTGCTTCTCTCTCTTTTCTCAGCATACATGTCACAGCTCTGTTAAGTCTCTGGCTCCTAATACCCTTAGCATCTTGTCTCTCCTGTTGAGCTAATCTAAAGAAAGAATCAATTCGGAGCTGCGTCTGAAAAAATGAAATAAAAAAAAAAAAAAGCAGGCGAGTCAGTCAACTTTCTGAAGCAAATCAAAGAGCTCCACTTGGTCACTAGCTGTGGATGACTCTTTTAGAGAGTGTGCATTCCTTACCTCTCAAAAGCCAAATCTCTCCTCCAGGATGAACTGAGAGTAAATTTTATTTTCTAGATCATACTTGAAGTAGTATTGCACCACCTGTCACCTAAGCCCTCCGTCCACATCTCCAATAAGAACCCCCTTCCCAGGCACTCAAAGAGAGTCAGGTGTTTTTCAGTAGCTAAATATGCCATCTTCTTTTGCAGCAGCACGGTTTCGTGGGGTCTGTTTCTAAATTCCACTCTTCCCTTCTCTTAAAAACATAGTCATCGTGCGGTACGTTGAGAAGGCAACTGCACTGCATCCTGGGAACCGGTCACACCCTTTGTTTAGCAAATCCACTTTTAGCAAGATGTTATTAAATAGTTACATGTGGAGAAAGTTTTATGCCTAATGTTCATCACAGCATTATGTATGAACACCTGAAAATCAAGGGTCAACTTAAGTGAACTGAACCCTTAAGTGAAATCTCTTTGATGCAATGTAATCTGGTCATTTGAAATTATGAAAACAATGCAATTATAGAAAAAAAAAAGTCTTATGTTAATAAGTACAAGGGGAGAGTTAGATCAAATTGCATTTATGTACGATAACAAATATATGTGCAAAGGAGGGGGGGAATAAAAGAAAATAAACCTAAATGTTAATATCTGTGTCAGAGAAAGTAAATAATGGATCATTTTAATTCACTTTTTTCACTTCCTAATTTTGGGGAAATAAATTTATATTAACTTCTTTGAATGTAAAGGAAGAAACATATTACAACAAAACTTATCTGAAATTAAGGAGTAATCAGTCACGAAGCCAATAAGCTTTCCTTGGCTGTTGGCATACAATGGCTGCATTATAGAAAGTCATCAAATAAGCAAAGGAGATTTTTTCGGAAAGGCCATCCACCTCAGTTTTATTTATGTTTTTTCTAAATTAACCAAACCTAATGACAATAGGTTTAAATATATGTACTTCATGGGATATGGTCTGATTTCTACTAAGTGGTTTACCTGTACATTTGGAGTTTGTTCCTGGGGTAGGAACATACTCACAGATAAAGCAAGACACGATTACCTACGCCCACCTCACAGGAGAACTGAGAGCCATACAAAGGCCTCATCTCTCCTCAAAAATCTCTCCTGCCAATGAGCCATAGTGATGATGATTCTTTTATAGAATGAAGGCGCATTTGCACTTGAAGAGAATTTAATGATCGGGATTTGCTTTGGACTGGACACTTCCCAGACATTTTTTTGAAATGAAAATAGCTCTGAAAAACTAAAATGGTCAACCATAAACAGTTCGGTACGCAATCCATTATTAGCCTGTTTTTTTCAAAGTCAGAACAAACACTCACAGACTCCGAAGTCCAGCCCTAAGAGTGAAATCGAGAAATGAAGACAAAGTGCCATTTCCCCTTTTTCTGTTTTCCTCTGTTCTCTTATCTAAAGTATAATAATTTTAAAATGTATGTTATATGCTCTAAAATAAAAGAGTAAAGGGTCTTTAATAGCTGCCACTGGCAGTCTTTCTACGTTCGCTCCTCACCCTGAACTCAGGAAAAGAGCTGCCATGATTACCTGCTGGGCGTTCAGTTGCTTTAATACTGGAAACAGAGACTCATCTGTCTTCGTCCTGTTCCACCCAAAATAACGCTGACAAAATATGCAGGAAGTCAAGGCTTCTACATGTTTTTAAAGATATTTAAACAAGTGATAAATAAAAAGGTGCAAAGAACTCACTCGTAATGCCATTCCCCATATCTCTAAAGATTTTCATATTTATAAAGAATAAAGTGGTAAGAGAACAGAATGACAAAACAAATTATTGCAACATAATCCTGTGGCAGTGTCTCCTGTTCAATGTCCTCTAAGATAAAACATATCCAACTCTCATTTTAGGACATCAAAGACTCGTTACTCTGAGAAAAGGTTAACCTAGAATAAAAACAAGTTTCAGATATCACATATAATTCTTTGAGACAAAAAAAACTGTAGTTAAACTAATACTATTGCAAAAATTGAAGTATCTATCCAAATGATGGTTTAAATATGCAGAAAGGAACATATAAATAATAATAAAGAATAAAACTAATCATCTCTTCTATCCTTTCAGAATGAATAATAATTATGTGATTGTATCTATGCATGCTTATCACTACTTATTTCAAATAAAGATCCTCTTCACTCTAAAGAGATTATTCACAATAGCTAAAACATGTAACCCAAGTATCCACCCACAGATGAATGGATAAGCAAAATGTGGCATATCCATACAACTGAATGTTATTCAGCCTTAAAAAGGAAGGACATTCTGACATGTGCTACAGCTTGGATGAGCCTTGAGGACACTGTGCTCAGTGAAATAAGCCAGACACAAAAAAGGACCACTACTGAATGATTCTACTGGTATGAGGTACTTGAGTCCTCAAAACCCTGGAGACAGAAGGTAGACTTGAGGTTGCCAGGGGCTGAGAGGAGGGGTGGGGAGTTGTTGTTAATGGGTCTAGAGCTTCAGTTCTTTTCACCTGAAAAGAACGGGGATGGATGTGGTGACCGGTAATTGTTGCCCAACAATATGAAAATATTTAATGCCACTGAATGGTACACTTAAAATGTTAAGATGATAAATTTTGTTATGTGTATTTTACCACCAAAAACAAAAACAAAACCTAAGGAGAGAGAAAAAGCATGTTAAACAAAGTATTAAGAAAAAGCTGATCCAAATGTTCCCTATGATTCAAACAAAATACATGATTTGGCTCAGTGCTCCTTCACGCTTTAAGGAGTAAAAGGATACTCTCTAATTTTGTGCAGATCCGGCTTCCCCCACAGAAACGACCCCCTGGAGTCATCCACCACAGGTCTGAGGTAAGCGTCTGCAACAGCTGGGTTGGGAAAACCAGGTGTGAGCTGCAGCTTGCGCAGTTTTTTTTTCACTTTGGTGTCATACGGGTTAGGTCTTATCTTCTTATTTTTTTGAGCTTCATGCCACCACTCTCTATAAAGGAAAGGAGACGAGACTTCATGACATTATAGCAGATGTGCTGCAGATAAAAGGCTATGCTTACAAGGTGTAAACTGAAGCCCCAGAACAAATCCCATGAGCCACAGAGTAACCAAGGCAAACACTGACTACAAGCTTACTCTGCGCCTGGCACCGTGTCAGCGGCTGGACACGCCGACCATCACCTGAGCACCGTCCTACCACTGTCCTCACCCCACAGAGAAAGACACCTACCCCAAGCACAAGTCACCACCTGCTCAAGATTTCACAGCTGTCACTGGCACAGTCAGACCCCGAGAATCGCCGTGGAGAGCCCACAGCTTCTCTGGGGCTCTTTCTCAGCAGGAAAACGAGGTCAAATATCTGTATCATTTACCTCAAATCAACTACAGTAATAGACCCAAGAATATTTAATATGTAAAAATACCAAGAACATGTTACCTCTTAAAAATGCAGAACATGATTCTACAGAAAGTAAAATCTCGATTTTGGAGAAAATGCATATATGTAAAGAAAGAAAACATAGACGAGGCAATTTAATATAATAAAAGCAATGACAACTATTATTTTACTGTGTTAGGCAATGTTCTAAGCAAGGATACAGCTGTTCATTTTCTTCTTTATGTTTTAATACTTTTTCGATTTTTCCACTGTGAGCAGAAATTACTATGGCAAGTTAAAGACAGCCGCACATTCTTTGCTTCTCCTCCCATCCAAAAGTGGGGCCCCTGTCCCCTCCCTTGAGCCAGGTGGGCTCTGGGATGGAGGAAGGGACGCTGTGCCAGGTCTTCAGAGCCTGCCGTTTCCACATCCGGAACCTCAGAATATTTGCCTCGGAAGCAGCTGACATGCTGTGAGGAAGCTCCGGCTGGTGAGGAGGTCCAGACGGAGGGGCTCCGACCCCGGCCCACAGTTCTGGCTGACCTCCTGGCTGACATCAGCACCACTGGCCAGACACGTGGCTTCATCACCGGCGGATCCTCTAGCCCACTGAGCTGCCCCCAACATACACGGAACCCGAGGAGACACGCCCACGCAGCCTCACCAAACTGCAGATTCACGGGCAAAAACAACGACTGCTGGAAGCCACTGAGGTTTAAAGTATTTTATAAGGCGGCAAGAGGTAACCAGAAAAATGAATACAATTAGGAAGAATGAATGGCATAAAGTTAAGAACAAAGAAAACCCTCACCAATCTATGTATTCAATGAAACGTTAAAAAGAACGAAACCCTCTCTCTTGTGTTGCACGGCTTCACACACTTGCTGGTATCGGACACGGACTCAGAGGTGCTGTGTCTCAGCTCACCAATGCAGGAGTGCCACCTAGCATTACAAACGACTAACTGCAGTCTTCGCTGTAGCATCAAAAGGCAAAAAGGAACTAAGATCTATCTTCATCAGTTTTACAATACCGTTTCCAGGAGTGCACTAAGAGAACACCAATAATTCTCGCCTACTCTCTTTTGAATTTCCATCTTTGCGACAAGCAATCAGGATTGTCAGCGAGGACGATCAGCACAACACGCCAAGCATTCATCACACTGAGAGAATCTCCCTCTCCTTAAAGCACGAGGGCTGGGCACTGCCATAAAGATGAAAGACGGCATCTGCCAATCAGCTGAGCTGTGGGGGACACGACAGGGAGTGGGAGCGACGGTGCTAGGACTGAAGGATCTGTGCCCTGGCCAAGTCGGCGGGGTGATGTGCTCTCTGTCCCTGCTCTTCAGGGCTATCTGAGCATTTGGGCCCAGTGTTTTCAGATCTCATCTTCCCTCAAGAGAACCCAAAATGTTCTGTGAAATCTCCCCTAATTTAAATGTTGCTAGCCAATTCACAAGGAAGGCTCCACAGAAGAGCACACCGTGCAGGCCTAGCCAAACACAGCAGGGCTGAATTCCGCGGGCAGGTCCAGAGTAGCTACACCTTAAAGTGGCGGGTGATGAGCCAGAGTCTAGTCAGGGGAAAGGGAAAGTGGAAAAGAAAGCAAGGCAACAGTCTCGGTTTCACTGCTCTTCCACCTCTCTTCCCGCTCTCTAACTGCATCTGTCTTCACGTTCCCGAACCAGGCACAGCTCCGGCTGCTCCCACCTACGAGCCACCAGCTGGACCACCAGCTGGACAACCAGCGCAGAAACGGCTAAAATGTAAACCACTCGACTAACGACAAATGAGCAAAAACTGTTGAGAGAAAAGAAATATGGCAATAAATAGGCATTCACTCTATCAGAAATGCAAATTTTCAACAAACAAGAAAATTTAGGATATCAAATTGAAAATCTAAATACCATTTATCCTAAAATAATAATCAGATAAGAACCCAAAGATATGTCTCTGAAGACACTCAAATCATGTTTGTTCAGACTTAAAAAACAGAAATAATAATAGGCATTGACTAGTTAATCACGATACATCAAAAGACTACTATGGAGTCATTAAAAACTGTTACTCATCCATACATTGTTGATAGTATGCCCTGTTCTATCACCAAATGAGTTACAGGTAACACAAAAAGTATATGGCATCATCCCATTCTTAAAAAAAGAAACAATACACACTTGTATGAGTAAAGACATATATATATATATATATATATATATATATATATATATATACACACACATATATATACACATATGTATATATATATATATTTGTATACATAATGTATGAGTATACTGTGCATAGAAAAGTCTAAAACTATATACACCAAAATGTTAACTGTAACCATCTTTTTTATTTCTATTTCATAATTTTTCTATTATGTGTACAATAGTTATTTGTAGTTTTTCAAGTTATTTAAATATGACGACCTACGAGCTACCCAATAACTTACTGCCAGTATATTATTTCCTCAATAATATGAAAATCATGAGAAGAGAGATAAAGAAAGCATAAAATAAATACATTGGTATGTGTGCTACAGCTGGAGAGGAGCAAACATTAAAACCACTTCTGCTTTTAAGTTTTAATTTTAATAACTGATTCTTACACCAGAACATCTGAGAATTTTTCAGACACAGGAGATACAACTGGAAAGAACTCCAAAGAATCATTAAATCAGCTCCTACCAAATACTATCTCATGAGAAGTTGGTGGTTAGAAAATGCCATCACAACCTTGTGAATAGACTAAAAACCACTGAACTGTGAAATTTACAGTAGGTGACTTACATTCCAATTTTTTAAAATGCCATGGAGGACCAACCTTAAGAAAGAACTCCTTTCACAGACATCCTCGTGAATACCACTGTCCCAGAACCTTCATAATTGAAGTGCACCCCAAGGGCAGTGGAACGGTGGGTTCGGGCGGAATGCACCACCACTAAACACATCAGAGTACACGCAGCAAGAAATGGGACGGCAGGGCCCCAGGTAAAGTTCTCAACATTGTATTTCCACGCCCCTTCTGGCCCCTCTTTCAGAACACTCAACACATGCAAGTACAGGGACGTGTCTGCTCTCTGGCTCCCCAAGAACGTGGAGCTCCTTGAGAACACAGCCTACGGCTTAGTCAACTTTCCTACCCCAGCCTAGCAGGGCGTCCGACACAGCCGTTACTCACTCAATATCTGAATGAATGAAATGAGATTTCTACTTGCCTATGAAATCCCACAGACCTGGCTATGAACCCTTGAACTAGGATAAGCCTGGTGCCTCTAAAAAACTGTCTCTGAGTTCACTGAAGTCTAGAAAAGGGAAAACAAATTTGGTAAACCCAATTAATTCTGGTGATTTGTGACAGTTCATGATGCAAATAATAGTTCTGTTTGTTTTTTGTTTGTTTGTTTAATAGTTCTGTTTGTTAAATTGGGTATTTTTTAAAAGATTTATTTATTTACTTGAGAGAGAGGGAGAGAGCAATAGAGAGCGTGTGCCTGCCTGTGCCAGGGAGAGGAGCAGAGGGAGAAGAGAATTCCGAGCAGACTCCCATGCTGAGCACTGAGCACGAAGCCCAACATGGACTTGATCCCACAACCCCAAGACCATGACCTGAGCCAAAACCAAAGTCAGACTCTTAACTGACTGCGCCACTCAAGCACCCTAAATTGGGTATTTACATAAACATCTGAATTAAAGGAATGAAGAAAGAACTTACGAGAATTTTAGGAGAGGTTCCAGGCCAGGTCCAGGGAATTCATTGAGAATTTCCATGGCTGTAACACAACCTACAGTTGGTATTCCTTCTGTATAATCACTTCCAAGCAAATAGGCCAAATTTATTAATTTGTTCCGGTCTAATCCTAGAAAAGTAAAAACATTTTATATTTTTAAAATTTTTATTAGAACACACCAAGCAAAATTCTGCCTCCAGGCCTTTACACTCTCCAGGCCCTTTGTCTGACATGCTCATCCCTAAGGTATGTTCAACACTCACTCCCTCTTCTCTTTAGGCCGTAGCCCAAAAATGACCTATTAGTAAAGCCTTTCCTGACCACAGCTCCATATATGACAGCACACACGCCTCCATGACTGCACGTCACCCTCTCCTCTTTCACAACTTTATTTTTCTATGTGGATTATGTTTATTATCTGCTTCTCCTACTAGACTTGTATCCTTCCGTTTCCCCTCTGCCAAGAACAAGAACTGGCATCCAGGAATCACACAATATGTATTTGTTAGATGAACAGGAAAAAGAAGAATGAGTGCCAGAACCACCACCTCAGGGCCATGGAGCTCACGACCCCAGGAGGACTGACTCTGCCTGCCTCCCCCTCTCTACCACCTTTGGTTTACCCCGGAGATCTCGGATAACGGGTCAAAGTCTAAGCAGGTCAGGTAATTAAAGTTGCAGAAAATCCCACATTACTAGAGTTTTAATTTCTTAATTCTAATTTAAAAATCCTATTCCTCTCTAGAAGCAAAAGATCACTTACATGAAAACTTGTAGAGACCTACCATTTCCTAATTAATACATCAAATTAGTTCCTTGGAAAGGAAAAAATTCATGATACCAATTCTAAAGGTAAATCTCAAAAAGTAATCAGAAAGTCTTACCAAGTTGGTTGTGAAAGTCCACATACTGGTAATACTCTACAAACTTGTTTTTATTAAAAAAGTTTTTATAGACATGCCGTGCTCCAAACAGCCAAATATCACTGTCATCCGTGATTGTTCCAGAAGTCTGATCGGTCAGGTCCAGGATGGCACACTGTGCCTCTGCTTCCATGGGAGCTTCGATGTAGGGAATGCCAAACAGGCGAAGGAGTTCCTGGAGAGTCAGAGACACGCCGTGACCCCCGTGAAATGCGGGACCCGGCCTTGACCAGAAATGGGAGCAGTGCGAGCACATTTCATTGAAGACATCAGATTAAGGGGAATCAGATTAAGTAAAACCAGCAGTGGGAATTGCTAAAGGAGGCCTGGCTGGTACACCTACCTGGCTTTCCAGGAACATCTGCCCCGTCACGGTAGCAGCAATCCGTTCTTGCTGCTGTTTTTGTGCTTCCAGTGAATTCTGCTGTGTTAACAGGCTGCTCTCCAGAGTTTCCAGCTCCTCCTGCAAAATTAATTTCATTTGTAGATAATTATATTAATGATCCAATTGAACTCATTTGTTACAAAAAGCCTGCATTTAGTCTGACTCAATTACCAAGTAAGTGTTCCTCCTTATGAACTTTCCCACTTGGATTTCTGAGCAAGGCTGTAATATCTTTAGAGTTCCCTCACTAAATCACCCATGTTTTAGTTTAAACAAATGGAATTTAAAAAAACACAGAGTGAGATGACACCTGGGTGGCTCAGTCCGTTAAGTATCTGCCTTCAGCTCAGGTCATGATTCCAGAGTCCTAGGGTCTGGGCTCTCTGCTCAGCGGGGAGCCTGCTTCTCCCTATGCCTGCTGCTCCCCCTGCTTGTGCTCTCTCTCACTATCTCTCTCAAATAAATAAAATCTTAAAAAAAAAAAAAAAACCCATAGTGAGATACCACTTCCCACCCACGAGAGTGACTAGAATCAGAAGGACAGATAAGTAAGTGTTGACGAGAACGTGAAAAATTGGAACCTTTATATACTGTTGGTGGAAATGGCGCAGCCACTTTGGAAAAACAGTCTGACGGGGACTCAAAAGGTTAAACACAGCTACCCGTGACCCAGCAATTCTATTCCTAGGTGTATACCAAAGAGAAATGAAGATATATGTCCATCCCACAAAAACTTGTACATAGATGTTAATAGCAACATTATTCTTAACAGCCAGAAAGTGTAAAAAACCCAAGTGTCCATCAAATGGTGACTGAATAAAATGTGGTACATATCCATACAATGGAATACTATTTGGCAATAAAAAGAAATAAAATACTAACACATGCTACCACATGGATGGACTTTGAAAACATTCTGCTAAGTGAAAGGAGCCAGAAACAAAAGGCCACAGGTTTTATTATCCCATTTATATGAAATGTCCAGAAAAGACAAATCCATAGAGACAGAAAGTAGATGAGTGGTCGAGGAGGTGGAGAGGAAGGTACAGGGAGTGACTGCTAATGGGTACAGGGCTTTTTTGGGGGGTAATGGAAATGTTCTAAGATTGTGATAGTTGTTTAACTCTGTGAATTACACTAAAAGCTATGAATTGTAAAAAATAAAATGTCAATTACTATAGCCTTGAAAATATGAAATACTTGGAAATAAACCTGACAAAGGATGTGCAAGATTTGTACACTGAAAACTGCAAAACACTGAGAAAATTTTAAAAGATCTGAATAAATCAAGATATATCCTGTGTTCACGGATCGGAAGAAAGAATGTTGCTAAGATTTAATTCTCCCCAAATCGATTTGTATATTCAATACAATCTCATCAAAACCTTAGGAATTTTTCATACAAATTGAGAAGCTAATTCTGAAATTCATATGGAAATGCAGAGGATTTATAAAAGTGAAACAACTTCTGAAAAAAAAAAAAGTTGGAAGAGTCACGCATTGTCTTGTTTCGAGAGTTAATGTACAACTACCATTTGTGATGTGTTTTGAGTTGAGTCTGGTATACCATACACGGCACCAAAGTTGCTTTTTTTCCTAGCACTGCTGCAGACTCTCCTTTCTCCATTCAACTGCCTTTCTAGCATGGTTGAAAATTTGTTCTCCATATATGCATGGATCCATTTCTGTACTTTCTATTATGTTCTATTGCTCTATTTGTCTATCTTTATGCCAAGAGCAAACTGTCTTGATTACTGTTGTTTGCTTCTGTTGCAGTCCTCTATTTTATTCTAGTGATCTATGTATCTATCCTTTAGCCAATATCATACTCTCCTGATTACTGCATCTTTATAGTAAATCTCAATATCAGGTAATATAAGTCCTCTAAATTTTTTCCTTTTTCGAAATTGTTTTGACTACTCTAGCTTCCTTGCTTTTCCATGTAAACTTTAAAATCAGCTTGTTAATATCTATCACTGGGTTTTTATTGGAATTCCAAGAATCTATGGATCAGTGTGAGGAGAACTGGTATCTTAATAATATTGGATCTTCCCATCCAAAAGCACATCTATTTAGGTCTTCCTTGATTTCTAGCATCAATGTTTTGTAGTTTTGAAATACAAATCTTTCACATACATTGTAAGCGCTACACGTAAGTATTTTATGCTTTTAAGTGGTATTGTATGTGGTTCTTTCTGTGGATTGAATTGAATTCCCCAAAAATTTCTACGTTAAAGCCCTAACCCCAAATGTGATTGCATCTGGAGATGGTGTCTTTAGGAGGTAACTAAGGTTAAATGAGGTCACAAGTGTGGAGTCCTAATGTGATAGGAGTGTAGCCTTATGAAAAAAAGGTATCTCCTTCCCTCCTTTCCTACCCTCTCCTCCTCTTCCCCAGTCCCAGCCCCCTCCCCTACCCCACCTGACCCACCCAGTCCCAGCCCCTCTCCCCACCACCTGAGGACATGGTAGAAGGCAGCCATCTGCAAGCCAGAGAGCTCTCACCAGGAACCAAATTAGCCTGCACCTTAATCTTAGACTTCCCAATCCCCATAACAATGAAAAAATAGTTAAGAAAAAAAAAGCATGCAAATAGCTAAAAAATGTTCAACCAGTAACTCCTTAAAGCTCAAAAGCTATTTAACTTGACTCTTTCTGAGCAGTAAGTTAAGACTTGATGTCATATTGTTACCAAATTAATATCTTGCCATTCATTGAGTGAACTGTCTGCATCTTTTTCAGCTTCTTCATCTGGCTCAGTGTCCAAAGCCTCACTTTCAGAGTTGCGTCTTAGGAGGCCCTCAGAGTCACCAGTCACTTCTTCCTTCTTAGTTCCTGTCAGTTCTTCTTCATCTTGTCTGGAGGGAGATTTAGAAGCTTCATGTAATTCAGCTTGAAGTTCATCATGACTAAGTATACTCTGTACTTCGATGAAACTTCCTGTACCAAAATATCAAGGTCACTTTGTTTACAATGAAACATTAAAATTATCCCAAAATCATTGAAAGCATTCCAAAGTATCCTGAAAAATGTTTTACCCTGAAAAGATCTGAATTTACTAGAAAACATGTAAGGCTAACATATTACTATTAAATAAATTTAATGTTAATGCCTATAACTTCAAAATAAGCCTTTTCCATTAGATAAACTGGCACTACCTTTAAAATTAGGAACCGAGCTTTCGAAGATTTGCATATAAGCTTTATACAAATACGGTAAGTTAACTAATATTGTTTCAAAGTTAAAAAAGAATTATCAGAGGATGTAAACAGTCATGTAGGTTGTTTTATGTTCTCATGCTATTTCACTATGAACATAGCAAAGAATAAAGCGGTGAATTAGTGGAAAGAACCCGGCTAAGTACTCAGTACTTTTCCACCTTCCTTCCCTCCTCTCCTGTGTCTTGCCTTTTCTTTAAAAAAAAAAAAAAAAATTTTGATTCCCTTCTTTTGTTTCAGGTGGAGGGGGATGAATTTCAGGATGCAATTAGGACCGAGTGGGCTGGAGACCTCAGAGTGGGGACTGGGGCCAAGGAGACAGCCAGGACCAAGGAGAACGCCAATGGGACCAGAGATGGTTACAATTTAAGAAAGAATAAGTAATAAGTCGATATATTGGGGCGCCTGGGTGGCTCAGTGGGTTAAAGCCTCTGCCTTCGGCTCAGGTCATGATCTCAGGGTCCTGGGATCAAGCCCCGCATGGGGCTCTCTGCTCAGCAAGGAGCCTGCTTCCTCCTCTCTCTCTGCCTGCCTCTCTGCCTACTTGTGATCTCTCTCTCTCCGTCAAATAAATAAATAAAATCTTAAAAAAAATAATAATAATAATTTAAAAAAAAAATAAGTTGATATATTAAGGACAATGGGACTAAGGTTTCTTAGTGTTAGAAAGGCAAAGTATAATAAAAGTGGAGGCTAAAATGAAATCTGTGATGTTGGATTGGAATGCAGGTCCAATAGATTTTTATATATGAAATACATACATTTATACATAAATACGTATTTGTAGAGAAATAAATACAGATGGGTGTGTGCACATATTTTTGGGGATGTACATAAATATACTTCCTGGCTCTGTCCCTGAGAGGCCCTGAAGCAATGACACCCCAGTACCAGTGAGCACACTCAGGGTCCAGATCTTGGTTTCTAAACCTCATGCTCTATTACAAGGAACTAGAGCTGGATCCAGGGACAGGGCAGGGCAGGGCAGGGCAAGAATAAGATAAATCTGGAACATCTTGACCAGAAAGTAAAGAAATTCTCAAAATATAAGGGGGAATTGTCAAGTCACAGAAGCCAGCCTGAAGGGGGCCCCCACAGGCCAAAGCCAGGACAATTCCAAACATAAAGTACAAAAGCATCATAAATCACTAAATAAAGTAGGAATTTCTGAGTCCACGTGATATAAAAAAGTAGAAAATAGGGAAGAGGGGAAGAACTTCCTTATAAAAGGATGTAAACTGAAATATATACAAGGAACTAGAACTAGAAAACTGCCATTTGGCAACCATCATAGTAATCATTTATTTAGGGAAAAATCATCAATGAATGCTAAAATAAGTGGACAAAGATTTGTTCAGGAACAACATATTTACACAGCCTTTCCATAAAATGCTAATTACAAAGAGGAAACGGTAACTTTAGAATGGAGACACTCAGCAGATACCAGGAAAAAAGTTAGCTTGTGTGTGTGTGTACGATCAATTCTTGTTATTCACAGCAGTGTGTTCTATAAAGTCACTATGAACACTGAATCCACAAATATGTCCTTCTTCATAGAGTAAATATATTTATAATCGCAAATCCGAAAAACAATCCATCTTGGTAAATTCTTATTTATCTTACAAAAGAAAAAATGAGGTTTAGGAGTGTTAAAGAGACTTGCGTGAGGTTGCCCCATCAACGGGTAACAGAATTGAGATTCAAACCCCATGCAATTAACCCAAGCCAGAGCTTCTTGATCTACACTGCACTGCTCTCTCCCATATTCACCTTCTGGTCACCTCTGTGGGAGAGCTAAAACACGAAGGCAGAGTGACACCTTGTTCAACCTCAGCTGGGAGCAGTATTGGCAATTCAAACTTCTAGCCACTTTACTCAGGTCCGTGAATGACCACAAAGATACTACTGCTGAGTATTGATTCTGGGGTTACAAATAAATTTTAGTAAGTAGGCAATTTCACAAATAAGAAATCTGAATAATGAGAATCGACTATATAGAAGTCTGTATAGATGTAAATATATAGTAAACATGTATATGTATATAAATACATATAAAGAGCTATGATAAAGCAAATGTGGTAAAATGGTAGCCACTGAGGTACTGGGTGAAGGAACCAGAATGTTCTGTAATATTCTTTCAACTTTATTAAATTTGTAATTATTTCAAAACAAAAAGTTAAAAAACTAAAAGACTCACTTTTACCTTTTCCAACTGGTACCCCTCCTTCTAAAAACAACAAAAAAGAACCAGCTGTGTGTCCTTGGGAGAGTCATTTCACCTTTCTGGGCTCCTAGTTCATCATCTGAACAAAGCAGGAACTAGACTACACTGCAGGATCTCTCCGTTCCTGGAGATGTGAAACCCTACAGGAAGTTCTGTATCTCTGGAAGAGCACAAGCACTTACCATCAGATTCACTTTCTTCAGAGTCTATTTCCATTGGCTCTATGGACTTTGGAACTGAAATTAAGTCCTGGTCTGCAGATTCCATTGTCTCACGTTCTTGGATGGTTTGCAGGAAATTCTCATGCTCTTTAGAATTAAAGGATACTGCATTTTCCAAGTTACTTATTGCCTCTGAAGGAGTACTTTGTGTATTACTCATTTCTTGCAAACTGACAGTGTCAATGGTCTCATAAACGTGATTTTTTTCACCTTCCGTTTCATCATCACTTGAAAGAACAGAGGAATCATATTTGCCGCCTGACGGACAAAGGTCTGGTTGTAGCTCAGGCTCTTTGGTGTCTGTTTCATTCCTTGATACAGAACTTGAACTCATCGAAGGTACTGGTGTCAGTTCTCTCCCACTCTGGAGCCCAGGTGCACCGCTATGCATCACCACTGCGCTTTCTGAAGGAACGGGGTCTTTTCTACCCTTAACCGTAAACTCGTGGCTTGTCTGAAAGCCTTCGCTCACCACATGAATAAGTGACATTTCTTCTTTTGGAACACTAGATTCACTGCCTGGACAGAAGACGGGACGGGACGAATGACTGGAGTCTGCCAGCCTCCTGCCGCTGTCAGGGCTGGTTTCATGAGCAGAGTTCACATGGGGTAGACGGGGTCCTGCTGGCAACAGCGTCCCTTCTCCACCTCCCTCTTTAAGGCCTTCGACAGCTTCTTCATGGCAACTGCTCTCAAGCAGCGTTTTCACTGCTGATCCTCCTATCTGCACGTCGTTTCCAGCACGTGCTTCCATGTCTTCATCATCGTCAAGAACCTTCTGAATAGCTAAGAGAGTAAGCGGTGACACAGGCGCATTCTTTGCATCAGACTGCTTTTGATTCTCACTCTCCCGCTCCTCTTCTGAGCTGCTTCCCAGCATGGCAGCCTGCATAGCCAGGGAAGTTCTTGGAGAAGGAGGGGTAGCAGCAGGCTCCTTCTCTGGCTTCAGTTTCTCACATGGAGATGACTTCATGTCAAAAGACCAGCTGTGGATTTTGCTGGAAGAAGGAAGAGACTCTGAACCCACCTCTGCAACTTTCTTAGCTTGAATACCTTAAGAAAAATTAAAACATTTCTCATTATGTAGTTTTACAGTGAGACAACATACTTCTAGTAAGATGAATAAAAGAACACTGGTTCTCATGCATGTAGTTATAAATTTTCATTTAAGCAGCACTAAGTTAATTTGTTATTTAATTTTAAAGTGGGTTTATACATGAGCACTGAGTAATATACAGAATTGTTGAATCATTATATTGTAAACTTGAAACTAATATATAACACTATATGTTAATTATACTGGGAGTAAATATGTAATTTTAAATAAATAATAAAAACAAAGAGGGCTGGTACAATAGTAGGTAATCCATTAATAGCTACATATATTTATTATTACGTAAGTAGGGTGGTAGTTCCTAGAATTCAGAGACACAACATATTTTTGGTTTTTAACCATCAGGTAAGTGATGGTACTAAATACCTCTTATTAAGATGTAATGTGAAGTATCTTCAGAGACCACTCTCCTTGATTCTACCTCCTTCAAAAAGCCCCCTTCATCTTCGTATTGCCTTTGGATTTGTCCTGATTGTTGCTGATTCATTTCCTTTTGGACATTTTCTATGTGTTGGTTTAGGTAGTTTTTTTTAAGCAAGCCTTTGAGCTGATACTGTGAAAAGTCATTAGACTCCTAAAATAAAATAAATAAAATTATTTTTTTGTATTAAATACAGATAATATTCCCACATTTCCATCCTTTTACCCAAAGGATGAAGGGACAAAGGGCAATCGATTTTTTCCACTGGTGACATTTTCATATTATAACAACAAAATTTGAAACTAGGAAAAAATTGTAACCGCCTTATTAAAAAATAATCTTTAAAACAAAAAGAAAAGAAATCATGGATACTGTTTGTGACTTAATCATTTACTCAAAAAACATTTATTAAGCAGTAATGCATGCCTGCACTGTGACATTTTAATTACAGTTTAATAAATAGACAACCTTCTGGAATGCAAGTAGATATCCAAGTAAAGCGGGGCACCTGGTGGTTCAGTCGGTTGAGTGTCCAACTCTTGGTTTCGGCTCAGGTCATGATCTCATGGGTTGTGAAATCTAGACAGGCTCCACACTTGGGGCAGGTAGCCTGCTGGAGGATTCTCTCCCTCTGCCCATTCCCCCACTCATGCTCTCTCATGCGCACTCTCTCTCTAATAAATAAGTAAATCTTAAAAAGAAAATATCCAAGTAAAGTGTCTAGCACAGTCCCTGACCCATAAAAGATACCTAATAATTCATAGCAATCAAAATTATTAATGATAATCATCAACATTTATAAAGCATTTTCAAGAAAGGCATTCTTCTAGGAGCTTTTATGTGTATTATCCCATTTTATTTCAACCACCTCATGAGACATATGTCATTATTTCCAGTCTACAAATGAAGAAGCTGAGACAAACAGGTTAAGTAACCTCCCTAGAGTTACAAGGCTAGTAAGTAGTAGATGTGGGATCAAAAACAGGTTGCCAATCCTACACTGCTTCTATTGCTATTAAGTTATTACTTACCATTATTACTATTCTCAATATTGCATTTGCCCAATGTACAGATGATACAAAGGTCCAACCTGGATGACTCAGACCCTCCCGCTCCCTATCAGAATTATAGGTCCCACGGGCTGCTAAACCACACTACCCTCTACCCTACCATCTACTAATCCCAAGCTCCATGGTGATGAGAAGAGAACAGAAGGAAGCAAATCATTAGGGACCATCTCCCTTCTTCCCATGCCTTCCCAATGTTGTTTACATAACCCAAATTCTATTTCCTCAAAGGCCAGCCAGAGATCCTTTCGTACTCAAGAAATAAAGTGCTTGATACACAGACTAAGCCTGGATTTTTTCCCCTGAAATGAAAATGAATTTACCCCTGTCCTTCCTGTATCACTTCTGTGCACCTTAGCATTTTCCCATGTTCACACTCTTCATGGAAAAACAAAGGACTGATACGGAAAGAAATAGGACCTGTCTGCCTTTTTCATATTTTGGTATCAATTTAAGAAATGTTCAAAAGTTTGTAGGAAAAAAACCACTATATCCATTCATTAGCAACAGTGCTGCTGCAAAATGTATATTCTGTCCTACAGTGAGTTAGAGACTGATATGAGAAATAATAGGTGATAGCAATAGAAAGGAAAACAAAGCTCATTCCCACTAAAAGCAGTAGTAATTAATGGTGTAGCATGATCAGGAGACAAGGCCTGACCCCAACTCTGCACACCACCTGCTCCAAGTTTCTGTGGCTGTAGAGCCACCAGCAGATGCTCCAAGTTGAAGAATTTACCACTGAATTCCCTATTGTCACTGTCTAGAAAGAGGAAGAGGGAAGGTGACGGTCCAATTGCATTTCTAGGCCTGCAGCCAAAGAAGAGACACCTGGAATTTCAAGTTAGAGTAGATTCTATATTACTATTAGTATTTACAGACAATGTATATTATGCGTTTAAGAAACTTTTGTGAACTAACCTAAGAATTGAACCCCTAAGCATACACTGAGCACTTATTATGTGAAAGATATTGAACCAGGTGCTGAAAATACAGAAGTGAGCAAAACAGCCACATTCAGATGCTAAGAACCACAAAGAGACATTACATTACATTACTCTCTATTATGAGAACACAGAACAGGAGATAAGACCTGGTGTTTTTTATTTTATTTTTTTTTAAGACATTTATTTTGGAGAGAGAGAGAGAACACACATGCAAGTGGAGAGTGAGAGGGAGAGAAAGAATCTCAAGCAGACTCCATGCTGAGCATGGAGCCTGACGCAGGGGCTCAGTCCCACGACTCCAAAATCATGACCAGAGCTGAAATCAAGAGTCAGAACCTTAACTGAATAAACCACCTAGGCATCCCAAGACCCGGTCTTAAGTGAAAGTCAAAAGGCTTTTTTGAAGAAATACGTGTAAGTTCAAATTCTAAATATATGCTGCTTCACAGGATCTCTGAGACACAAATGCTGTTTACTAGAAACATATAAGTAATACTTATCGATTTCCTCTTGTTTCTAATTAAAAAATTTGCTGAAGCTCTAAGCATGAGAGCATTCTAAGGATTAATGTGCTGTTATATATTTCACCTCTGGCATTGCTTCAAATAAGGTTCGTCTTCGCTTGGTAAATTCTTTCATCTCAGTCAAGATTTCATGCTTTATTTCAAGAGGCAGGCTGCCGAAGTCTTCAGACTCAATATCTATAGCATGAGGATTATGAAAGAACTCTTCCTGTAAAAAGTAAAACCGTAACCACGAAATTTACATTTTGTACACTTAATTCTATTTATCCTGATACGTACTGCACTTATGATAAATAGTTCTACAAAATCTACAACAAACAGAGTTGTACATAATCTGCAATATGTTATCAGTGAATAAGCAGATTAGGGAATATAGCCATTCACTCACTGATTCACTCAAAAGAAAAAATACTTACCAGACACCCCTAACGTGCCAGGCACTGTTCTAGGTGCTAGGGTATCACACCAGATTGGTCCCTACTCTTCGAGGTGGAGTAAGACATAGAATAACCAAATAAATAAATAAATGAACAAGAAAATAAAGCAGGTTAATCTGATAAAAATAAAAAATGACATGTGAGCAGGGACTTGAAAGACACCAACGAGACTGATCAGAACATCCCAGGCTGCAGGAACAGCAAGTACAGGAGCCCTAAGGCAGGGATGAGCCTCAGGAATTTGAACAATATCTGTAATTCCCTTAATTAGTTTTGTTTTGCTCTTAACCTATAATCAAAAGTGAAAACAAGTGAGAAATTCGCAGGCATGAAAAAGTATAAAACCTTCTAAATTTTAACTAATTACCAAAAGTACTTTAAAACTTTTCATTAGTAAAGAAAATAAAATAATACAATTTGCTTTCTTGTAGGGAGGTATGTTGTTTGTGTATGTGCAAACCAGCCAGCACTTAGGAAAGGCCAGTCATGCTCAGAACACCCATGCTTTCCCCATACAGAGGGAACACCTTAATGTTCCCATCAGCCCTCTGAGGAAGGCATCATTATTATTTTTGTTTCACAAAAAAAAAAAAAAAATGGGGGTGAGGGGTGGGAAATAAAGCCTTGGAGAAGTGAATTTGTCTAAGATCACATGGCTAGTACACAGAAGAGCCCAGACTTAAGTGCAGGTCTTTCTGACCACAATGTTCATGGTCTTTACCATGATTGCTGTCATATGCTGTATTAATAATGCAGAACCTCTACAAGTTGAAGGATCCTGAGGCTGTAGCTCAAAAGTCTTTCTCCAAATGCACCAAAATAATAGGAACATACAAAAACCAGTTAACTTGGGAATCGAAGAATGTTATCCACTATTCAAGAAACTTGAAAAAAAACTCTAAAAACTTGTATATTACAGTACAAGCTCAATTTGTACAAATATCATTCATTAAAATATGTGTGGTGGTGGTTTTAAAATAGGACCACAGGTTCTCTGATACCTCTTTTCATCTAATCCCCTCCCCTTAAATAACGGCTGGCCTCACTGACCAGCTTCTCACAGACAGAACACTCAGGAAGGGAGGCCGCACTACATTCGAAGCTGGCTAGAAAAGTCCACGCGGTCCCGCCAGGCACCTGCTCTCGGGATGCCTGCCCTTGGAACACAGTGCCATGCCGTGAGTGAGCCCAAGCCACACGGAGAAGCCACAGGCAGGTGTTCTGACTGACAGTCAGTGTCAACCACCGGACATGGGCGTAAGGAAGCCTTGGAGAGGACTCCAGCCCCAGCTACAGTCGGCCTGCATTTACATGGGAGCCGTGCAGACTGGACTGCCTCACTGAGCCCAACGATCCCAAGAAGAGCGAGAGGATGATAACAAACAACCATTTTCATGCCACCAGATTACACAGCAATGCATAACTGGAACAAAAGCACAGACATACATTTACATATATTATGCATACACACACACCTGACATGCATAGATACCCAAATACACACACGGATATTCAACCATAAGGAGAGGGGCAAGAGAATGGGCTAATATATACCAAAATGTTACTTGAAGTTATTTATGGGTAGTACGCTTCCTATATTTTTATAGAAGTACATATTACTATTTATTCTTATTTATCGTTTGTTTAGTTGGTTGGTTGTAAAAGAAAAGAAGCTGTAAAAGAAAGATGGCTTATTTTGGATATCCAGACATAACGGCAAATGCCATACAAATGTGTATGGGTGCCTGCGTAATTGTACATATATACACAAGCACACACATACACACACACACACACACAATAAAGAAGGCATGTGTCTCTTTTTTATCAGGAACTTCATACTACCTCATTTATTCATTTTCATGTCATTCATTTCAAATAACAATGTATTCTGAATTCAAAAATTAGTTAGTACCTGTAATGCCTGTTTTTGACTCATTCTTTCTTGCCATTCTCTTTCATCTTCTTCTTCTGAACTGAAAGTCAAGCATACATTTATAGTATCTATGATTTAATAACAACTTATAAAAATATCTCTGGAGGCAAGGGGCCACTAGTCCTAGGGGCTACGATGGTGAATCAGATGGTATGAAACACGCTGTCATTACTCCCACAGTCGGGAGGGGACACATGCCAGGGAGCAATTACAATATGATCTGTGACATCATCACAAGGGAGGAGCAGGATGCTAAAGGTGCAATAAGGGGAGTCACCTCTCTTCAATCAGGGTGCGGGGGGAGGTCCCTAAAGTTTCCTGGAATCTCTGGCAATTGCACTGCTTGGACTTAGCCACAAATAAGAGAGAGGTCTGGTTAAAGAGTCTGGGGAAAGTTCATGGAGACAAGTGTTCCAGGCAGAAACACTATGTTCTATAAACATCTGGAAACAAGGGAAAGAAAGCCTGCCTGGAGATGACATAAAGAGGGCCTGACGATGATATAAAGAGGGCCTGGTGAGGTTGGAGAAGCATATGATTAAGGGCCTGAAGTTTTATCCTAAAGAAATGAGAAGCTACAGAGTGTTTCAAGCTCTGAAATGACATTATCAGGTTTGGGTTTTAACAGATTCTACACCACGAAGCAGAGATTGAACTTGGTGAGTAGGGGTTCCAACGAAAGGGGAAGGCAAAGATAGAGAAAGAAGTGTGGAAGCTTTTATGGTACTTCAAGCAAGGATGATGATGGCAGTGATGAAGAGAAACAGAACTGGCCTGATTCAGAAGCCACTTGGTGTCTCAGGAGCCCCTGGGAAAGGAACGTGGGCAGGTGAGGGCAGAGACTCACTGCTGGGCCCCCTGCCTGCATTTCAGCCACAGAAGCTGCTGAAAGTGAACAGCGAGCCAGAGGAAAAGTCCACAGAGGAGCCTGAGAAAGAGCAGCCGGAGAGGTTCCCAGACAGCCAGACAGCAGGCTAGCATAGGTGCCAAGTCAGGTGCAGCTAAAAAGTACAGTAAGCCGACACCTGCAAAGCGTCTACTGGATTTAGCAAGGAGGAAGTCGTGTGTGGTCTCGTGGTGTGGTGGTGAGAGACAGAAGACACGGGCTGAGAAACAGGCAGAGATAGCACATGTAAGCAACCGGTAGGAAACATGAAAATCCACATCTTCAGGAATTACACACAAATGGTGCTAATGCAGGGTCTGCAGAATGAAGGGACAAAGCAGCACAAACTACCAAAACACAAGGACAAGTTAGTCACTAAAAAATTTACTCTTTGAAAAACATTCTAAAAGGTGTCGAGAATGCATTTGCAGAAGCATTAACTCCCACATGCCTTATCACGTAGCTAAAAACACAAAGGTCTGAGTCTGTCTGAATACATAGACAATTACTATTTTTAAATAGTTAAATTTACCTATTTTTTTCTTCCTTTTGTAAAGGTGGCAAAACATAGATGTCATCTTCTCTTTGAACTTGAGTAAGACTGGGGAGTGCTTCATCTCTGAAAAGCAGACACAGACGTAAGCAGAGGTGACGGGAAATAGGACACTGAGTCAGGAAGACTCCCCCACTGATTATACAAGCCCTACCGAGGGGGTGAGAAGGGGAAAAACACGGGGCTGAAACAGGTTTCTCCCTGCTGCCCTGGCTGCCCAGGCCGCTGCTATGGGAAGCAAATGTGACCTCGAGAGAAACGGGAAGCTCGCTGCAGCCCCCCACATCTCAGCCAGAGCCTCAACTGCAGGCAGGGAGACCCACCTTATAAAAGTAAAAAGTGCGGGCAACGCAACACTATGGCTTTTCTCTCTCCATATCCAAGCTGACTCTCACCGAACAGGGAATTTTCACCATTTCCAATTACTGGGTCAAATGGACAGCCCACTTAGCCCTCTGATTTCACCATCTATTATTTGCCGAGTTAAAATCAGGGAAAGGGAACCACAGGAATCCAAGGCGAAAGTTAAAGGCTTTTAATCTTTAGAATTAATGGAATTTGCCTCTTGCCTTTTGTTTTTTAAGGCAGTTTTGATAACTTGTCTTTTCAAAAATGTTTTCAAAAGCTTCTCTGTAGTTTTTCTGGAGTCGGTGGTTGCCAAATCCTTTCTGTGCCTTCTCTTAGCCTGTGAAAACAAAGGACACAGGATTCTGTTTCAGGGTATTAGCATATTAAAAACATTTCTGTGACTTTTTTCCATAGAATTTAGTTTGTCTGAGTTTTCAGACTATGACTGCTTTAGTATTTCCTCCAAATTGTCATATCAGTGGGTATGTTCAGCTTTGTGCTATGTAAAGAACCACTGAGTCTCCAGCTACCTACTACTAAATGGACTGGCTAGGATACAGTATTTGACAAATTATCAATTTACTTTCAGTTTCTTTTAAATAGCCTTTAATGTCACCAAAAAACCTACAACTTAATAATATATAATTAAGTAAATTTTTCTCAAAAGGGATTATCATATTTATGTGTTCTTTAAAATGTCACTGTTGTGCCAAAACCAATTTCTTTACAAAAATACCTGACTTGGGGTACCTGGGTGGCTCAGTCGGTTTAGCATCCAACTCCTGACTTCAGCTCAGGTCATGATCTCATGGATCATGGGATCAAGCCCTATGTCAGGCTCCATGCTGAGCGGGGAGTCTGCTTGAGAATCTCTTTCCCTCTGCCTCTGTCCCTCCCCCTGCTCTTTCTCTAGCTCTCTCTCAAAAAAACATTAAAATAAAAATAAAAAAATATGTTACTTACATGCCACTATGTCACTCATCATTCAAGATTATATCATAAGAAATCCTAAAATGTATAGAAGTATCTTGTAAGAAATGTCATGTAGGCAAAAAATGGAATATTCTCCAGGCTGATGGTGGAATATAAGGAGGAAATAACAAAACATTCTTTTCCTTTCTTTTTTTTTTTTAATTAAGATATAACTGACCTATAACACTGTGTACAACATGTTGTTTAAGGTGTACAATGTGTTGATTTGGTACATTTACTTATATATTACAAAATGATTCCAACAGTAGCGTTAGCTAACATCTTTATCATGGGGCTGTGGAATTGGGGAGATGTTATTTACTAGTAGATAAATAAATTCTAGAGTTCTTTTTTCCTGTCTAATCCTTCCAAGGAGTACCTGATAGAATGTGCTTTTGATAATTTAAAACTGCAACATGCAAGTCTAGATCCTTTCCTGAGGGAACAAATGTCCCCAAGCATCTACCAATCCTTACTTTTACCCTACATCCTCACTTAATTAGACAATGTCTGTCTGTGATTATTAAATAATGAGCTGGCATTTTCGACACAAAAAAGTCCTATGTCCAAATGGGTGCTGTCACTTGGCGGGGGGAGAGGGGGGTGTACACATTTACTCCAAAGTTCACAACTTTGTTCCAACACTGTTTTAAACTACTTTCAGAATAAAGAAACTCAATGTCATTCTTTTATATTCTGGCCAATTTCCTTCCTCAATAATCCACATTAGTCACATCTAGCGCCAAACAAAATTCAATTACTCTTTAAACACTGAGGACCCGCGATCTCAGATTCAAGGAGGCATTTTCCCCAACAGGCTCTCTATCATGCTGGGCAGCATAGCTGAAACACACGTAGGACACCTAGGAAGATACTCTAAAAGGAAAACTCTCAATTGTAAGAATTTTAGTAGTTGTTGGTTTTTTTTAAGATTTATTACAGCGAGAGAGAGAGAAAATTTTAGTGGTTCTATTAAAAGTTGAATTTTATCATTGCACCCAGGACATAGTCTCACAAATAATCCTTTTTTAAAGGAAACACTGTTCACTGTTCAAGATAAACTTACAAAAAAGTTGAAATTAAGCTGGATATATGTCAAAATAAGTCTTGGCTTCCAAAATTCTAAAGAGAAAATTAAAATTCTACGTAAACTTTTCTTTCTTTCTAATAATGCGGAAAGAAAAACAAATAAACAAACAGATGATTCTCACCAAAGTTTGTTTCTTCAATAGTGGAGCATCCCCATCAAACACAAAAATAGGACGAATTCGAAAAAATAAGAGCTTGCAGAGCCGATGAAACAAAGTGAGAAGATGAGCATTTTCTATTGAGTTTCCTTGGCGATCCCGGACTCCTCTTAGTGCCTGGTTTAACCAAATGCTGATATCTGGTAGAATCGTTAAAGGAAACTATTTTGGAATTTCTTCGCCCATCCCCACAATTTCAACTTCCCAATAACTGATTATCATCTAAACATTAAAACTAAGCCCTCATCACAGTTCATGTGAAATTGGAAAAATGTTTATCCCTGACAGAATCTGCCTAAAATCCATTAACTTTATTTGAACCCTTGTTACTCTTCGCAGACTGAATTTTAAAGCGTTACTCGACAGATGTGTCCTTTAAAAAATCTAATTGCAAACACTTTTTTCTTCTTTTTTTTTTTTTAAGATTTTATTTATTTATTTGACACAGAGAGAGATCACAAGTAGCAGAGAGGCAGGCGGGGGGGGGAGGGGGGGAGTAGGCTCCCTGCTGAGCAGAGAGCCGGAGTGGGGGGCTCAATCCCAGGGGCTTGATCCCAGGACCCTGAGATCATGACCTCAGCCGAAGGCAGAGGCTTAACCCACTGAGCCACCCAGGCCCCCTGCAAACATTTGCTTCTTTAAAAAATCTAATACTCTACAGAATTTTAGCAAATTAGCACAACCCTTTTCGAGAACAATCTGGCAATTCATAGCAAAAAATGTAAAAAACTGGTATTCTATTTTACCACTTCTATCTCCAAACACTTATTCTCAAAAAATCATCATAGATTTACAATAAGTTACTTCTAAGAATGTTTGCAGTGATGAAAACATGAGAAACAATGTAAAAGTTTTCCAACAGGTCTTACACTAAATTGTGATATACCGATTTGCTGGAATATCAAACAGCCCTCAAAAAAGGAAGTTACAGGGGCGCCTGGGTGGCTCAGTGGGTTAAAGCCTCTGCCTTCGGCTCGGGTTGGCTCAGGTCATGATCTCAGGGTCCTGGGATCGAGCCCTCCATCGGGCCCTCTGCTGGGCAGGGAACCTGCTTTCCCCTCTCTCTCTGTCTGCCTCTCTGCCTACTTGTGATCTCTCTCTGTGTCAAATAAATAAATAAAATCTTAAAAAAAAAAAAAAAGGAAGCTACAGAAGCATCGATAGTGATAAGACAGTCACAAAATATTAAAGGACACAAAACAGGTTATAAAACTATGGAATGCATAATTACATTTTATAATATATGTGATATGTTAAACACAAAAAACTAGAAGTTCAGATGCCAAATTATTAACAACAGTTAGCTCTTCTGTAATTATAAGTAATTTATGTTTTCTTGGAGTTTTCTTACATTTAACTTTTGTAAAAACTGCTTCTTACCAAATTATTTCGTATTTGTCCATAAGACAGAGGAACGTGGCAATGCTGGTTTTCCTGCTCTCAGTCTCTTCGCCCTCTCCTCTAACTCACCACTCAAGCAGGACTTAAGCAGAGCTCTCCTGCAGGCCCCTCCCCTCCTCCTGTAGTACTGGCTTCCCAAGCTACCTTAGCACCCCCACACCACACCCTCCCGACGTGTGCAGGCTGCCCCAGGGCTCTGTCCTGACACCCAGACTAGTGGCCTCATCTCCACCTGATGCCTTGCGGACATTCCCAACTTGACGTGATCAAAACTGAACTCCGCGTCTTTTCTTATTCTGTTATTTAAATTCAATTTAGTTAACATACAGTGCATTATTAGTTTCAGGGGTAGAATTTAGTGATTCAACAGTTGCATATAACACCCAGTGCTCATTACAACACGTGCCCTCCTCAATGCCCATCACCTAGTTTCCCTACTCCCCCTCCCCTCCCCTCCAGCAACCCTCAGTTTGTTTCCTGGAGTCAAGAGTCTCTAACAGTTTGTCCCCCTCTCCAAGTCTTTTCTACCAGGCTGCTTATACTCCCATTGCAATGAATGTCACCCCCACTCACCGGAGCCAGAAGGCTCAATGTCACCCCTTATGCTCCCTTCATCTAAACACAACCAAGTTCTATCAAGTCCATCTTTTAATCTATCTTGAAGGTAGACCCTTCCTGCCTCCAGAGTCTTCTCACATGCTCCTTCCTCTGCCTGAGTTTCTCCCTCTCTTAGCTCAGTTTTCTTTGCCTCCTAAGTCTCAGTGTATGGGTCACTTCCTCAGCCCAGATAAAGACCTCCACTTACACGCTCCTATTAAAAAATGTATTGCTTATTATGTGGCAGAAGTCCCACTGGGGATACAGCTCTGAACAAAATAAAGGGTTTGCCCTTGTGGAGTTTACAACCTAATGGAGGGAAAAACCAAACCATGAGCTCCATGCCTTGTCTAGACCATACTTCTGTGCACTGCTCTCCCTTTCACTGGGCATATAGGAGGCAACAAATACTTGCTATTAATGAGCTGAACAGTTAAGTATTTAAATGAACGTACGTTACCTAATTTATAACCATAAAACAAATTAGGCCTATCAACAGTTAACAAACACTGTAACAAAATAAATAGCAGAAAGCAAGCTATTATTATATTCATTCCAATATTTGAGTGCTACTATGTGCCAGCATATCCAAGATCCCAAGATCTTGGGATAGAACAGCAAACAACATAGCCCTGAACAAAACAGATAGTGTCTACCTCCGAGAAACTTGCACTCTAATGGGGAAGATGAACAATAAAAAAGAGAAAAAAATTAAATAATAGATATGTAATACACTATATATATTATAGATATACTCTAATACACATAGTTATATAATACACAAAAAGTAAATAGAGCAGAGTAAAAGACAAGACTGGGGGTCAGCGCAGAGCTAAGTCAACACCAAATCCTACCTCCAGAGTAGATCCTTTATACTAACACTTCTCATTGTCTCACCTTTTACTAGGGCTATTATAACTAGTTTTAAAACTGGTTTCCTAAAAGACTTAGCTCTGCACTGTATTGGATAAATATTTCTGCTTGGCTTTTTTCTGGTTGCTACACTGTTGTACAGGTTTAAGTTTCCACTTAAACCATTATTTTAAATATTAAAATCAATGAGAAAATCTAATTTCAGATCAGTGGCTCTCAGCTTCTGCTATTCTTTCAAACTGGATAGAAAGCTTTTAAAACACAGATTACTAATATACATATCCCTAAAATTCTAAGTCGTAGAGACTGTGATGGGTCTTTTTTTTATTATTATTAATCATAGGTAGTCTTAACTAGGGTTAAAAGTTCGAGTTTGAAATTATTTTTTAAAATATATGTAAAACTAGGCATTCTGAAAATATTTGCATAATTTGACTTGTCTAATTTCAGTAAGTTTATTAAAAAAAAGGAACATTAAATTTGTCCCAGGGCTGAAAAAAAGTTAAATCCACAGTAAAGGCAGATCATTTTATAGATAATAGATGATAGATAATACCCAAACGACCAGTAACATTTTGAAATGAAAGATAAATTACCTTAGTTTTATTGTTAGGTGATTTACAATTTAATATCTGGGCATAATCTAAAGAAAGTATAGTATTTTGCTAATAGACTTAAATGCATTGCACAAATGTTAAGGTTCGTAAGAGATTAAAGTTAAACTGTTCTTTATTATTGGACACATTTAGATTGTATAAATAAAGAAGGCACTCACCTATAGATGGTTAAAAAATATATTTTAGGGATCCAAGAGTAAATTATGAACCCAGTATGTAATGGATAATTTCTTAACAAATAAGACAAAAAATGGGATATAGGTCAGATATTTGAATTCGAATTCCCATGAAAATGAAACAAAGCAAAATCAATTATAAAACAGCAATCAACTATTCTTTTACATATATATTTATACACATACATATATATGAGCTTGTAATTATCACTGGGAGATCTTTGACAGTCCTCTTTAAATGATTTGTTCTTTCAGAAAAAATAACTTCATGAAAATTACTCCATGCCCCAAAAGAGCTCCTGAGTCATCTAAAAATAGATAATCTAAATTTTAAATTAAATGCTTTAACTTCCTTAGACAACTTCCTAAAAAATTAGAATGCTGAACTTCATGCGTCATCTTAATGATTTTACAAATTATTAATTCTTCATAGGGGCTACAACATAAAATGCCTAAGTCTTTGCTGAGGTTTGAAGGGTCCCTGTTACTGAAAACTACGCTTTCCTTCACATACAGTTCTATAAAGAAAATCTTTAGAAAGCAATGATTTGAAGAACCACTAGAGGGTAGCAATAGCACATGTGCTAAACACACACACTTTCCTGTTCCCTACACAAGGTAGCACGCGTAAAAACTTTTAAGCAAGCCAAAACTCATTGTAGATGTATTTCAAGATTATTCACACTAAAGAAAGTATCATCATCTTAACTTTATTTGAAAAATTACCAGTGTCCCATTTATGTATAAGTTGTCTCCATACTAAATAATGGCTCCTCTCTCAGTGGCTCCTTCCGCAGAAATCCCACCTATTAAACTGCATTTACCATTGACAGCAATTATTTACATGACACTCTTCTCCACCTCGCTAATGAACTCCTAGGCTCACAAGTTCCCACCCAGGGAATTGGCCTAAGGTACCACCAACTTCCAAAATAGCCACTCAAAAAAGGAGGAGCAGGAGGAGGAGAAGGGTTAATGAATAAAAAGACCAGAATTTCAGAAACAGTATTCATATATTTGGATAAAGAAGAAAAACATTTAATTAAAAAACACCAAAACAGCCAGACATATACACAAATGACAGTCTTTCAAAAATCCATCATAGAGGCTGGGAGGAAACAAAACAAACACTGTGTACCTTTTGAAACCTTTCCAGTGTTGCACATCAATTTCCTATTCCAAAGCTCACCATAAAAGATAATAAAAGTTACTTTTAAAAAAGAAAAAAGGTCAAACACCTGTCCACGCTAGCAAACCTACCGGTGGGAAGTCCACTTCATTTTCTCCATGCTGACCTCCCAGGAGGGATAACACTTTTAGGCTATACAATGTTAACGAAGCTCCTTTTACTTACATAACTCCTTTATTTCTCATACCCACCCTGTGTGTAGACACTATTATCACCTCCACTTTCCAGAGAACGAAAGCACAGAGCGGCGTAAAGCACTGCCCCTAAGCGATAAAACCTGACGACTCCAAACCAGCGTGGCGTGACTGCAAAGCGGGGACGAGCAGACACTCAGAAAACGTCGTGAAGGGGATGCTATTACTACCCCGAGTGGGACTGTCATCCTACCAACACCATTCTGCGCCCAGAGGGAAGCCCAGAGTAAAAACCTGACGCGAACCCCTGCACCCAGGAACACGTTCAGGATACCCACGGCGAGGATCTTCCCTTCCAGCGTCTCTGGGCTGACCTGCCGCCCAGAGCACTCCAGCAGCTTCCAGAGCCCGTGGACCCCCATGAAGCTCCCAGGAACAGTCGGGGGCGAGGTCGCAGGAGGCCTTCTATTCCAATTCTACCACAGCCTGCACCACCGCCAGGGCCCGGGCAGAGCTCCCTCTGCTCCCATCCAGGGAAGAAGGAAAATAATTCAGAGCACGCGGTTTTCCAGGGAACACCTGCACGGGCGAAAACGGTACTTCTGGCGGCTGACACTGCCTCACGGAAGAAAGGCAGGACCAGAGAATGGCCGGCGTCGGAAAGAAGCAGGTCGTTCTCAGCCCAAGGTTTGGCCCAAACGTAAACACTCGTAAGGGAAGAGCAGGGTGAGAGGACAGCGTAGGCGAGATAAACAGCCAGAAGGTGTTCCCCCGACACAACCTGATTCTTGAGTTAGTGCGTAAACCCACGCGAAATGGGGCCCCTCGGCTTCCGTCAAAGACGAGGCTCAAGACGGAAGTCCCGCCTCACGGCGTTACGTATATTTTCTGCGCCTTTTCATTCCCGAAGCGAGGGGGAGGTTCGGTCCCTGCGTTTGTGTGCTGTTAGTCTCGAGCTTTCTCCACGCTGGCATTCTGTCGCAGCCAAACGCTAAAACTATGCGCAGAGTATCTATTTGCTGAGGTGACAGTTTTCTACGTCTCTTCTGCGTATCAGTTTCTCTCCACCAGCCGCCAGTGCTGCACTCTCAAAACCAGATGTTTTACGCGAGAGGCGACAACAGAAAAGTGGATGCTTTGCTGGTGCTTTTAAGATAGTAAGTGTTTTGTCTGATACTTGTAGTAGCTAGATAATAATAGGGCGTCATTTTAAGTTAAGCACCTTTTAAAAGCCCTCATTCTTGTAGTATAGTTTGGTTTCTCTGGCGCGTAAATTTAGGATTCCACGGCTTGTAGGTCAGAAATGAGAAACTTAATTATCGTAATAGCTTTTGGAAAGGCGCTCTAGAACTCTCAGGCCCAGAGTCAGATCCCGACCACACCACCATGTCTTCGTGTTCAGTATTGTTCAAGTAACGTTTGTTCAGAACTTCTTTCTTTCTCTGCAAACTGGGCACAAAACCAATCTTTGCAAGGCTCTTTTAGCTAGGATCAGAAGTGACGTATATAGACTACGTATCACTACTATTCAGTAAATGATAGCCTTATTGTACATACTGGTTCCAATTTGAAGTATTGAAACGAAATTCAAGCTCAGTGGAAACGTTTGATTTAAATGAGGGGATTTTGTTAAAGGAGCCCTTTATGACAGAACTATCAAAAGTTAATTTTTAGCAAAACCATTGCACAAAGTGTTTTTTTGCATTTTCTCCATCGATGGAGTAATTCCCAGAAATAGTTCTTAGTCGTATTTTACAGAGGTTAATATAATTGCCTATTCAATTTTTGCCACTCCGCCCACCACACACACACACTCCAGACACTTAGCAGGTATTCCATAAATACTGCCTAAATGACCTCTTTCAGCCTCTAGTGTAAAGCTGCCCCTTGTACCTAGCACCTCCTGAAAGAATTTCGTCCCAAATCAGGCGGCCATTCGTCCAAATCCTGTCTGAGCCACATAATAACCCTGTGTTAGTGGGCTCAGTTGTGTTCAGCTCCAAAATTGATACGTTAAAGCGCTAAACCCCAGCACTTGAGAATGTGGTGATAGGAGATAGGGCCTTTTAAAGGTGATTTAAGTTAAAATGAGGCTGTGAGGGTGAACCTAACCCAATCTGTTGTCCTTATAAGAGGAAATTTGGGCACACAGAGAGACACCAGGGATGTGTGCACAGAGGAAAGACCCTGTGAGGACATAGCTAGAAGGTGGCCATCTGCAAGCCAAGGAGAAAGGCTCAAGAAAAACCAAAGCGTCAACACTGTGATCTCAGATCTCCCTAGAGCTGTGAGAAAATAAATTTGTCTTTTAAGCCCCTCCAGTCTGTGGTATTTGTTATCATGGCAAGTTTTTCTATGATCCTAAGTAAGTTTCTTCACCAATGAGAGTCTGTGAAAAAAATGGAGATGCCACCTTCTTCTTGGGATTGTTCTGAGATCAGTGATTTAATATGAAACACCTAGAGGGTAATGGTGTTCAAATTAGTTTGCTGAGTGAATGACTGAGGGAGAAAATGCTATGGGTAAAACTGATATACAAACTGATGGATCCTAGAGCAACTTTCCTGGACCCCTTTAGTGTCTGGGAGAAGGCAAGTTTGGATGTGTTTTAGCTGCTGCACCAGCATGGCCTACTGATGGGCCAGCATAGTAGGGGGGAAAGGTAGTGGGGAAAGTAGTTTCAGGATTTGATCCAAATGAACATTTTTTTTTTATGCCTACGAGCTGAGTAAAAACAAATACCCAATGTAGGTATTTGAGTATTATAAGTGCTTGTAAAACCAGAGCAACATTTCTTGAATACAAAATATTCTTTTGAAGGAACAGTAACTAAGGGGTATATGTGTGACTTACAGCATCTTTTAGATGCTGCTTAAAGACTCAAGATTCTGAACAGAAATACGCATCTTTTGGAGTAATAATAGCAAGCGCTATCTGGAAAGCACTGTTCTAAACACTGTACATGCATTGTTATTTATTCTTCAAAACAATTTATAAAATATATGCTATTATCCCCACCTTACCAATGAGGAAATAAGCACAGAAACATTAATCTTAATTTGCCCAAGGTGAAACAGCTAGTGAGTACAGAGCCAGTATTTGAACCTTCATTGCTTCTAGGAAGAGTTGACCAAAAAATCAAATATGACAGGAACGTTACTAATCTTGAAAGAAACGTATGTAGTAACTTGCACATGGTTTTTGGAAAATTAGTCTCTATAAACCTCATTGTGCTCTTAATAACTGCTGAACATATATATCAAGTTATTAAGTAATCATATATATCAAGACTTTTGTAAAAATTATTAATGGCCAATAAGCAATCTATATAAACTCGTCCTCTTTCTTAGGTGTCATTGTATTCTTTATGTTGCATTTGTCTCCTTTCCTCTTGGTTCTTTCTACCTCTTCTCTGAAATGTTTCATTGAACTCTATGAAATTGCTGATATTCAACCATGTTTGACCTATAAAAATGACAACTTCGTTTGGTTCAAACTAATAAATTTTCTATTTCCTATTATAAAGTCTTATAGGAATCTAAAATTATAGTCATAATGTATATTGTTTCATTGATTATAAAAGTCTAATACAAGATAGTTTCTTGTAACACACTACTTAGGCGCAATTGTCACATACTTCAAACAGAATTCCAAGGGTACTCCCTACCTAAAACAAAGGTTCAAAACATCCACATTATTAAAAGTAGAAAACAAAACTTTATTTGATGAAAACTTCTTAAAAGTTCCAGTGTGAAGTAACAAAATCAACAACCTACAAATCTCTTTCAGTCCTTTGCATTTCACGCAAAATAGTCTCTTCAGAAAAATGACCATTTCATAATATATATCCCTGTCTGTAGGCTAGGCATGTCTGAGTGAATAAATGGATATAAAATTCAAAAGAGAAGAAAATGAAAATATTTTAAAAATAAAAATCTGAACCCTCTCCTTGAGGTGTATTGCAATATGGTTACCAACATATTCAGCACCTTGTCATAATCAAGTTACTGATTTGAGTCATGGAACAGCCCCTGAAATGAAAGAACAAGCCATAGGTTGGCAGCAGAAGAAAAATTGACATCAACTAGAGAGGAGCTCAAATATATGAAATCCACTCTTTTAGAACTATTTAACACTCACATCAAACAGCTAATTGTACAGATTTAAAAAAGAAGCAGCTCAGAGTTGGGAATATGGGTATTTGCCCTCTGAGTGACATAACATTCCTAATGCCTCTTTAATGCTGTTAACAACATAGGACTCCACACTGAGGGACTAATCAAATATCAGAAGATCTCATTTCACAGATTACCTTGGATGTAGAAACTTTGGATCCCACTTGTTTTTTTATTCTATCCCAAAATAAGGTTCATTTGTAGAAAGAAATCTTCAAGATCTGAAGATCTTGCCAATATTGTATAGTAAGATACCAAGTCAAAAAAGTCAAGAATATCCTGAATCAATGCACCAAAAGATGAGTTTCTTGAGTCTTCTCTTTTGCCTCTTTATTGAGGATCCTGAGAAAGATAGTCAGGAAACAAATGAGGCAGGCAAGATACTTCTTACAAGTAAAAGAATTCTAGATTCACTAAATTTTAAATGAGCTTTAACCATGAGAGGAAACTAGAAATCAACAGCCACAATTTTGTTTAAAAGGGCAGATGGTACCTTACATCTTGAGTTTAGGAATAAAACTATCTGCAACATATGTCTGGTGATTAAGTCATAAGAAATAATTTCATGCTTAAGTACTGCAAATCATGATGCTATTGAGTAAATTTGTTTGATTTCTTTATATGCAATTTGTTGGGTTTTGTAAAATTGTCCATAGTGTTTTCATACTCTTAACTTTAAAAGGACAGTAATCTGTGCTTATTTGCTTATATATCTGAAATCTCCCATCATAATCATATACAAGCTTATTTACTGGAGAACTACAAGGGTATGCTTTGTACCACAAGATCTGTTCCTATTTAGTGTAGACTTAATAAAACTTCTACTGTCCTAATGCAGTCTCGTATAGCCCAGTCGTGTGTGTAATACAAGATGTTCAGTACCCAGCATGGTCAGTCATTGCCATCATAATCACTGTAACCCTGGTAGCCACTGTTCCTTCTCTCATGGATACTGGACATCTTTTTCCATGCCGAGTCCTGATGGAAACTAGCACTGAAAGACCGGCCCAGACGCCCATGCTGCTTCTTGGAGATATTATCTTCACTCTCCGATTTCGCAATTCCCTGGGCATGTGTTGGAGGTTGTGATTCTTGTCTCACAGTTCCAAATGGAAAGTTCCAAAGGCCAAATCTTTGCCAATTAAGTCTCTGGAATGCTATGATGCAATGCAAATTTCCCCCAACCTGAGAAGAAAAAAAGTTGGGTTAAGAAAATAAAAGGAATTATGCTAATAATATGGGTTCCTATGAATTCCCTTGTTTTTCCTCCTTCACCTGCCTTAAAACAGACATCACCAGATCGCCTTATCCTGCATCTTTCTTGACCAGCTGCCTTTACAAAAATGTAACAATTCCCCCCTAATGCCTCTCCACCTCTCACACACAGTTACCTCCCTATTTGCCTAATCCAAACTCCAAATTTTGGGGTGCCTGGGTGGCTCAAACGGTCGAGCAGCTAACTCTTGATTTTGGCTCGGGTCATGATCTCAGGGTTGTGAGATCAAGCCCCACATCTGGCTCTGCACTCGGTGCAGTTTACTTGGGATTCTCTCTCCCTCTGTCCCTCTGTCCCTCCTCCCCCACTCACTCTCACACTCGCTCACTCTCAAATAAATAAAATCTTCAAACACCAAGATCATTCCTTTTCCTATATGCTCTATGTTCTTGATGTTAGTAGGATCATATCAGTGGGATGTCAATCCACAGAATCTACCTTTCCCTGAGAATTTCCCCCAGCTACCTTGTGCACACATGGCTCTGCTTCATGGCCACAGTTCATTGGGCTCAGGAGTGAACGCCTGACCCAAGCTGGGCCAAAACTACGGAACTGGGCCAGAGGCAGGTGAGTCTCAGTCTAGACGGCTCATCTGAAAGGGAGATATAAGTTGAAGTTCCTGATCTTTCGGAAGTAAGTAATCAGATGGATAAGAATACAACTCCCAAAAGAATGAGACAGATTAGCTCCTTGGCCTCTGCTAACATTCTTTGAGCTGATACCAGTCCATTATGAATGCAGGCTATAGTCTTTGCCTTTTCATTCTAAAGTTACCCCTCTGTCCTGAAAGTAATTTTCACTTTTCTATCTAAGATAATCTGAAGTGGATTTCTATTATTTACAACCTAAAGAGTGCTGAGTAGAATACTGCATTTTGGCTGGCTGAGAAATATCTTCAAATACCATTGTGTTCTTACCTTTTTTGTTTTTCGATACTGCAACCCCCTCTCCAAGTGTCGGATGTCTAGATATTCTGGATTTTGAGTGTTGAGATCAGTAACAATATCTGCCCACCTATAGTGAAAAAGGAAGGATAAAGCACACTTTAAGTACAAAACACCATTGTAATAGAATGTTTTTAAAAGATGTTATTTATTTATTTGAGAGAGACAGCACACGAACGGGGCAGAGGGACGAGCAGACTCTGCACTGAGTGCAGAGCCCAATGCAGGGCTTGATCTCATGACCCTGAGATCATGGCCTGAGCTGAAATCAAGAGTTGGACGCTCAACCCACTAAGCCACCCAGATGCCCCTATAATGCAACTTTTCATGTGAGCAATTTGTTACAATATTACCATGACAATAATTTTCTTATATCAAGACTGTTTCACCTACTAAGCTTTAATTCTTTTTTTTATAACATTTCTGTTTAACCAACTATCGCCAAGATTCTCGGTTTTAAAATGGTTACTTTCACAAAAAAATACACATGTATCAACCTGTTACATGACATCCTGCAGGCTGGAGTAGAAACAGTCCATATTTCCATTTTAATTAAAGTCAAGTTTTCAAAAGATTTAAAAGTTACATGAGGGTGCCTGGGTGGCTCAGTCAGTTGGGTGTTCCACTCTTGGTTTTGGCTCAGGTCACCATCTCCTGGTTGGTACATGGAGCCCCACCTCCAGCTCCACACTCAGCTCAGTGGGGAGTCAGCTTCCCCTCCCTCCCTCCACCCCTTCCTTCCACTCCCACATGCTCACACTTTCTCTCTCTCTTTCTCTCCCTCTCTGAAATGAATAAATCTTAAAAAAAAAAAAAAGTTAACGTGCATTTATCCACAGACAACATGATTGATTGTATAGAAAATCCAAAGCAACTACAAATTACTTTGGATTATAAAACTACTACTGAAATTAATGTGTTTGATAAAAATGCAGTATTCGAGTCCTATATATATAAATAAATTGCATTTTTGTACACTACCAGAAAATAATTAGGAAGTGAAATTTTTTAAGGGAAAGTGCCAAAAGGTGCAAACTTCCAGTTATAAGATAAATAAGTACTAGGGATATAATGTACAACATGATGATTGTAGCAAACACTGCTCTATGATATATAGAGAAGTTGGTAAGAGAGTAGATCCTAAGAGTTCTCATCACAAGGAGGACTTCTTGTTAACTAAACCTATTGTGGTCATCATTTCAGAACATATGTAAATCAAACCATCATGCTGTACACCATTAACTTATATAGTATATGGTATGTGCCAGTTATTTCTCAATAAAACTAGAAAATAGACACATTTTTTAAAATAAAATTTTTTAAAGACCAATTTGCAATACCATTAAAACACTTAGGGATCTGTACAGCATGGTGACTATTCTTAGTAATACTGTACTGTATACTTGAAATTTGCTAAAAGAGTAGATCTTTTTTTTTAAAAAAAAAGAGTAGATCTTAAGTGTTATCACCACACACACAGAGAAGGTAACTATGTGAGCTGATGGATATGTTAATTAAGACTTGATTGCAGTAATCATTTCACAAAATATACGTCAAATCAGTACATTGGACACTTTAAATATATACAGTTGTATTTGTGCATTATACCTCAATAAAGCTGGGAAAATAAAAAAAATAAGTAAAAAAAGGAATAACAACGTCAAATATTGTTGAAGATATGAAGAACAACTGGACTCTCCATTCAAAGCTGGTGGGAGTGTTAAATGGTACAGCCCCACAGGAGAACATTCTCCCAGTTTCTTAAATACACATCCATCCTATAATCAGCAATTCCACTCCCAGGTATCTACCCAAGAGACACAACACATATAAACATGTCCTCCAAAAACTTGCACAAGAAAATGTGGCATATCCATAAAGCGGAAAATTATTTGGCCGTATAATGGAATGTAGTTCTGGTCCATGCTACAACACAGATGAACATTGAAAACATTATTCTAAGTGGAAAAAAAAATAGACACAAAAGGCCACACATTTTATGATTCCATTTATATGAAATGTCCATATTCGGCAAATGCACAGAGATACAAAGTAGATCAGGGGCTGGGGGAGGGGGCTGGGGAGTGACTGCTAATGGGCATGGGGTTTCTTTTGGGGGTTACGAAAATGTCCTAGAATTAGGTCATGGGGACTAATGTTCAACTCTAAATACACTAAAATCCATTGAGCATTTTTTACATTTTTAAAGGATGCACTTTATGGTATGTGAACTTTATTTCAATGAAGCTGTTACTCAAAAAATTTTTAAAGATATGTACATTAATGTTCCCAACAGCTTTACCCACAATAGACCACACTCAAAACAATCCAAATGGTCATCAACAGGAAAACGGATAACAAACTGTGGTATACTTACGGTACCTAATACCACTCAGCAATAAAAAAAGAAGCATGACATGCATGACAAAGTGGATAATCTCACAAGGCCAGACAAGAAAGAATCTCGTATGACTCCATTGACGTGAATTTCAAGAACATGCAAAGCAATTCCACAGTGATAGAGGTTGTCTCTGGGGACTAGTAGGGAAAGAGAATGAGGGTACTTTCCATGTGATGAAAATCTTCCTTATCTTGACGGAGGTGGTGGTAAACAGGTGTATTCAGTTACCAAAATCTACCTAATTATACAATTAAGATCTGTGCATTTCACTATATTAAATC
This sequence comes from Potos flavus, assembly GCA_028534135.1. Taxonomy (NCBI): domain Eukaryota; kingdom Metazoa; phylum Chordata; class Mammalia; order Carnivora; family Procyonidae; genus Potos; species Potos flavus. Next base: position 7,356,179 of record CM052883.1, read on the forward strand.
TTACCTAAATTAAAGAGAAAAGGGGAAATTAACATACTTTTTACAGTGAATAGCAGGATGTTTTCTACTCGATTCTCCAATTAAGATCCAATATTCTACTTCTTGTGGTGAGAGGGGGCCCCTGCTAAATATAAAATACATTCACAGTAAGCTTAATAAAGGCCATTCACTTCTTTGAAAATATTGCTTCAACTATGTTAATAAAAGATATACTAAAGTTTATTCAAATATGGCATTCGTTAATGCTAGAATAGATACTAGAGTTTAGGCTTGAACAAATTTCTTAAGGCCATTAAAGAGAAAGCATAAATTACACTTAGGTGTTAATCCCTATTATAGGACTAAAAAAAAAAAAAATGAAATATACCACCTTTCTCAGCGTCTAAAAAGAAAAACATCCTAGCATGCTACAGCATTCTCCAGCTACTCCTCTCCTTTCACTGTGCATTTAAAAAGTTTCAAAAGGCATTCTAAAAATAAAAACCTAAAGTATACCGATGCCCTAATTCCACCTCTGGAAACTGATCCAAATAAGTCTGGAGTGGATGGAGGGGAGGGATTTGCCCAGCTGTAAAGGCCTCTCAGGTGATTGTTAGGTACAGGCAGAGGTGGAGAACTCTTCCCTAATGGGTACAAAGTGGGAGGACCTACCGTTTCACGTTTTATATTTGATAGATGTCGGGAGTAAGGTGAAGTTGCAGAATGAAACCACAGAAGAAACAACATACCTCACCTCCAGAGAGATGAATAAAACACTTCAGGATTTCAAGAGATTAAGTAGTTTCCCCCTTGCTCCTCATTCACAAAAATACACTGTCCAGCTTCCTGGTTCTCCCAGCTCTCAGGATCCCGTGCCAGGACCCCGCAACCTGACAGCACCTTGAGAGGGGACTCATGCTGCATGGCCTCCAACCTCAAAGAACCCATCCTACCCCCAGATGACCAAGCCATGCTCTCCCTGCCTGATCCTCAAGTTTCACTGAAAGAGCAGTGCTGCCCCTTCCTCCTCAAGTACCAAGGCCACTCACCCGGGACAAAGGGGGAACACTGACAAATTCCACATTTTTCACCATGAGGAAAGAAGATGCTGCTTAATGTACTGTTGGGACAATTTTTTGATATTAGACTCCATAATTCATTTTCCATGTGGCACAATGGATGAAAACACTAGGACATAATACGTGAAGTCCTATGCTACCATTTTACAATAAACGTAAAAGTGATTTTTCAAACGTCTTTCCTTTCATGAGTCTGAACAACAGTAAGTGGATAATGTAAAAGCACAACTAACCAAATGCTATTCTACAAAAGAATTAGCTAAAATATTAAAGTCTAACTTAAAAAAAAAAGAATAGTCTAACTTGATCTAAAGAAAGCAAATAACCAAATCTTCCAATTTCTGAGCAACTAAATATTTCTTAACTGCTTTCTACCACATATTTTCTTGGGGAATTATCCACAAAAGATATGTAAATGCTTACCTGAATGCTTTATTAGCTTTAACAGGGGTTGCTTCAAAGCCAATTGGACAAAAATAATGATTTTGGCAATGATAGATATAAGCCAGCGATTCATCTTTCAATCCATGTGTTAACTTCGACAAGGCCCCTGAAGCTACATAAAACAAGAGCAAACAAACTGAAGAACTGTACAGCACTGTCGATGCTTTACACAAACAACTAGTTAAGGACTATAAGACATTACTTGGAACACACTGACATTGTTGAAGAAGAGTGAGAAACTATTGACAGATACAAATAGTATTAATACATTTACTTCCAGCTTTACCCTTTCGACTGAAATCCAGATAAACTGAACAGCAAACTAAAGACCTGAATGATGCCCTCGCTTATCAAAACCTTCTAATAGCACATACTTGTCTACAAAATTTAATTACCACATAAAACCCAATACCTAGTGTATGCAATGATGGTCTCAACTTTTCTGGTTGTGCACATCTGTCACTGGAAATTTCTGAATAGACATGCCCATTAAAAGTGTTTTTGGGGGGCGCCTGGGTGGCTCAGTGGGTTAAAGCCTCTGCCCTCGGCTCAGGTCATGATCTCAGGGTCCGGGGATCGAGTCCCGCATCGGGCTCTCTGCTCAGCAGGGAGCCTGCTTCCCCCTTCTCTCTCTGCCTGCCTCTCTGCCTACTTGTGATCTCTTTCTCTGTCAAATAAATAAATAAAATTAAATTTTAAAAAAAAGTGTTTTTGTTCACAGACTATATAGACTACTGTCTAATATAACTTTGTAAGTGATATATACAAAAGGTAAGAATTTTTTAATTAAATTAAAATACTGGCATTCTAGTATGTTCTTCCCATTCCACAGTGGTCATCTCACACAGCTCCGGTGGTATGTACACTGATGTGGATGGGTACATATAAACTCCAGATAAGACACAAACCTCCAAAATGCAACACACACTTTAGTCTTTCTATAAAAGCTACCCAGACTAGAGGGACAGCTTTCATAAGCCAAATGATGAGATAAGAACATCTCTCAGACAGGCTGGTCATACCACAGAATCCTCTTATAACCATTCCTCCTTTTATATTTCCCATAGCTCTATTAGTTGTGAAGTCACTTCAAAAGTCTTACCATAAGCAATAAGTTTTTACCAGCACTCAATACTCAAAGCCATTAACTGAGGTTTCATTAACTTGCATCTCCTGGAAGAAACTGAATTATTCATGAACAAATAGCCCGTTAAAACTGGAAATCCTAAAAATAGGTGAAATCGATGAAAGTTGATGAAATTTATGATTTCCCTGATTGACTTTCCGGCCACTGACTTAGCTGGAGACCACTAAGAACAGGGGTCAATGGCTGCAGCAAAGCTAAGGCAGCAGGACGTCACCCCATCCCTCACAGACATACACAATTTGTGAGCTGCACGGGGATGATAACATTTCTGGCTTCAATTCCTTCTCCAAGGCTTCCTCGAGGTCTTTCCCATAGATTTTTACTTCATGGCCTACCACCAGGACATATCTGCATGGCAAGGTGAACTTTTCCACTAAAATTTCTATTTCATAATGACAAGTGATAAATCTTTCTGCAGCTTTTGGTTAACTTCCCTTGGCAATTTACGAACTAACACTCAGGGCACCTGGGTGGCTCAGTCGGTTGGGCGTCTGCCTTCCGACTGGGTTGTGATCCCAGGGTCCTGGGATCAAATCCCGCACTGGGCTTCCTGCTCTGCGGGGAGCCTGCTTCTCCCTCTGCCTCTGTCTCTCTGTCTCTCATGAATAAAGAAAGAAAACCTTAAAAAAGAAAAGAAAAGAAAAGAAAAAAACTAACATCCAAGGGCAGCTCTAATGGATGTCCAACAGAACTAAAATTCAGAAGAGGGTCATTATGTCATTATCATAGTTGAATATCATTATAGATAGGCTCCAGGATCATGAGCAAATGTAAATGTATGCATTTGGACTCCTAACAAATTCAATAATTACAAAAGATGGTTACACACATAACTGGTTTAGAAAAAACTCTTAAAAATCTTTTTTAAAATTAAAATGTCAAATAGACAGTTTTCCCAAATAACTAAAACCTTTACTAAATAACTAAAACTTATAATAAAAGGGATTTTTATTATAGCTTTTTAATGGATATCTTTAAGTATTTTACATTTTCCTTCTTTAAAGTCAAATGTAGTACAAAACACCTGACTTCGTTACTGTGCCTGTGAAGAGTAGTGACTCTAATGTCCTGGAATATATTCAAGATTTTAAGAGCAAATGAGATAGGTAAGAAAATTTGCTCATTAACCTTCACATCTTTTTGTCTGCTGCAAACACTTTTTTTTTTTTAAGAGTACAGGTGCTACAAACACTCTTTGATCATGTCCTCATTTTCTAGAAGACATGAGGTGGGGGTTTTTTCTATGGAGTAATAATTATGGGCTTAGTGCTAGTCAGGGATGTTCCTGCTCTTCACTTCAAGGTTCTGATTGATTTAGATTAGTGATTATCAAACTTTTTCTTAAAGGGCCAGAGAGTAAATATTTGAGGTTTGTGGGTCATGAGCACTCCTCCTCATACTAGTCCCCTCTGCCATCGTAGTATGGAAGCAGCCATAGGCTGCTCAATGTGTGAGCAAATGGTTACGGCTGTGTTCCAGTCAAACTCTGTTTACAAAAAGGACTGTAGTTTGATGACTTCTAATTTAATAATAATTTTCAAACTTTTTTGGACATGGAACCTTTCTGCAAGGAAAGCTGACACGGCAGGCTAGTGCATTAAAAGGCTAAAAGCCACGGCCAAAAAGGAGGTAGGGAATGTGGATGCCCGTCCTCTCCCCTCTTAGCACCAAGGCACTGCCATAGAATTCCCATGGCTCAACTGAGCGCAATTTGAAAATCGCTGAATTTCCTATCAGTGGAAGACCCAGCTCTTGGTAGAAAGACTACAACGATAATTCTCAAGCTTGACACACAGGGCTTATTAAACAACTGATTGCTGGTACCCAACCCCAGAGTGTCTGACCCAGTAGGTCTGGAGTGGGGACCAAGAATTTGCATGTCTAACAAGTTATCAGGTGATGCCGATATTGGTCCAAGGATCACATTTTGAGACTTGGTCTAGAGCTAAAGGAAAATTCCATTTAACTCCATGCAGTAAGGAATCTGTGAGCACCTACTAACCACACCAGGAACTGCAGGAAATCAAGAGGCAAGTAATGCACAGTACCTTGACCTGCCCTCCTAGAGAAGATAAAACAAGTAACTTTACTGTGGAGTGGACTAAGACAGTGCCACAGAAAAGGGATACAATTCAAAGGAGGAAGAGCACATCAGGTTTGAAGAATCAAGAAGGGTGGCATTCAAGACAGAACTTAAAGAAGTGGTAGGATTTCAACAATCCAGACAGAGGAAAAGCCAGGAGGAGAAAACGAAATCATTGCAGGGAAGGGATGTAATCAGGGAACAGCAAGTGGTCTAGTTCAGAGTATAGGGTATGACAGCATAGTGAGTCCTACCGTAGGGCACCCCCAGAATTTCAGGAAAAGGTCAGAAAAAGATCCCCCTCTGAAATGAAAGACAGTAAAGACAATATTTAATACATTAAGGTAGTCATTCAAGGCAGGAGAAGACACAAAAATGTGTTACTGATAGAAACGAAATTCAGCACGATGTTCAGCCTAAACCACAATATTTCTCAAAAATCCGAAACCTACATGACAAAGCAACCATTTCCAACCGCAAGGCCTGATCTGTATGGTGCACAAGAAGGAGAAAAGAACTACTAGAATCAGCTGGCCTGCTATACAGTAAGGACGAGCATACTTCCTGAGTGACCAACAAGAGAATTCTGGTCCCTTTGGTTGTATATTTCTCACTCTAAGTTAATATATTAACTCAGGTATTCTTTGAGTCTGCTTAGTGCAAGTTTGTTCTATAGAGCCTGATCGTCTATAGGAAAACTATAGAGAACTCTGGAAGAATTTATCATAATGTATTTTATACCTTCAAAGACAAGAACCAGGTTCTTTAATCTAGAAACGTAACATTATCCTGCAAGGCTCGTCCACCCTTGACATCTTTTAAATACAACTAGTCCATGTAGGACAGCAGTGGAAGGCCAATCTGCTTTGGCTTTGAATGATGCTAAGGATTTCATGTTTTAAGCAAGCATTGAAGAGTTCCTAAAGTAGAAGGATCTATTAACACTGCACATTGAAAAGTGCTATGGTGTCTAATAAGAACTGGAGAAACCAAGGGATGAGGAAAACAGAGTATTACTGTGTAGTCCACCTGAGACGTACTAAGGCACTGTGGTAAGCTCATAACAGTGGCCACAGTGAGGTTCTATATGTATCATATTGGGAAAGGGTAGAGGGTAGCTATTCTCGGTTAAGCAAAACTTAGGAGTTAAAATACATACTAGAATAAAAATGAAATACATGAACATTAGTATAATTGTTAGGCTACCCAACCAAAAAAATTAATCTAGGAGCACCTGGGTTGCTCAGTTAAGCGACTGCCTTCCGCTCAGGTCATGATCCTGGAGTCCCAGGATCGAGTCCCACATCACACTCCTGGCTCAGCGGGAAATCTGCTTCTCCCTCTTAACCCCCCCCCCCTTCATGCTCTCTCTCTCTCTCTCTCTCATTCTCTCTCTCAAGTAAATAAATATAATCTTTTAAAAAAATACTTCTACTCATGTTAACAGTTAATCTGTGAATTTCATCAAAACCCCTGCATTTTGTTTTTATTCCATGAGTGAGCTTGGTTTCCATTTACTGAGGGAGCCCTGGAAATGAGCATGTCAGCATGCACTGGGGAGTTACAAAGTCGAAGAAGCCTAGTACCCAGGAAAACAGGCCTAATGATTCTTTAAAAATAATTGAAACAAAAAGAAAATATGCATCTCGAAGTGTTTTTCAAAGGAATAGCAACAAGGGACAATGGTTTTCACTACTGAACATCCCAGAGACAAATGAGAAAAGCCGGTTTTTCGACTCTTTCTTCCACAAAGAGGGAAAACAGAAAGGTCTTTTGCTTGACACGTGTACCATCCCTCCCTCTGAATAGGGTCAGAAGTTGGAGGGCAGCCCCTGCGAGGTCATGGGTCGCCATATATGGACTCCACGCTATTGAAGGCTACGGTTAAGGAGCTAGAAGGACACACTGAAAAGATGAAACATAAGCTGCATAGGCCAAATGACAAACGACAGATGCAAATAATCAGCCTTGTAGGAATGAAGAGGAACTGGCCGGTGAAGCGGCAGGGAGAGCTCCAGCGATAGAGCGGGGTTTGAGCAGGGCAACTGATTATTGAGGAGGAAGACAAGAAAACGCCAAATCCTCCAGGAAATATACATAGAAAAAGACAAAGTCAGGAGTCAAGTATTGTAATAGGGAAAATGAAAACAGAAAGAAAACTGGGAAAATATATTATTAAAATTCATTTGAAGAAACAGCAGCAACCCCGCTCCCCCTGCCAAGGAAAGGGGGTTGGGCAAGGGGAACAGGTGATGGGGTAATTTATTTCATTCCTCAGTGAAAAAGACCCAGTGGCTATTGGAGGAAGTGTGAACATATGGGTAAAAAAGTCCGTAGGGCCCGGGACCACACAGCCTAGATTACTAGGGACAGTGGTCAATCTACACATCAAATCATCAAGTTAAAAAAAGTCATGAAGGACTACTAGGCTATTAGGAAATAAAATAAAATACAAACACTCAAAAGATCTGCAAATGAGAGCGTTTCTAATAAAAGTAGGGCATAAAATCTTAAAGTTGGACAGGTCATTTGGACAAAACGTGTTTAAAATTCCAGAACAGTGGTTCCTAAATCGACTGTCTCCAGGGCGCTATTAGCATTTTCCTACATTCCATTAATAAGTAACTACATTTTCTTACCTTGGGAATTCACTTAGATTTATATAACTGATGCTTCTGCTATACTCAGATTTTCTTTGATACCATATTCTTTCTGATATCATATTTTCTTTCATATTGTAATTTCTGAGTCTTGGTGACTCCCCTGATTTCCTTGAATTTTACTGACCCTTCTTGGCATAGGTCCTGCCCCTCTACCTGGATGCTGCTGATAGTAATACAACAAAAATGCATGAACTTCTCTGATGAAATCCTCTTCTGATCGGTAGGCAATAAGACAAGCAAGTAAAGGACTCATGAGTCTTAGGCTGGTGTCTCCCGAGGCCCCACGCGCAATGCAGTCTTGGGACAGCAGCCCAAGGACTGTATCACAGTACTTTTCCACTGTCTCAGACACATACGTGTGACATCCTCCCATCGATTATTGCATTATTTATAGAAAAGTTCTCCCCATCGCTGGTCTAGGTTTATGATTCTGAGCGTGGACACATCCAAGTGGTTACACAAGACCCCTTGGGGCACAGAAACAAAATATTAGAACATTTACTTTTCTTTATTGTGACACTAGAAAAAACTAAGTTTTACTAATATTTATTCTACGGATTGAGCATGCACGTGTGACCTCACAAAAGGTCACACGTCATACACGCACAGTCACCAGAGAAGGGTGGGAGTCCCACAGGGGAGGTGCTGGCTCACATCACTAACTACTGTGCCACGACACCCTTGCTCATTCACTTGCTTCCAGCAAACTTCCGTCTTCAGTGTAAATTTTATAAGACCTTTAATGAATAGAATCATTATTACATTTTGTAATAAGTGGAGAATGTTTAAATCTTTGAGGCCAGAAAAACATTCTACTTATCCTGTGAAAATAAATGTGGAAATGTTATAATAAAATCAAGATCTGGGGCGCCTGGGTGGCTCAGTTGGTTAGGCATCTGACCTCAGCTCCGGTCATGATCTCAGGGTCCTGGAATCAAGCCCCGTATTGGACTCCCCACTCAGTAGGGAGTGTGCGTGTCCTTCTCCCTATGTCTCTCCCCCGGCTCATGCTGTCCCTCTGTCTCTCTCTCTCAAATAGATAAATATAATCTTTAAAAAATAAATAAAATTAAAAGAAAAGAAAAGAAAGGTCTTCTAAAAGTATCCATTTTCGTTCACAAAAAGTTCCCAAACCCACTGACTGGATGACATTCCAGTAACACTGATGCCAGTAACAGTCATCCTGGCAGATACTTTTTTAACAAGAAAAATGTATGGGGCACCTAAGTGACTCAGTCAGTTGAGCCTCTGCCTTCGGCTCAGGTCATGATCTCGGGGGTTCTGGGACTGAGCCCCGTCACACTCCCTGCTTAGCAGGGAGCCTGCTTCTCACTCTCTCTTGCTATCTCTGTTGCTATCTCCGTCTCTCTCTCTCTAATAAAGCAATAAAATCTTTAAAAATATATCTGAAAATCAAACAAAACTCTTGTGCTACGGAGAAATAGAGCATTTTGGGAAGAAAATGTTTAGTAATGTTTCTATCGGTATATAATTTTGTTGCTGAAAATGATGAATGTTAATTATAAAAAATATCAACCATATGATAGCTCTAAAATGCACTAGGATCATTAAAAGAAGCCAACACTGGGACCCACAGAACACCAAGCGGTTAGGTTTGAGATCTGAAATCAGGCCGACCAGTCTGACGCCTGAATGTACCACTCGCTAGCTGTGCCATCCTGTTCAGCTTATCAAACTTTCCATGTCTGCTTCCTCATCAGGGAAGGGGGAATGATCCATCTGTACAGCATTGCTACAGAATTAAAGCAAGTAAGTCAGCACGGGGCCTAGCCCACACTAAACTCCCACTAAAAGATGGTTTTACTACTATAAAATTAATTTTTACAAAACTGAAAAGTAGGAATGTAAAGTAAAATATATCAAAATGCCCTTATATTTAAGTGAAATTACCCAAGGCGCCTGGGTGGCTCAGTCGGTTAAGCCTCCGACTCTACTTGAGCTCAGATCATGATCTCAGGGTCCTGAAATCCAGCCCAGCGGCTGGCTCTACGCTCAGCAAGGAGTCTGCTTGTCCCTCCTCCCCTGCTACTCCCCCTCCCCCTCTCACCGCTCACAAGATCAAGCACTCTCTCTCTTTCGCTCTCAAATAAATAAATAAATAATCTTCTAAAAAATTGAAAAAATAAATGAAATTACCCTTAAAAGCTAACATATGAGCAAGAAGACAGTGGTCAATATGATCTATAATACGATCATGGTAATGATGAGCATCTTCTTCTACAGACTGATATTGTAAGCTACCATCACCATAAACTAAAATGCAGACCCGGCAAGGATAAATATCTAGAACCAACATAATTAATATTATTTTCCTTTAATTTGAAGAAATAAAGTATAAGATGTCTCTTTCCTAGAACAAAATATATACACATTCTTAGGAAATGTGTCATGGGGCTAACAAGCAGAAATAATTAAATATTAGTAAAAAGTACATTAAGAATCACCAGGGTTATCAAAGATGCTCCTTACTTGTCAATGCTGATTTTAAAAAAAACAAAAACAAATAAACAAACAACAACAAAAAACAGACCAAAGACCTTAAAACCCCAAAACTGTAAAAAACATTCAGTATTAAAGCAGGAATAATTAATATAGCAAATGAAAGTCAAGCCACTAATCTGAATGATAGTTTATGGAAAACTCTATACATATCCATAACTGGTACTGATATGGGAAAAAAGGCAAAAGAAATGTAGCTTAAATTAAAACCTCCTTAACAGCTTGCAGCCCACTGATAGACACCTGAAACACGCAGAGCGTGACCTTCCTCAAGGAACCTGGGGCCGCCTTAATGCCTCCATGGTTAAAAGGAATCTTATCTTGGCAGCAGCTGGCCCCTCAAGGTCCAGAAAGCCTTGCTTCCAGATCTCGGAGACTTGCACTATCCCTAACCTCCACTAATTAAAAAGTATGCAATCAGTCACTCCTTACAATCCCAGTAGAGCTCTTTCCGCCCTCAGTTCCCATCCCAAGAAAAGGGAAGGGGTGAAGGTCTAGGCAGAAGAGATAGAAGGCCCCTGACTCCCCTAACTGGGCTCCAGAACTATTCCTGGCCGGTGGAGACGCCAAGACAGAGCAGAACAAGAGATAAGGGAAAAACCAAGATTGCAGAAGACTCTCAAGGCCACAAGCTTCCCAGTTCTCAAAAGCCCACAGTGACAACCCATTCAGGACCCCTCTCACTCTAGAGAGTTGTTTTCTTTCCTTTCTGTTCTCACCTTCACTTAATAAACTCTCACTTGACTTCACCCTTTTGTGTCTCGAGATTCATTCTTGACTCCGAGATTCATTCTTCGACTAGAACCCTGAAATCCTGCGATAGTACCACTGCTAATTAAACTGTGCCTGGTTTAGTTCCTATATTCATATCTACAAATAAATGTGGCTTAAAGAGATAGACATTGATCGTACTACATAAGTTTAATCACAGAAATATTCATAGTATTCATAGTATATTGTTGTCTAAAGAATTCTGAGTTTAGGACTGTTTCATACAACAGAACATAAATGTGAAAATAAGCACAATTACATAAAACATAAAGTGCTTAAACTGATCCATGGTTTAAATGGTTTTTCTTCCTTGGGATACAGAGACCCTAAATAACCCTGCCAGTGACATAACAAAAATACTCGATAAAATATTAAAAAGATCTTTTAAAATATATAACTGAAGAATTTCCAGAGATTAAACAAGAAATAAAAGTGGAGGTCCTACGAAGGCCTTTGTCCTGAGGGTTTCTGCTAAACTCCATGAAAGGTAAGATTCTACTCTGATGGGTGCAGGACGTCTGCAGGGAATAAGGCTGGGGGTGCCCAGGACAGAGTGGGAAGGAAATCAAAATATGCCTGTCACCCAAAATATGCCTCTTTGACATAAAAATTATTTTGAGCTGAAAGCCATTAAGAAGCCACAAATGCAGGAAAAGCTTTCTCAACCCTCCCCTTCCCTACCTAAAGGCAGGATGCAAATTCTCCTTTTAGGGAGACAGACTTTTAGCCCAGATATGCACCAGAAGGATCTGCAAACAACCTTACTCCATTAGTTCCCCCCCCATATGAGTAACCTTCCCTGGGATGCCCTGGGCTCCCAAAATAGCCTCCCTTTGTCCCCTCACTTCTCTACAAATGTATTGTTCTTTGTTGCAGATGATAAGTAAGCTGTTCTAAGCCACCACGCTGAGTTACTTTTCATTGAGGTTTCTCCCACCTGAAGTGTGCTGTACATGTTAATAAACTTGTTCATCTGTCTTTTTGTTACAGGTCCCAGCTGAAAACCAAAGATGGGTGGACGTAAGGTTTTGCCTTCCCTTGCAAGAGGACAAGAGGAGGGAGCCCATGCAAAGCCAGGACAACGTGAGGCAGTTTAAAGGTGAACCAGAAATAAACTGACCACACGGAACAGAGACCAAAGAAATGTGCCTGTCCAAATTTTGGATTGATAGTGGAGGAAAGATTTCCTCTAAGAATTCAACATAATTATAATTCAATATAATTATAATTCAACATAAGCCAGTTCATAAGCCAGTTCAAAATGATGCCACCTGTCTCATCAAAGTAAAAATCCTCAATTAGAGAGTTTAAATAAAAACGGTCCCAGGTCTCCAGGTAATGGGCAAAACTAAATGCAAATCTTCTCTCAAGATTCTTAAATTCAAACCAAGCCCCAAACACTGCCGCAGAAGTAGATTCAACTAAACAGATTACAGTTTTAAAAAATTAAACACATAAGGAAACACATCTCAAGTGAAATCCAAAAGAAATAAGAGAAAACAGAATCAGACAAATTTCCGATATTAGATCAAATACAGGGGGAAAAAAGGTCTAATGTGTTTGGGAAAAAAAATAAAGGGGGCTTGAAATTGTAAGAAACAAGAGACTTTAAAAAATAAAATGAGGAAGGTGAAATGTGTGAAGGTGGTTAAAGGTACAAACTTCTGGTTATAAAATAAGCCAGATATGGGGATATAATGTACAGCATGGAGACTGGTTAATAATGCTGTATTGTAGAGTTGAAAGTTGTAAAAAAGTAAAGCTTGAAAGTCCTCATCACAAGAAATCTGTAACTATGTGTGGTGACAGATGTGAGCTACACCTATTGTGTTGGTCATTTTGCAATGAATACAATAGCAAATCATTATTATGTTATGGAGCTGGAACTAATATCATGTTAAATGCCAATTATACCTCAAGTTTAAAAAAAAATTTTTTAAGCAGATTTGAAAAAGAACTAGATATTTCTGGAATGAAAAACATGATTGAATTTTTTTTTAAGCTGAAATTCAGTGGACGATTAAAAATAAAAAAGCAACTAGATAACATTGGAAGAGAAAATTAGCAAACTGGAAAGTATATCCTTTCTTAGTTTTTAATTTTCTGACCAATTCCTGAGGGAGGTGTGTTGGCAGTCTCACTAGAAACAGAAAAGAAAAAACAAAACAAAACAAAACCCCAGAAACAGAAAAAGAAACACACCATTCATTTAAAAAGCTGCTTTTCCACGGGGACAGGTTCGCTGCAAATGCACAGAATTCAGGGAGTAAGAATAAAAGCTAACATTTACTGAGTCCTTACTCTGTGTCAGACAAGGGGCTAGGTATATGACAAATATGTCTCTTTTTATCTTCACAGTGACCCTATGGGATGGGTACAAATATGGAAAGACAAAGGTCTACACTGGGCTCAGTAAGTGGTCCTAAATGCCTTGTTCAAGGTCACAGAACCAGTGTGTGTAGAAACCAACACGTCAACTCCAAATCTGCCTAACTCATAACCAATTTGATATGTCTGCTACAGGCCAACATATCCTACTCTCTGTTCAGTCCTTCACCTTGATAAACCATGTACCCTCTCTCCTTGACCAGATTGGTTAGGTTTCTTGGAGCCCCCTTCTCTACTAGGTCTCCACCTCAGGCTTCTGCGTCCATCCTTGGCTAGTCCAGTTTTAGCAAGAACCCTGCTAAGCCAGTTTAGAGAGACTCTCTCACCCTTAATAGCTGATCAGTTTCCTCATGCCCCACTCTTGATGTCTAAGCCTGTAGCCTGCCCTTGGCCTGCCTACCATAAGAATCCTCTTAGACCAGTTAGCAAGAATCCTCCTAACCCCCTTACAGTAACCTCCCATCTGCTGACCCCCCCTCACTTTGCTAATTGGCTATAAATTCCCAGAAGTCTTTGTTGTACTCAGGATTGAATCCCATCTCCGCCCCCATTATAATAATCCATTATAACAGTCTTGAATAAAGACTTTCTTACCATTTTAACAAGTGTCAGAATAATTTTTTCTTTAACTATATTAAAATTTTCTGATTAGTAAAGTCAAATGGCTATGATGAAATGTGAAAGATGGAAATTGTCAAATATAACTAGCATATAACTAAAACAATCCTGAAGATCAATTCCATTACTCTCTGTTATAGTTCTATTCTATAATAGAACTTCGTCACTTTCAAAATCCATTGTCCTGTTGTTAGAGGTTACTATGCAGGCCTAACATCAAATATTCTAAAATCCTGGCATTCCTTTTTAGGAAGAGGAGTTGCAAATTCCATGTTGCTTCCTGAAAGAATTTTACCAGCATGCACACACACACACATGCATGCATGCACACACACCATAGGTCCAAACAACACAATGCACTAAAGTAGTGTTTAGGACATATTTAATTAAAAATTCTAAAAGTTCAGCATGTAAAGATGAGAAGAGCTAAAAATATTCACCCATGTAAAGGAAAGTATCCTACAGATTTCTAGCTTAAGTTCCCCCTTGGATAAAGACATATAAAAGTAATAGACCGTGTTTAAGGTTTGCATATGCCCCATGAACCGAATCAGCCAATCTTTGAGATGGATCCTAAAGTGTGTGTGTGTGTGTGTAAAAATCTTCTCTATGTTTACTTACCAGTTTCTCCAGCTGTCTTATTCTTCCCATGAGGCTTATATAGAACATATGAGCAACCTTTTACATGGAAGTGGTCATTAATTTGTCTAAACCATCTGAAAATGACAAGAAAATTTGTTCATATAACAGGTCCATAGCACAGATGCCACTATTCCAATTCCAAAGAAATTCGGGCAGCACCCAAGTTTGGCATCTCCACCAGAGGTTGGGGCCCAGCAGCTGGAAACATGGTTTTACTATCAACACACATCTACAGCATTGTTATTTTGCAGAACTAGAAATAAGGTATTGTCTCAAAGAGAGCACGTCATACCTCATTAGTGTTGTATTTCCAGTGAAAGGGCCGAACCTAATATCTTCAAATGGGGGTTGAAAGCCCAAAATATGTAAAGCTTCTTCTTGGGTAATAGGTGGAAGACTACAAAAGAAACATTGCTTTTCATTTTACAATTCGAATCATATGCAAATATAACCTGTCTCAATGCTCATTATGTCCATCGGATTTGCAAACAATTTTAGTAATACAGTTGCCCCTTGAACAACATGGGTTTAAACTGCATGGATCCACTTATACACAGATTTCTTTTATAAATACAATGCAGTACTCTAAATGCATTTCTCTTCCTTATGATATTCTTAACAACATTTTTGCTCCAGCTTACTTTATTGTAAGAATACAGTATATAATACAACAACATACAAGGTATGCATTCATCTACTGTTTATGTTATTGGTAAGGCTTGTGGTCAATAGTAGGCCATGAGTCATCAGGTTTTTGGGGAATCGAAAGTTATATGTGGATTTTAGACTCCCCTAACCCCCGTGTTTTTCGAAGGGGTTATTCTTAATATTAAATAAATATTTAAAAATTAAATATTTTAAATAAATATTTTAAATATTTTAAATAAATATTAAATAAATATTCTTAATATTTATTTTGTCACAAATAATGCATGCTTATTATTTTTAGCTAAAGGCTTATAACAAAATGTAGCAATCTTTTTCTCGATGTATGAAAAACTTATTCTTAAAAATCTTCAATTACAGAGAAAGCAATACCAAATAGCTTCTGAATTTGGAATTTAGGGATACCAGTAAATTAATATACTTACTTTCCAGCTCCCATTGTGCTATATAAAAAATTCCAACAAGAAATTAATGAGGAGATACCACAAGAAGTCTTATATTGTGGTCGGCTTATGCAGTACCTGAGAAAACAAAAGACTATTTTCTTCACTTGAATGAATACAAAATATGCATATAGAAATATAATACTCATGGCAATTAAATGTATTAGCATAATGAAAACTTTACTCATCTAAGCCAATGTACAATCTTTACCCATTTAAAATATTTTTCAATTTATTAAATGTATCATAAATGCATAACTACAATAAACCATCCAGTTTAATAAAGTTAGCTAAGTTTAACTAACCACTACTTAACATAGATGTTATCTAAACCAATGGGAAAAAAATAATGATATGTAAATGTAGACACCAACTACTAAAATTTCAGTGTAAGCTCCTAATTGAGCTGCATACACGATTATTTGCAACTTCAAAAATACTGGGGAAATAAGGGATGCCTGGGTGGCTTAGTCAGTTAAGAAGCTGCCTTTGGCTCAGGTCATGATCCCAGGGTCCTGGGATCGAGTCCCACATTGGGCTCCTTGCTCAACAGGGAGCCTGCTTCTCCCTCTGCCTCTGCCTGCTGCTCCCCGTGCTATGTTCTCGCTCTCTGACAAAAAAATAAAATCTTAAAAAAAAAATACTGGGGAAACAAAACAAAGTACTGTCCCCATGTATCAATTTTTCAGATTCTTCAACTCAAACTAAAAAACATCCATTTATCACCCACTATGTTCAACTAAAACCCTTGGGTGAGAAGCAATGGTTCCATTGTCAGGGAGAATTTTAAAGTATAACACAAAAGCCTTCCATGGCACAATTTTGTGGCACTGAGTAATCCAGACAATTTTCCAAATTGTCATGTGTCAAGAGAAGTGACTGCAGCTAATGTGAACAGAGGAGAAAAGAAGCAGACTATTCAATCAGAAAAAAAGAAATAGTATTGGCTTTCAAATTACCTTTTCCCAACTGCTTTCTTTTTTTTTTAGATATATTTTATTTTTATTTTTATTTATTTTCCAGAGAAAGAGCACAAGCATGAGCCGGGGGAGGGGCAAAGGGAGAGGGAGAAGCAGGCTCCCCGCTGAGCAAGGAGCCCAATGTGGGACTTGATCCCAGGACCCTGGGATCATGACCTGAGCCAAAGGCAGACGCCCAACCAACTGAGTCACCCAGGTGCCCAGATTTTTTTTTTTTTTTTTAAGGAATCTCTACACCCAATGTGGGGCTCAAACTCACAATCCCAAGATTAAGAGTCACATGCTCCACTGACTGAGCCAGCCAGGTGCCCCAATATATATCTGTTCTTTAATAATTTTTATGTCTTTGTTCCTTTCTATGTGAGTTTTGTGCAATTTCCTCACACTGGCTCACCATTGACTTGATTATGTTTTTCATTGGGTTGGGTTTTTTTTCTCCCTTGCTTCTAATGTGGTTTTCACCTCTACAATGATTTTTGTTTGTTTGTTTTTGTCCTCCACTTCTTTCCAAGGGCATGTCAATTATTTCCTTCTGTTATCATATAATCTCTTCTTTAACTTCATTTCGAGAAAGTGTATAAATTACAATTTTTTTGATATAAAGGGCTTATTCTAAATTTTAACTTTACTTCCCAGACTATCCCAAAGATGTATATGCCTTCTGCAGTTGTCCCTGTTTTTGCTTATTTGCAACTTTTAAATACATACATCGAGTTGCTTCTTCTTTGATTTTTACTCATCCTTGAATAGAGCCGATTATCACTGAAGAGTTGTCTGCTATCTTTGACTCCCATCGTCAAATCTGCCCCCCATTTTTGTTGATTTTTTAAAATAATTTTGGTAGAAACACAACATAAAATTTACCATCTTAACCATTTTTAAGGGTACAGTTGACTAATGTTAGCTATATTCATATTATTGTGGAAGAACTTTTTCCTCTTGCAAGATTGCAACTCTACCCCTACTCAACAACACCCTTTTTCCCCTCCCCTCAGCCTCTGAGAACCACCATTCTTCTTTCCATTTTTATCAGTTTGACTACTTTACACTTCATATAAATGGAATCTAGAGTATTTATGTTTTTGTCATTGGTAACCACCATTCTACATTCTGTCTCTGATTTTGATGACTCTTAAGTACCTCTTATAAGTGAATCACACATTATTGGTCTTTTTGTGTCTGGCTTATTTCATCTAGCATAATGTCCTCAAACTTCATCTACATTGTAGCATGCATCAGAATTCCTTCTATTTTAAGGCTGAATAATATTTCATTCTAGGTATATAGCACATTTTCTTTACTCCTTTATTGATGAACACTTGGGCTGCTTCCGCCTCTCAGCTATTGTGAATGATGCTGCAATGAACATAGTATGCAAATATCTCTTCAAGATCCTGCTTTTAATTCTTTTGGATATATACCCAGAATTGGGATTACTGGATCATATGGTGCCTTAGCTCAGGTTGCTATAACAAATTACAATGGACCTGGTAGCTTCAACAACAAACATTTAAAATCACAGTTCTAGAGGCTGAGAAGTCCAAGATCGAGGTGCCAGCAAATCCAATGTCTGGTGAAAAACTGCCTCCTGTTTAGCATATGACCATCCTCTTGTTGTATCCTCACATCATGAAGCAGAGACAGAGAGGAGAAAGCAAGTCCCCTCTTCCTGTCTCTTCTTATAAGGCACTAATCCCATTCACAGGGGCTGCACCCTCATGACCTAATTACTTCTCAAAGGACCCACCTCCTAATACCATCATCTTAGGGGTTAGGATTTCAATATATGAGTTAGGGGGAGATACAAATATTCAGCCCGTAGCATACATTCTATTTTAATTTTTTTGAGAAACTTCCATACTTTTCCATAGGGGCTGTACCATTTTATAATTTTATATTCCTACCAACAGCACACAAAAGTTCCAATTTTTCCACATCCTTGCCAGTAATTACTATTTTCTGCATTTTTGATAGTGGCCATCCTAACGGGTGTGAGGTAATGTCACATTGCAATTCTGATTTGCATTTCTCTGATGATTAATGATGTTGCACATCTTTTCGTATGCTTGTTGGCCATTTGCATATTCTTTGGAGAAATGTCTATTCAAGTCCTTTGTCCATTTTTTAATCAGGTTCTTTGATATTTTTGTTGTTGCTGAATTGTAGAACTTTTTACATATTCTGGATATTAACCCCTTACCAGATAATATGATCTGCAAATATTTTCTCCCATTCTGTAGGATGCCTTTTCATTGTGTTGATTATTTCCTTTGATGCACAGAAGTTTTAAGGCTTGGCATAATTCCATTTGTCTCTTTTTGCTTTTATTACCTACGCTTTTGGTATCATATCTCAGATACCGTTGTCAAATCCAATGTCATGAAATTTCCCCCAATGTTTTCTTCTAGGAGTTTTATAGTTTTCGATCTTTATATTTATGTCTTTAATCTTTTTTTAGTTCATTTTTGTATATGGTGACAAGTAAGGGTCAAGTTCATTCTTGTGCAGAAGGATAGCCACTTTTTCCACCACCATTTGCTGAAGACACTATCGTTCCTCTATTCTGTGGTCTTGGCACCCTTACTGAAAATTGTTTGCCTATTTACATGAGTGCTTATTTCTGGGCTTTCTGTTCTGACCCATTTGTCTACATATCTGTCTTTATGCCAGAACCACACTGTTTTGATTATGTGGCTCTGTAATGTTTTGAAAGCATGAAATGTGTGGCCGATGTTCCACTCTTGCCATCACTCCATTCCCAGCAATTCGCTAGAGGCACTGTCCTTGGCTGGAAATGAGGGTACGTAAGACAACTGAGTGGCAATGAGATCAGCAGAAGGTCTCCTTCCACAGCCCCTACCTGCACTTCTGTAGTGCTGAGCTGGATCTCCACCAAGAACTCCAGTGTTTCTCCACTGATGCAGCTGCTCACACCCCTGCATCTAACCAAAGGGTCACCAGATGGTTTCAGGACTGCCACACAGACGTTAGGGAAACCTGTGCTGTTTGAGGCCCACAGGAGTCTATGCAGCCCTCGATGTCCTCTCTCTGTTGGTCCAGAGTGCACAGGATTTGATAAACTTGAATTAAAGCCTATGGTTTGAAGATGTTGCTATTTCTTTGTTTCAGGAAAGACAAACTTTTTCCCTATTTTTTTATTTTCTTGTTATTGTTTCCATGGGCTTGAGGTGTAGGGCCCAAGGGCAGGCCACCCCAAGATGGACCACTTTGGCATGAACATTATTTTGATTTAAAAACAATCCAAACCCAGCAGATTCAGAAAAAGCTCTTTACCTCCCCCTAAACTGCATGCTTTACCAGGAAGAGAGCTATTGACAGAGACTGCCCTTTAACTAAGAAACTGATCTGCATAATAGGGCAAACTTTAAAACATCTCCTTTCACCTTCCCGCTAATGGCTTTCCTCCCCTTTGTACCCTCAGACTCCTACCCCTCTCCTTAGCTCACAGAAGCTTCATGTTACCTCATTGTCTTTGGAATTTCCATGCTGTGTGGATTCCCTATATATACGTTATTAAATTTGATTTTCTCCTGTTAATCTGTCTCATGTCAATTTGATTCTAAGTCCAGCTAGAAGAACCTTGAAGGGCAGCGGAAGGTCTACCTCCCAGACAGAGAGAAGGAATGGAGTAAAAAGACCTTATTCTGTCTTATCTAAATCTCTCCCTTCCAGCTTGAACACTTCTTCACAAAGCCTTAGGATCAACCCTAGGCACCCTTAAGATTTTCCCTGTTTCTTTATCAGTCCAAACTTGTTTTACCGGTCTTACTCAGCTTTAACTGACTTTGTATTTCCTATGGGTGTTTCCACTGCAACCCTAATCTTATCATATTCTCAGTGGAAAATGAGCTTGTCATCCTGGTAATTGTTCCCCTCAGGTTATTTCTCCCGTCTATCCTCCTCATCCAAGCCTTTATGGCTTCACATGTTATACTATTAAAATACAATTATCCAAATTTGTTCTTAAAACATTTCTAAGGGATTAGAAGCAAAAATGGGCAAAGAAACTAAAATTACTGTTTTTGATTATAGTGTCTTTCTCCAACACACTCTACAGATTTATTACTACCAGTTCATCTTTGTCAAATGCCCTTTTGTTAAGAAATCATCAATGGCTTCTCTCTACATCAGAAGAAAAAAAAGCTAAATCCTTAGCCTGGTGTCCAAGATATAGATCATGACAGGTGTTACAAAGAAAGAGTATGAACTTTGAAGTCTGGCTCTCTTCAATTTCAATACAAGATCTACTTATTCACCATGTGACTTTAGGCAATTTTCTTAGCTCTCTGTGCTTCACTCCAGCACAGGTAATAAAAGCAAAAATAGACAAATGGAATTATGCCAAGCTCGTCTAATCTTCATTACCAGAAAGCGAGACACTTTCCCACTATCCGTTCAAAGACCTTTGGACCTTCCGTCCCCTCAGATTTCCTCTCTTAAGACCTAGCTCCTCAGTGAAGCGTCTCTTTTTTTTTTTTTTAAGATTTTTATTTATTTATTTATTTGACAGAGAGAGAGAGAGATCACAAGTAGGCAGAGAGGCAGGCAGAGAGAGAGAGAGGGAAGCAGGCTCCCTACTGAGCGGAGAGCCCGATGCGGGGCTCGATCCCAGGACCCGGAGATCATGACCTGAGCCGAAGGCATAGGCTTTAACCCACTGGGCCACCCAGCCACCCCTCAGTGAAGCATCTCTTAAGACCAAGCTCTTCCTTACCTCCTCTCATCTTGGTAGTTTATTCATACTCGTCATCTGACAGATTGCCTGAGATATTTTATACTTTTCTGCTTAGTTCCCATTTCTCATCTAGATTTTAAACCTTGAGAAAACAAGGACCATGTTTTGTGCCTCTCTGTATTCTCAACCCACAGTAAAGGGCTTAATATTCATTAAATAAGTGATAAAATCTAACATTTTTTAAACCTCATACAAATAATTTTTAAAACCTCAAATCAAAGACTAGTAATATTTAAAAGCTATCATTAATTAAATATTTTCTTCTTTAGAACAGGAACTATATTCTAAGGTAACCAAATAACTCCAGTTGGTAGGTGAAAGCTCTTCTTATTAGAAGAATATCAGCTAATAAAAGGAGAAAAAAATGATGGAAATCTGAAATATCACCATTTTGCAGCAAGGATTCAGGAAACAATTGTCAATAGGTTTGGCTAAAACCAGTAGGTGAAAAGTTAATGGGGACAGGATATTAGCTTGATGCCACTGTCACCCACTGATTACATGGATTACATGATGGTTGTAGAAGGGGAAAAAAAACCTTGGCAATGTGGGCTAGGCTGTCACCACTGAAATCCAGTAATCACTCTTAGAATCTAATACTGGATGACCAGATACTATGTACCTCCTGATCTGATGCAATATGGAGGACACAGGATCACACTTAAGCAGTATTCTTGCCTCAAATGTTCAACCAGAATCTAAACCAAGTCTTTATGTCTAATTTCCAGCTTTCAGGAAATACTGAGGTTATAGAAATAATTTAGACAACTATCAAGGGAAAAAATTAGACAAATCCAGAAGGTAGGACTTCTACACGATATGTAGCCAATACTCTAAGAAGTCAATCTCCAGGGCACCTGGGTGGCTCAGTTAGTTAAGCGTCTGCTTTCAGCTCAGATCGTGATCCCAGGGTCCTGGGATCGAGCCCTGCGTCAGGCTCCCTGCTCGGCGGGAAGCCTGCTTCTCCCTCTCCCACTCCCCTTGCTTGTGTTTCCTCTCTTGCTGTCTCTCTATGTGTCAAATAAATAAATAAAATTGTAAAAAAAAAAAAGAAGTCAATCTCCTAGAATTAAAACAAAACAAACAAAAACTGATAAGAGAAATGAGGTAGAGACTATTCTAGATTAAGAGAGCCATATAGGCCACGACAAGATGTGGCTCATGGTTGGGTTCCGCTATGAACAACCAAGCATGAAGATACTTCAGAAAAATCTGGGAAATCTAAATTTAGCCTGGGAATCAGATACTATGGAAATATTGTTAATTTTATTAAGTATGACAATGGTATTGTGTGGTTAAGGAAAAAGTCAATTTTTAGAGATTACCATCTTCTGAGATCTAGTACTTTCCGCTGCTTAATATCTTCAAGAGGAGAATACTGAGGCCACTCCCTTTGATGTCTTCCTTTTTTATCTGAAGTTTTTTTCTTGGAAATTTGTTTCTTTACATTGCCTAGAATACAAGAATATAAAATAAGCAAAATGCTCAAGATGAAATAAACTACCATGGCAATGCAATTAATTATGTAACAAAACTAAAAAGCAATGCCACTAGTTCTCAAAATACTTGCAAACATATTGAAGAAATACATGTATCTTCTTAAGAATACTCTCCTGGCTTAACGAGATAGAATAAAACCAAGTTTAAGCAACCATGAGTGTTAGCTCCTATCAGATTCTTATATTCCAATTCCTGATCTAGTTGCTTAGCTAGTAAAAGACTCAATCACAAAACCTTTGGTTTAGAAAATCAAATTGCCGACAGTAAAATATTTAACTAGGCCACTTTCCAAAAATGAATCCTTTCTACAAAACAATAAAAACACATTAATGTAACTCTGTTAAGAAATTAAAAGCACTAGATCCAATAATGCAATGATGTGATATTTAAAAATATCTCCAGGCCTTGCAGATACCACAAATTGAATTAAGAACGATGCTTACATGTACATTATTAAAATGCAACTTTAGTACCAGGAACTAGAATGGAAAACAAAGTCTCCTTTCTGCGTGTGTGTGTGTGTGTGTGTGTGTGTTTATACTTATGTGTGAATGCACACACACATGCATGCACGCATACACACACACATACCAATCTCTCCAAAAGACACTTAAGGCAAATAATAGTAGTTACCTAAGAGGGAGGGGAATTGGGAGCTAGACAAAAATGAAATTAGACTTTGCACTGCTTAATTTTTATACTTTTTATTTCTGAATAATGTTAGTGGATTATTCAGGCAAAAATTATTTAATTACCAAAAAAAAATTTATTTAATTAAAACCTTAACTATAGAGAACAAACTGATAGTCACCAGAAGGGACGGGTGAGCTAGGTGATGGGGATTATGGAGTGCACTTGTGATAAGCACTGGGTGATGTATGGAACTGCTGAATCACTATATTGTACAACTGAAACTAATACAACACTGTATGCTCACTGATGAATCTAAATAAAAACTTCAAAATGCATGTTAATAAATAACATTCAAGTTTCACATCACTAAAATACCATTAACATTTCAGACAGCTATGCTCAAATACTACTTTTCACACATACTAGATTTTCAATGAAATAATCAAATCTGTTATAAAAATCAAATAAAAGTTAATATTTTATTTTTATGAGTTATGCATAATTATAAAACATAGACTATATAGATATATGCCTAGAAAATAGACATGGAAAGGGGCTTGTTTCATTCACTCAGGATGCTCTACGATAAAACCCAAACCAGTTGGAACTCAGAAACTCTTGTGACACAGGGGATTTCTCTGATTTTTATAAGATGTCATAATGACAAACACTATAATATCCAGAAAAAAGCTTTTCCCCATTCCCTCTAGCTATTCTCTTTAAGTCTGCACAGAGAACACAAAATTTTACAGAGCTGAACAATCACTGGCAAACAGGAGTTAAGTGTCATTCTGAAAAGTTTCTTTCACTAATAAAATAAATCTTAGAGAGTAAGAAGATGGAAAATCTACTTTCCAACGTTTTTGCCATGTCTTCACTGCCGAATAAGGCCTTAATGCCCTACGTAGTTTTCCCAGCCACTTAAAATCTTAGAGGCTAATGAAGCGTGGTGATCTGTGACCCCAGCAGCCCCCAGAGTGGTCTGGACCCACATACTTTCCTCTAAGGCTTACCTGAGCCTGCCCTCTGTCCCCTTCTACTTTACTCCTAGGAGCCCCCTGGGCTAAATAAGTGTGCATTCCAAATGCACACCCTTCATGAAAGCCCCACATTGCCACAAGGAGAGCCGTCCCACAGGCAAAATTCCATGCAGTTTGAGAGAGGGACGCTCTGGCAAAGTGGAAGCTAAGTTTGAGAGGGGACATAACACATCAAAGGTTAAATACTCTGTCTCCCCATCTCATCAACTCCAGGAACCTTTGCCCACCTTCCCTTGTCATTGTCATATTCTTTCTTCTACTTCTCACCCTACCCCTAACACACCCATCTAGCCCCAACACCAAAGAAACATACATACATACACACCTACCTCTAGTCACCACACTGGCTTTTAGAGAAAGGTCTGAGGATAGCAAATATAAGTAGAATATCTGCCATCTTTTTGACTTGAAGAACCATGGGACAGAGTTTTGGGCAATCATTGTCACTGGAAAGTGAGGTGGGTGGGGACCCCAGAAATAAAAGAGCCAGAAAAGGGGAGACTCAAATTTTATGTATACACTTGGCCCAAATTTTAGGCTGATTCCAGAACCATGCGTTCACAGGGAAGACCCCAAACAGCACAGCTAGGGCTTAAAAAATCGGACAGAGATTTGAAATGTCCTCCAGAGACAAAATTGGCAGTTTTAGTCAAACCAAATTCATTGCTGCTAAAATTAAAAACAAGCAAATGAACAAACATAAAATAAAACACTCTTTGGAGGAATATACCAGAATCCAAAATCACCACAACATTTCCAATACCTCAGATATAATCCAAAAGTATTGAACATGTAAGGAAACTGAAAAATGTGACACCTTCTCAAGAAAAAAAAAAAAAAGATAAGACCAACTCTGAGATGACCCAGATCTTAAAACTGGCAGATAGGGATTTTAAAGTGGGTATGATACCTACACTTTAGGAGATAGACACAATCTTCCAGTTTTGAACGAAAAGATAGCAAATCCAAGATAAGAAATGAAAACTATTTTAAAAATGTAAACTCCAGAACTAAAAGAAACAATACCTGAAACAAGTAATTCATTGACTATATTTAAAGGCTATCTTTAAGAGATGCACTTTTTTTTTTTTCAGTTATAAAATTTTTATCAAGAGGAAGATGAAACATGTCTTTTCTTTTTTGAGTGGAGTTGACACACGATGGTTCCTTAGTTTCAGGTGCACAACATAGTGAGTCAATGATTTTAGGGATTAGACTCATCTCAAAAGTAGCTACCATCTGTCACTACACAACGCTATTGCAGAATTTGTGGCTCTGTTCCCTGTGCTGTACCTTCTACTCCCATGAGATGTTCATTCCATAACTGGAAACCTGTACCTCCCACTCCCCTTCACCCATTTTGCCCATCCCCCATCCCCCTCCCCTCTGGCGACCACCAGTTTGTTCTCTGTATTTATAGATCTGATTCTGCTTTTTGTTTGCTTGCTTATTCATTGGTTTTGGGTTTTAGATTCTATGTACAAGTGAAATCATATGGCATTTGTCTTTCCCTGTCTGACTTATGCCCTCTAGGTTCATCCATGTTGTACCAAATGGCAAACTCTCATCCTTTTTTATGGTTGAGTAGGAGAGATGGACTTTAAATATAAAAAGATACAAGTTGAAAATAAATGGCTGGAAAAGGATATATCGCGAAAACACCCATCAAAAGAAAGCTGGAGTAGCTAGATTAATATCAGGGTTGCTTTCAGAACAAGGAATATTACTAGGAATAATGAGGGGCATTTCAGAACAACAACAAAGTCAATGCAACAAGAAGAAATAAAAATCATAATTGTGTGGGCACTTAATAGTTTCAAATCGCATAGAAGCAAAAATCAACAGAATTAAATGCAGAAAATATGACAATCATCATTGATTTTTAACACCCCATTTTCAGCAATTGATAGAGCATGACAAAAATTAAGTGATGTGAAAACTTAGAAGATGTGAAAAACATTCTCAAACACTGATCCAGTAAATATTTATAGAACACTACACCCAACAACTACAGAATAGGCAGACAATCTTTTCAAATGCACATGGTACATTCATCAACATGGACTGTATGTTGGGTCATAAAACAAGTCTCAGCCCATTCTAAAAGACAAGTCATATGTCCTCCATCCACGATGAAATTAACATTTAGCAAAAGCCCCAAAATATTTGGAAATTAAGCAGTACAGTTCTAAACAGTAATGCATATATCAAAGAAGAAATCACAAGAGAAATTAGAAAATACTTTACATAAAGTGATAATAAAAATTAAGTGTGTCAACATTTGTGGGCTGTGGCTAAGACAGTCCTCACAGGGCAACTTAAAGCACTAAATGCTCATAGGAGAAAAGTCTTGAGTCAAAGAGTTGTTGTAAACCCAAAGTAAGTAGAAGGAAGAAAATAACAAGCAGAAATCAGTAGAATAGGGAACAAACAACTGAGAAAACTAACAAAGCTAAAAGCTGGTTATTTGAAAAGATGAACAAAACTAGTAAAGCCCTATCCAGAAAAAAAAGAGAGAACACACATGACCAGTATCGGGAATGAAAGAGGAGTTATTGCTAAAGACCCTGTAGGTATTAGAGGGATAAAGAGGACTATTAGAAATAACTTTACGCCAATGAAATCAACAACTTAGATAAAATGGACAGACTAAAATTTGACCGAATTAATGGGAATCAAGACAACTCCATAATCACCAGAGATTTTTAATACCCCTCTGAAAAGCCCTCAGAAAACAGGAGAGATCACTTTCCAACTTGTCTTAGAAGACCTGCATAGCCCTAATGCTAACACCTGAAAAAGAGATTATGAAAACATTATAGACCAATCACCCATAAAAAATAGACACAAAGTGAAACCCTCAATACACTGAGAATTACAAATTTACCTAATATTCTGTGAAACA
Source organism: Potos flavus (assembly GCA_028534135.1). Lineage (NCBI taxonomy): Eukaryota > Metazoa > Chordata > Mammalia > Carnivora > Procyonidae > Potos > Potos flavus. The sequence goes on from CM052883.1 coordinate 7,383,436, forward strand.
CACTGATTTGGCAAATGAACAAAAAGTATGGAGGTTTTACCAAATGGTCAGAGATGCCTACAAATAAAATACAAATCCTAGTTCTACCTCTTAGTAGCTATCAACTTTCCACAAGCAACTTATGCCCTCTGAGCCTCAATTTCTTTACCTCATATAAAATGATGATAAGAGTACCTACCACATAAAAATCCTGTATTACTGTGAGTTCAAAAGAAAGAAGTGAAAAGCAGTAGTTTCTGCCTCAGGGCCACCACACTGCAAATGCAAAGGCTGTATATTGCCCCCTAGGTGAATAGCACTCTCTTAAATTGTGCAGTACACAACCTATTCAGCAGTACCTGGAGACCTTGTTGGGTGCTCAAAAAATTTTCACAAAAAAAAGCCACAATGTTATATGGTAGAAAAGAAAATGAAATGCTTAATTGGGAAAGATGAGTTCATGTCTCTGCAAAACCACAAAATAGTAGTATGTTATTTTAGCCACCTCGTGAACCACTTCTAAGCTACCATATACTTACCTGCAATACCTGTACTTTATAGCATTTGTAGATTTTTCAAAGTTCTCAAAATGCACAGGTTATGTATGAAGTTTCCAGTGGTAACCCATTAATGAGCTAAATGTCCTCTGCCCAAAGTTATTTTTTTTCTAAAGTTATTTTTTAACTACAATGACAGAAACACGACAGCAATGTTCCATGTTCAGCGTTATAAAAGGAAACCGTGTTTAATGGTAAGCTTAAACAAGATATGTTGTTTTCTGATTATTTTCACATGTAAAATTCAAGCCTCCTTCCTTACCTGATTTGTGTTTCAAATTTGTGGTCACCCCATCAAATTCAGATTTATCGATTTCCCATGCGAGAGGTAGCTTGCCCAGGCTACTGGCTAAGTTTTCCAAGCTATTTTCTTCATTGTAGATGATTTCCGATGTACTCGTTGGGATGCCAATGTATCTTGCCGGATTATTTCCAGCAGATAAAGAGGTACTATCAGGGAGGCAAGAAGAGCGGGTTGAATTTGGAGTTTTATAGATTGAGGTTGCCTGGTTGAGAAAGGCATAGTCTGAACAGATGGAATAAATTTTCTCCCGAGTGTGGGTCACTGGACAGCTCCACGGGTAATGACCATCTCCTTTGGAACCCAAGGGTGCCCCCGAGGCACGACTGCAGAGAGACTGAACGGCACCTTGTAGATTCTCTTCAGGAGACTTTCTCTCGGATCTGTGCTCACCATTTCCAGAATCATTTGCCCTTTCTGCTTCTGCAATGTTAGGCATTGAATGCAACTAGAAAAGTTCTGTTACAAAAGAGAAGTTGCAACTCTTTCTAGGATTTGAAAACCAACTGGGACAATTGTTTACAGTGTTCTACAGAAACTTGAGAGCTGCAAGAGGGGCTCCTAAGAAAAGGAAGAGAAAGAAACATCAACAATGCACTAGAGAAGACAAAAGCACTAAAAAATGGATCAAGTGTTTCACATGCCTTCATTCAATAAATATTTACTTTACAATGCTATACACCTACAGCCACAATCACTGGCCATTGTCTTATTAAAACATTATTTTACAATACCGCTTCATAATAACAAAAAGAACTCAATGAAAAAATGGGCAAAATATCTGAATAGTGACTTCTCCAAAGACAGTGTAGAAATGGCCAATAAACACATGAAAAGGTGCTCAGCAATCACTAGTCATCATGGAAATGCAAATCAAAAGCACAAGACACTATGTCACACCCAGCAGGATGGCTCTAATCAAAAGGATAGATAATAAAAAGGATTGCTGAGGATGTGGAGAAACTGGACCCCTCATACCCTTCTGATAGAAATGCAAAATGGTTCAGTCACTTTGGAAAACAGTTCCTGGAACATTTACAGTTACGACAGGAGCAAGCAATTTCACTCCTAAGTACACATCTAAGAGGAATGAAGACATACATCCACAAAAATGTTCATAGTAGCATTATTTATGATAGCTAAAAAGGAGAGACAACCCAAAGGCCCATCAATTGATGAATGGATAAATAAAATAAATAAAATGTAGCATATCCATGCAACGGGATATTTTTTGGGCAATAAAAATAAAGGAAGCACCCACATGCTACTACATGGTTGAACCTTGAAAGCATTATAGGAAATGAATGAAGCCCATCCTGACAGAGCCTAATAGTGTACGATTCCACTTATATGAAATGTAAAATAGTCAAGTCTCTAGTGACAGAAATTAGATTAGTGGGTTACCTAGGGCTGGGAGGGAGGAGGAGGTTGGGGATGATAAGGGTTTCTTTTTGGAGTAATGAAAATATTCTATAATTGATTGAGGTGATGAACGCACAACTAAAAGCTAAACTAAAGCTAAACTAAAAGCTATTGAATTGGACATTTTAAATAGGTGAATTGTATGGGGTGTGAATTTCATCTCAATAAAGCTGTGCATTCATCACCACGATCAATTATAGTTAGTAGTCACTAACTTCTGATCAGTCTCAGGAAAAACTGATTTTTTTTT
>CM052883.1:7386444-7450486 GCA_028534135.1 Potos flavus
ACAAGCAGGCAGAGAGGCAGGCAGAGAGAGAGGGAGAAGCAGGCTCCCTGCTGAGCAGAGAGCCCGATGCGGGGCTGGATCCCAGGACCCTGAGATCATGACCTGAGCCAAAGGCAGAGGCTTTAATCCACTGAGCCACCCAGGCACCCCAAAATTAAACACTCTTGAGGAAGGATGAATTGTGAGAACTTTCCCCACTATGCAGCCAGACTTTTTATAATGCTGTAGTATTTAAGACTGTGTGATATTGGTGCAGCGATACAAAATACAGAACAGTCACAGAACAGTGCTGCGTAAACAGATGCAGACCCGTGTGTATGTGGAAATTCAACCTGCAATCAAAACTGCAGGAGTTGGAGGAAGGTTGTACATTGCAGTGCAAGAAGCCGGGACACTTGGGTTTAACGATTCTGGTCCAAATTCCAATGTGTGGGGCGTTCCCCACACTACCAAGCAATTCTCAGACACCAGGTGGGTGTCCTACAATTCAACTCCATTCTAACACTATCTACCTAGAGATGGCATCAGGTTCCACAGGTTAAGAGCTCCATCCCACAAGACTGCCCTCCGCTTCAGACTACAATCTCAAATCCAGGTTGTTACCTGTACTTCTGATCAACAGGCTATAAATCATAGATTGCCATGACCCCTTCTTTGGTTTCAATTAATTTGCTACAATGGTTCACAGAAATCAGGAAACCAGTTTACACACAAGATTACCGGTTTGTTACAAAAGATAACAAAGGATATGAATCAATGGTCAGATAAAGAAATACAGAGGATGAGGTCCCCAACAAAGGAGCTTATGTTCTTGGGCCCAGGGGCACATGGTTCTGGCTCGCCAGCCTGGAAACTCTCTGGCCCCCAACCTTTTGGGGTTTTATGGAGGTTTTATCACAGAGACATGATTGACCAAATCATTGGCCATTAGTTATTGCCTCAACCTCAAACCCTCTTCCCTCCAAGGGAGATTGGGGGGGTGGAGCTACAAGTTCCAACGCACTAATCACCTGGTTGGTTCTCTTGGCAACCAGCCCCCATCACTAGCTACTCTACAAAAGTCACCTCAATGCCGTTACAAAACACACATTGATCGCTCTCTTAGAAAATTCCAAGGGTTTTAAGAGCTGAGTGCCAGAAATGAGGCACACATATTTCTTATTATAAATCACAGTATCGGGATGCCTGGGTGGCTCAGTCATTAAGCCTCTGCCTTTGGCTCAGGTCATGATCCCAGAGTCCTGGGATTGAGTCCCACATCAGGCTCCTTGTTCAGCGGGGAGCCTCCTTCTTCCTCTATCTCTGCCTGCTGCTTCCCTGCTTGTGCTCTCTCTCTCTCTCTCTGACAAATAAATAAATAAAATCTTAAAAAGAAATTAAAAAAAAAAAATAGTCATTGTTACTCTCCATTTAAAAAATAAATAAATAAAATAAAATAAATCACAGTATCACAGGTATGAAAGAAAAGCAATTCGATCCCTAGCATACACTATATCCAAAGATCAATTCCAGGAAGATTAGTGACAAAACATAAAATCTAGCATTTTTAATCAGCAAAGAGGCTGTCTCTACCTTATGCTAATAGTATAAACTTTAGCAGCTGAAATGGCTAAAGAATTATTATTTCCTTCACTTTATAGCTCTGATAAATAAAGCCTTAGGAGTTTTTACCAAAAAAACTCTAGAAGTTTCCAAAACATGTGTTTCTCATTGCACAAGTCTTTTTTCCCCTCAGCCTGAGAAGGTTGCCATTTCAATCTATCACAATGACACTGCTCCTGATGGCCTGTGTGTGTTCCCTGGGCCTCAAATGACACGCTAGCATAGCAGGAATTCCTCTTCTGAACACCGTGTCTAGTTGTAAAAATAAGAGAAAAGTAGGTGCTGACAGGATGGCGTTCATAATACATCTCTGCTTGTCTTATAAATCTTTTGTTTAAGTGTAAATGAGGAGAGCTGAGATTCCAGTAAGGAATTCAGGAGGAGTGACTCTGATTGTTGAGCATGGAATGTGTGACCTGCTGATGGATGGTAACCTTGGCAAGTCTCATGGGTCAGTGTCCTTCAGAGTCTGGTTTAGAGAACCAGACTTCAGTTTGAACATTTGAGTTAGGATGTGAGAAACTGAACTGAAAGCCTCATATGCTCATATAAATGTATATAAGTTTTTCCCTCTCCAAAAAGCATTTTCTGCAACCTTTTCACTTTTCTGCAATTTTTTCACTCAACAATACCTCAAGGATGATGGGAAGATATGCCTGCAGTTGTAATGCTCCTTGTGGTGCGAGAAGGGAGAAGGAAGTCTGGCATGTGCCCAGATTTACCCTACCCATCAAGGGTTCATCGTAAAATAGTCCTGTCATTGGTATCACTGAAAAAAGAAAAACAAAAACAACAAAAAACAAGAAAACCATAATACATCATGGATCTATTTCTGAAAGAGGACTTTCATTGCCTCCATTTGGAACGCAAACGTAATTAAGTTCTCCTTTCCAGCTTTCTCTTAACTTAAGAAAAAGACCCTGGAGGCAAAGCATCCCCTGAATGGAACCAAAACTACCCCTCAGGCAATAAGAATCTTCCTGAGCCAACAGAAGGCCCTGTGATGACTCTTCCACAATGACCGACCTGACCCTCAATGCCCACCTGCATGTTCCCACTAATCTTTGCCCCACATTTTCCTTATATAAACCCGGAAGTATTTTTGACACTTTGGAGGTGGTCTGTGAGATGCTGGTCCACTGTCTTCTGGGTGTTGGCTTCACTGAAATAAACTTTCTTGTGTCACCACCACTTGTCTCTCTGCCTTTGGATTTTGTCAGTGGGAGTGGCTAAACCAGGTCTGTTTGGGACCCCGGAGACCAGATGCTCTTGCACCCTCCCCCTCACCTACCTTTCCATAGTCTTACATTACATTTTTCCTAAAAAGGGTATCTTGGAAGATATGGAGAGAGGATGTGGCTATACAGAGTAGTGTGAGGGACACTTGTGATGGATCAGCCCTATATCTTGACCACAGTGCTGGTTAGCGGAATATAGCGTGCGATAAAACTACATAGAACCACACGCATGTGCACACACACACACACACACACACACACACACAGGCACAAATGAGTGACAGGAAAGAGGGCAGTTACCACCTGCACTGGGCTTGGGGTAGATTTATTCATTCAAGAAATACTGATTTGCCAGGCATGATTCTACACACAGGAGACTCAAGGTAAAACAACAACAACAACAAAACGTCCTGCCTTCCTGGAGAGTTTGCACTTCAGTGAGGCGACAGACGCATTGACAATCTACTAGGGCACCAGGATAGAAGGATAGGAAGAGTGGGTGAGGTCATTAGGGAAGGCCACACTGAGAAAATGCCATGCAAGTGGAGACCCCAAGGAGATGCGGGGTTGGCCACTAGAGGAGGAACAGCCTCCTCCTGTACCGGGGGCGTGTCTGGTGGGTGCGGGTGTGAGGATAGCAAAGAGGCCTGGGTGCCTAGAGCTGAAGGAGCCAGGGAAAATGACCAGCAGGAAACAGAGAGGTAAGAGGTGACAGGACTGATCATATTGTCAAAAAAGAAAACCACAGGCCCTAAATAGAGTCACTTCTAGTAAGACCCCACGTCAGGAAACCAAGACTTAATACTAACTTAACCACAGTTTCCATCCCCACCCCCACTGCCAATGTAACCTTTAACCATTCGACATGGAATTTCCTGGTTAGCACTACAGCACTAGGACATTTACTGATAGACCCCTGACGCTCCCCTTAGGAGGAGGACCTTGCCTAGATCAATGCATTACTTGCTAATGATTTCCTCCCCCCCCCCCCCCCACTCGCCTTTAGAAACCTTTCTTCTTCCACAGCTTGTTGGAGCTCACTTTTATTTGCTAGATGCTGCCCAATTCATGAATCATTCAGTAAAGCCAATTTGATCTTGTAGGGGCCAAGGGCAGGCTGCCTTAAAATGTGCCACTTTGGATATTGATTATCTTAAATAAAAGTTATTTATGCGACAGCCCGAGCAAGGATACTCAGACCCTGTTCTGTCCCCCTGAAAGAAGGAAATGAATCTTCCCTGCAAAAGGTACTGTCTCTGTACTAGTAGGTAACGAGTTATCCTTATCACCAGAGATAGAAAATTTAGAGCTGGAAAAGCTGTATAAACAACCTTTGTTACTTTTCACTAATTTGCTTCCATGACCCAAATTCTGTTTAGAATTCCTTACAGATTGAAGCCCCCAGAGTTTTCTTTGTCCTGTCAATTCTTCACAGATTTATTATCTCTTTGCCTAAAAAGTATGATAATTGCCTGTCTTGATCATTTCTTTAGATCTCAATTTTATAACTGGGCCTCTGTGCACATGTAATAAAACTTTGGGTTTTTTTTTTCTCCTGTTAATCTGTCTCATGTAAATGTAATTCTTAGTCCACCTGGAAGACCTCAAAAGATAGAGAATTTTTTCTTCCTTTCGATCTGTTAAATTAGTCAGTTGAGTTTTTGTTGTTTGACAATATAAAACCACAGAGCTAAGGTGGCTGAGTAGTAGGAGGACCTCAGGCGTGCCTCTTCCGGGAACACAGCTAGATAAATATCAAATCATTCTGAACACCTGAGAAATCGATCTGAGGATTGACGGGACAAACTGCACAACTAGAGGGAGAAAGGAGGCCACATTATGGAATGTCAGACGTTCGGAGACATGATTTGGGGGAGAGACAGATCACAGGTGCTGCAGAGGGGAGGGAGGCCTGTCATGGAGAGAGGTGAGAGAGACGGAGGAGAGCACACAGGGAATTGCATAAGGAAACACTTCCCCAAAGCCACTGCCTGGGAAAATGAGAGCGGCTGAGTTTTGTGAGTTTTTACAACCATCAGGCCTCAAAGACTGGAGTTTTCGAGGTCTGTGGCAGGCTGGTGTGGAGCCCTGAGGGAGCTGCCGTGCTCCTGTGGAGAAGGAGGGCAGGTGGCCCGGGAGCAGACTGTAGCAATCTTAGGGTCCCCCGGGGTGCACTGGGAGAGACGGGTCCCCTTCTTGGAGTGCATCTGGGAGAGGTGGCATTGCATCTCTGAGACAAAAGAGCTGGAGGGTGCCATTACCCACCCCTGCCCCTCAGCACACGCACAGAGACACCTGCTGAGGGCTGCTAACCCGGAACTGGCTCTTTCCTGCATTTTACTCCAGAATCTACATCCTTGCGCTTTGGTGCAACTGCCCTTCTGAGACAAACTGGTACTGGCCCGGTGTGGAAGAACCTCCCCCAGAGGGTCAGTGTGGGTCTCTGCTGCACTGGTCCCTAAAGTTTGGAGTTTTAAACTCAGCCAGCCTGCCAGGGATGGGAAACAGGTGCACTGCACCGGTGGGAGGGCAGGTGGCCTGGACACAGACAGGGTGAAGGCGGGGAGCTGAGGAATACCTGGGACACACAAGGGGAGATTGTTCACTCTTCTGGGAGGGCTTCTCGGACACTGGTAAGTACGAACTCCCCTCTCTGGGGACAAGGAAGAGGGCCGGTGCCATTTCTCTCCCCTGCCCCCAGCGTAAACTAACTTCGGTAAGCAGCATAGTGCCAACTCTGGTGGCCTAAGCCGCTTACGCAAGACCCAGCCCCTGCATTCTGCAGATGCTGCTTCTCCCAGGCAGCTCTGCCTGAGAACCAGTGCAATGGGCCCCTCTCCCAGAAGACCAGCACAACCCCCCGCCCCGCCCCGCCCATGCACCGTGTCTACTGACCGACCATAGAGTTCTGCAAAGCATCAGCTCCAGTAGAAATAGCATCAGGTCTCTTTCAACAAATAGACCAGAGCACACCTAGTTAAAACTTGTCACAGTCTGGCCAAGGTCCTAACACTCCCCCCACTACAGGCAAGGATAAACTCTGCTGAAGATTGACCTAAGGGAAATAGCAGCAAAAACATAGCAGCAGAATGCACACAGCACACACCAGAGACACTTCCTAAAGCACCAAGCCCTGGACAGTATATGATGTCTTCTTTATAAAGCCATTACTCTCAGCAGCAGGAAATATAACAGGCTTTCCTAACACACGGAAGAAGACAGAGACCTAGACAAAATGCCAAGATGGAGGAATTCGCCCCAAAAGAAAGAAAAAGAAAAGGTTACAGGCAGGGATCCAATTGAAACAGATATAACTAATATGCCTGATCCAGAATTTAAAGCAACAATCATAAGGAAACTGGCTGGGCTTGAGGAAAGCATAGAAGATACTGGGAGTCCCTTACTGCAGAGATAAAGGACCTAAAACTCGTCACACCAAAATGAAAACTATAATGACCAAGATTTAAAAGCAACTGAATGTAATGACCACAAGGATGGAAGAAGTAGAGGAATGAATAAGTGATATAGAAGATAAAATTCTGGAAAATAATGAAGCTGAAAAGAAGAGGGAAAGAAAAATATTCACAAATGTAGACTTAGGGAACTCTGACTCCTTAAAGCATAATGACATTTGTATCATAGGAGTCCCAGAAGAAGAGAGGGGAGAGGGGGCAGAAGGTTTACTTGAGGAAATTATAGCTGAAAAGTATAAGGAAACAAACATCCAAATCCAGGAGGCACAGAGAACTCCCTTCAAAATCAACAAAAGCTGGCCCACACCAAGACACAGCACAGTCAAATTTACAAACTATAAAGAAAAACTCCTAAAAGAACCAAGACAAAGAAAGTCCCTAACTTACAAGGGAAGACAAATAAGGTTAGCAGCAGATCTTTCCACAGAAACTTGACAGGCAAGAAGCCAGTGGTATGATATTTTCAACATGCTGAACAGGAAAAATATACAGCCAAGAACACTCTTGGCTAGCAAGGCTAGCATTTAGAACAGAAGGAGAGAGAAAGAGTTTTCCAGACAAACAAAACTAAAGGAGTTCATGACCACTAAACCAGCCCTTCAAGATATATTAAAGAGAAATATTGAGCGGGAAAGAAAGACCCAAAGTGACAAAGACTAGAAAGAAACAGAGAAAATCTCCAGAAACAACAAAAGAAGTAATAAAATGGCACTAAACTCCTATCTATCCATAATGACCCTGAATGTAAATGGACTAAAATGCCCAATTAAAAGACACAGGGTGTCAGAATGGATTAAAAAACAAGACCCGGGGCGCCTGGGTGGCTCAATGGGTTAAAGCCTCTGCCTTCGGCTCAGGTCATGATCTTAGGGTCCCGGAATCGAGCCCCGCATCAGGCTCTCTGCTCAGCAGGGAGCCTGCTTCCCCCTCTCTGTCTGCTTGCCTCTCTGTCTACTTGTGATCTCTCTCTCTCACTCTCTGTCAAATAAATAAATAAAATCTTTAAAAATATAAATAAATAAATAAACAAGACCCATCTATATGCTGCCTACAAGAGACTCATTTTATTTTATTTTTAAAGATTTTATTTATTTATTTGACAGAGACAAAGAGATCACAAGTAGGCAGAGAGGCAGGTAGAGGGAGAGGTGGAAGCAGTCTCCCCACTGAGCAGAGAGCCCGACGCAGGGCTCGAACCCAGGACCCCGAGATCATGACCTGAGCCGAAGGCAGAGGCTTAACCCACTGAGCCACTCAGGCACCCCAAGAGACTCATTTTCGACCTAAAGGCACCTGCAGATTGAAAGTGAGGGGATGGAGAACCATCTTTCATGCAAATGGACATCAAAAGAAAGCTGGAGTAGCAATACTTTATACCAAACAAACTAGATTTTTATTTATTTTTAAAAAGATTTTATTTATTTATTTGACAGAGAGAGAGAGAGAGCAGAGGGGGAGGGAGAGGAAGCCAGAGGGAGAAGCAGGTTCCCCGCTGAGCAAGGACCTCTATGCAGGGTTCAATCCCAGGACCCCAGGATCATGCCCTGAGCAAAAAGCAGACACTTAACCAATTGAACCACTCAGGCGCTTCCAGACAAACTAGATTTTAAACCAAGAACTGTAACAAGAGATGAAGAAGAATACTATATCATAATAAAAGGGTCTGTCCAACGAGATCTAACAACTGTAAATATTTATGCCCCCAACTTAGGAGCACCCAAATATATAAAACAATAATAAACATAAAGGAACTCATTGGTATAATATAATAGTAGGGTACTTTAATATCCCACTTACATCAATGGATAAATCATCTAAGCAGAAAATCAACAAGGAAACAATGGCTTAGAATGACACACTGGACCAGATGGAGTTAACAGATATATTCAGAACATTTCAACCTAAAGCAGCAGAATACACATTCTTTTCAAGTGTGTGTGGCATATTCTCTAGAATAGACTACATACTAGGTAACAAATCAGGCCTCAACAAGTACAAAAAGATTGAGATCATACCATGCATACTTTCTGACTATGATGCTATGAAACTTGAAGTCAATCACAAGAGAAAAATTGGAAAGACCACAAATACATGGAGGTTAAACAACATCCTAGTAAAGAATTAATGGATCGACCAGGAAGTTAAAGAAGAAACAAACAAACAAAAAAAATACATGGACTAAAATGAAAATGAAAACACAGTGGTTCAAAACCTTTGGGATGCAGCAAAAGCAATCATAAGAGGGAAGTCTATAGCAAAACAGGTCTACCTCAAGAAGCAAGAAAAATCTCAAATATGAAACCTAACCTTACACCTAAAGGAGCTAGAAAAAGAACAATAAATAAAGCCTAAATCCAGCAAAAGAAGGCAAATAATAAATATTAGAGCAGAAATAAATGATATAGAAATAAAAAACCCAGAACAGATCAACGAAACCAGAAGCTGTTTTTTTGAAAGAATTAATAAAACTAGCCAGATTTATCAAAAAGGAAAGAGAAAGGACTAAAAAATAAAATAATGAATGAAAAAGGACAGATCACAACCAACACCATATAAAGACAAACAATTAAAAGAGAATATTATGAAAAATTATATACCAACAAATTGGGCAATCTGGAAGAAACGGATAAATTCCTAGAAACATATAAAGTACCAAAATTGAAACAGAAGAGAAAACTTGAACAGACTGATAACCAGCAAAGTAATTGAATCAGTAATAAAAAATCACCCAACAAATAAAAACTCAGGGCCAGATGGCTTCTCAGAAGAATTCTACCAAATATTTAAAGAACAGTTAATACCTCTTCTCAAACTGTTCCAAAAAACAGAAATGGAAGGAAAAATTCCAAACTCATTCTATGAGGCCAGCATTACCTTGATTCCAAAACCAGACAGACTCCACTAAAAAAAGAGAATTATAAGTCAATATTCCCAATGAACATGGATGTAAAAATTCTCAACAAAATACTAGCAAATTGAATCTAATAGTACATTAAAAGAATTACTCACCACAGTCAAGTGAGATTTATTCCTGGGCTCCAAGGTGGCTCAAATCTATCAACTTATACACCACGTTTATAAAAGAAAGGATATGAACCATATGATCTCAACAGATGCAGAAAAAAACATTTGACAAAGTACAGAATCCATTCTTGACAAAAACCTTCAACAAAGTAGGGATAGAGGGAACATACCTCAACATCATAAAGGCCATATATGAAAGACCCACAGCTAATACCATCCTCAATGGGGGAAAGCTGACAACTTTTCCTCCACCGTCAGGAACAAGACAGAGATGTCCATCTCACCGCTGTTAATTAACACAGTACTAGAAGTCCTAGCCTCAGCAGTCAGACAACAAAAAGAAATAAAAGGCATCCAAATCAGCAAGGAAGAAGTTAAACTTTCACTATTTGCAGACGACATGATACTCTATGTGGATAACCTGAAAGGCTCCACCAAAAAATTGCTAGAACCAATACACAAATTCAGTAAAGTTGCAGGATATAAAATCAACATACAAAAATCTGTTGCATTTCTACACACCAATTATGAAATAGCAGAAAGAGAAATCAAGGAATCAATCCCATTTACAACTGCACCAAAATGCATAAGATACCTAGGAATAAACCTAACCAAAGAACTAAAAGATCTGTACTCTGAAAACTATAGAACGCTTATGAAAGGAACTAAAGACGACATAAAGAAATGAAAAGACAGTTCACGCTCATGGATTAGAAGAACAAATAGTATTAAAATTACTACTCAAAGCAATCTACACACTTAATGCGATGCCTATCAAAACACCACGAGAGCTAGAATCCTAGAATTTTTATGGAACCACCAAAGACCCCAAATAGCCAAAGCAATCTTGAAAAAGAAAAGCAAAGTTGCGGTCATCACAATCCTGAACTTCAAGGTATATCACAAAGCTGTAGCGATCAAGACAGTATTGTACTGGCACAAAACCAGAAAGATAGATCAATGGAACAGGAACAGAAAACCCAGAAATGGACCCATAACTATATGGTCAACTAATCTTTGACAAAGCAAGAAAGAATATCCAATGGAAAAAAGACAGTCCTAGGGCGCCTGGGTGGCTCAGTGGGTTAAAGCCTCTGCCTTCGGCTCAGGTCATGATCTCAGGGTCCCAGAATCGAGCCCCACGTCGGGCTCTCTGCTCAGCAGGTAGCCTGCTTCCCCCCTCTCCCACCTCGCCTGCCTCTCTGCCTACTTGTGATCTCTCTCTCTGTCAAATAAATAAATAGAATCTTAAAAAAAAAAAAAAAAGTCCCTTCAACAAATGGTGTTGGGGAAAGTGGACAGCAACATGCAGAAGAATGAAACTGGACCATTTTCTCACAAGACACACAAAAATAAATTCAAAATGGATGAACGACCTAAATGTGAGACAGGAAACCATCACAATCCTAGAGGAGAACACAGACAGCAACCTTTTCGACATCGGCTATAGTAATTTCTTATTAGGTCTTTGGAGGTAAAGGAAACAAAAGGAAAAATGAACTACTGGGACTTCATCAAGATAAACAGCTTCTGCACAATGAAGGAAACAGTCAACAAAACTAAAAGGTAACCTTTAAAATGGGAGAAGATATTTGCAAATGACATATCTGACAAAGGGTTAGTATCTAAAATCTATAAAGAACTTAATAAAGTCAACACCCAAAAAACAAATAATACAGTCAAGAAATGGTTAGAAGACAGGAACAGACATTCTTCCAAAGAAGGCATCCAGACAGCTAACAAACACATAAAGAGATGCTCACCAACACTCATCAGGGAAATACATACCAAAACTAAAATGAGATTCACCTCACACCCGTCAGAATGGCTAAAATTAACAACTCAGGAAACAACAGAGGTTAGCGAGGATGTGGGGAAAGGGGAACCTTCTTACAGTACTGGTGGGAATGCAAACTGGTGCCGCCAATGTGGGAAAGTCTGGAAGTTCTTCAAAAAGTTAAAATAGCACTACCCTAAATCCAGCAATTGCACTACTAGGTATTTACCCAAAGGATACAAATATACTGATTCGAAGGGATACATGCACCCCGATGTTTATAGCAGCACTTTCAACAATAGCTAAACTATAGAAAGATCCCAAATGTCCACTGACTGATAAATGGATAAAAAAGATGTGGTGTATATATACAACGGACTATTACTCAGCCATAAAAAAGAATGAGATCCTGTCATTTGCAATGACATGGATAGAGCTAGAGTATATTATACTAAGGGAAATAAGTCAGAGAAAGAAAAATACCATATGATTTCACTCATATGTGGAATTTAAGAAACAAAACAGATAAATGTAGGGACAAAAAAGAGGGGCAAATAATAAAACAGATCCTTAACTATAGAGAACAAACAGGATTGCTAGAGGGGAGGTGGGCGGTTAAATGAGTGATGGGTATGCAGGAGGGCACTTGAGATGAGCACTGGATGTGATGCACAAGTGCTGAATCACTAAATTCTACTCCTGAAACTAATATTACTGGAATTTAAATAAAAACTTGAAACTAAAACAAAAACAAAACAAACAAAAAATAAACAGTATAAAACCTTGGTGGTCATTGTAAGGGCTTGGGCTTTGGTTATGAGAGAGGTGGGAAGCCTATGGAAGGCTTTGAAGGAGGTGTTTACATTTCAACCAGGTCCGGCTGGTTGCTGTGCCGATCAAGTAGCAAACAGGTGAAGGCAATGGCGGGAACAAGAGAGCATTTAGGAGACTATTTCAATCATTCAGGCAGAGTTGAATGGCGACACCCAAGCAGACTGGTAGAAGCAGGAGAGGCGGCTGGACTTTGTTTATATTTGCAAACAGAGTCAATAGGATTGACCGATTGGGGTGTGAAAAAAGAATAATCAGAGTTGACCTCACATTCATGGACCTGCGCAACTGTTGGAACGAAGCAGCTGGGATGGGGAAGTGTCCAGCGTTGAGTGAGCCGGGGGTGAGGCAGCGACCGTACCCGGCTCGGGAGCCACCGCACTGTCGGCGAGTACCTGCTGCCCCGTCCCCCAAGGAAATAGCTGGAAAACTCCCGCTCCCAGAGTGCCCCACGCGCCGGCCCGCGCGCCCGGGGGGCGGGGCCTACGCGCGCCTGCGCTGAGGTGGAACGGGCTGGCGGGGGCGGCGAGGCGGTCCCTTCGAGCGCGGTAGTTTGTTCCGTGAAGGGAGTGAGGACGGTTAGGCGCCCTCGGCCACCTTCCTTTTCCCGGTAAGTGCGGCGACGGTGGCGGTTGGGGCCGCCAGGTGAGGAACGGCATCCAGAGGAGGGTGCTGGCGCCCCTGGCGGCTCCGTCTGCGACGTTTCGAGCTCGCGGCCGTCGCCCCTCGGGGGCTGTAGGTCGCCTCCATGAGGAGGTCGGTGTAAGCTCGGTGCCCGCGGGCCGCCGGGATTTCGACCGCCTGGCTGATGGGGAGGCTGGAGAGAGGGGACGGAGCGGGCAGAGAGAGGCGAACCGCTGGGAGCCGTGAGGGGTAGTGCGGGGCCCTGGGGACGGCCACCCAGCCCTGCGCACGCGCGCCAATCGAGGGAACGATTGGAGCCTCAGGTGCCTTCCAGTCCCAAACTCCTGGGGGACCCCGCTCCGAATTTCTGCCCTGGGACCGCTCGGGGTCTGTTGTGGACCCGGCCGGATTATCATCTCCCGGAAGACTTGAACTCTTAACGTTTTTGTTTGGCCGCGGCTTGCAGCGTCCTGCTGTAGGTAGACGACAGACAATGCCCACGCCTGTTTTCGGGTTGGAAGTTAGGGGGTTGTGGCATTTCGGTCCTTCAGCGTGAGATGCGATCGCTTATTGCACGCTGAGCTTGAGGAGTCGTCCTGCGGGGCACTCTTGGTGGCTCGCGATGTGGGGACACTGCTAAGTGAAGAGACTACCGACTCCTCGGCACGGTGTCTCCGTAGCTCCCCGTTTGCAAAGCCAGACTTGTACCCTGTCCTATGTGAATTCAAAACCAGTAGCCTAGACTGTCGAGACCGGGTTGCGGTGGGATCATACTGTTAGTAGTGGTAGTCCAGAGCATGTGCACCAGTCATGAAGAATAGAGTGTTCATCAGGAAATCTGGAAGGGAGTAGAGTTTTTCTGGAAATACCCCCCCCACACACACACACACCACCACACACGCAAACCCAAGTTGTTGACTAGTAGAGCATTCTAGGTTAAGATAGTGGGTTGAATACGTGTATCTGATATTACTGCCTCCGGAAATCTCACCAAAATTACAGTAAAGAGGTTTTTTAAAAGACGTGAATCCAAATGATGGAGAGAATGGGAAAGGAAACAACAGCAGTAAAATATTGGGGTCTGGAAAGTAAATATTCTGCGCGAACTTTAGGTTAATTCGAAACCTGCAACAAGAAGTACTGTTGAGCAAGTCTCTACAAACCACACAGAAACTGGCAGCATCGGACACCTTGGGAACTGCCAATGAAGGAAATGGTGTTGGGGTGTAGGTGGAGGGCTTAAATAAAGCTAACTTAGGTGAAATCTGTTCCGGAAGCAATTAGATATCTACACCTCCTTCCCTATTTCATTTTTGGGTGACTGCCTTTCTCCCATTAGAGGGCAGGAGGTTATTCTCTTGAGAACATAAAACAGGATCTTTGAACCAGGGGACCCCAGGCACACTTAATTATGGGGCTGCATTTATGAAAGCAAGGACACTGAAGGCTGAGGTCCTTTATCCTTCTCCCGCTCAATTTTTGTAGAATTTCTGTAGCTAGACTAATTCCCCTCACGTTCAAATAATTTTTCTACACACACATACACATATATAGAAAGACAGACGATAAGTTGGTCACAGTGGTTGCTTCTGGGAAAGGAAAGGAACTAGGCAGCTGGGGGAGAAGGGTGTGAGAAGACTTAACTATTTGCATTTTTGTTCTGTTAAAATTTTGTACCGTATGCATATATTACCCATTCAAAAATTAAATGTATTCCTTTACATTTCAAATGAGTATATCATTTGATACAGCAATTCCTCTCCCATGAATTTGTTATGCAGGTTTGTCTACACACATGAGAAAATAATATAAGTAGGTGCCATTCATCGCAATATTTTAGCAAAATATTGGAAACAGTCTCAATGTTCATTAATAGATAATGGTTGGTGAGATAAATTATGTACGACCCTTACTTGGAATATTCTGCAGCCATAAAATACAATGAAAGAAGCTCATTGTATAAAGAAAAAAGCACAAAATGTATTTTAAGTGGTAGGGGATTCAGAAAAACATCATGAGTTTATTTTTAAAAAAAGGTGCATGTGTGTATATATGTATAAAATATCTGGAAGGATACATAAGAAGCAGGTAATACTAGCTAACTTTGGAGAAGGGATCTGGGTAACAAGGCAAAAGGAGTGAGGGAGGCTTTTCACTATATTTTTTGATACCTTTGAACTTTGAACCCTCTTATTGTTACCATGAATTAATTAATAAATGTTAACAGGTAAAAATAGATTAATAATGGAAATCCTGATGTTGGTAATATACTGAACAATAAAAGATCTCTTATAATAGGAAGGTAACAATCCCAAAATCTCAGTGGCTTACATTTCACGCTATTGGTTCTTCAGGCCAACATTTCTTGGTTCTTCAGTGGCTTAGATCTTGGCTGGACTCCAGACTTTCGTTTTGGGTTCATATCTGCAACATGTATCTTCGATCTGGGACCCAGGCTGAAAAAGCAAAAATACCTGGAATGTGCTTTTCTGATGGCTGAGGGTGGGACTTCAAGGGACGCTTCTTGAAATTTGCCATGTTTTCTGCTTAGAAGTGACACATTGAAACTTTTACATATATTCCATCAGTTAAAGCAATGTCACATAGTCAAGCCCCAAATCAATAGGGTAGAAATGTATGTACACTCTGCCTACTGGGAGGCTCTGCAGAGGCACCTAACAGAGGATGTGGATATATGCTTCTGTTGCAGGGTGAGAGGAGGAGTTGGAGAGATAATGTTGGAAAGATAATGATGAAAGAAATGGGTTAATAGAAAGATACTGTGAAATTAAATTGAAGATAGTTGGTTGAGAATAAAGATGCTTAGGAAAAAAGGTATGCATATATGCCAAGATACAACATTTTACTTTGATAGGAATTTTCTTAAGGTTTCCATGTCAACGTATCACATTGGCTTTTCTTATGTAACATCTGCCATCCCCACACCTGGCCCTGTAACCCAATTCTGAGTGCCCATGGTTTTAGGAAGCTTGAAAGTAATTAATGAAATAATGCGCCTGTAAAGGCACTAGTTCTTAGAGAAAGAGTTCTAAATGTGTTTATTTCAGCTACCGAACGTGTTCATTCATAGTTCTTATGTCATATCCATGTCTGCCGACCCACATTTCACAACAGAATCTTCTTTTCAGGGAGATGTCCTTTGCTTCTCAGATGTAATGCACTTTAAGTTTGTTATTCAACAGTGAAAATGAGTCATACAGAGGTAATACATATTTTCATATGTTCCGCATCTTCAGGGTTCCTTTTTTTTTTTTTTAAGTCATGTGCTCCAGAGTAATTTTCTTATTTTCAGCTTGTACAGTGAGAGACAGTATAGCATTAGTGGTTAAAAGGAAGGACTTTTGGAGCAAACTGCCTAAGTTTGAATCCTAACTAGTGGCCATATAACTTTGGGCACATTACTTAACCTGCTGTGCCTCTGTTTTCTCATCTGTAAAAAGGAGGTGATGATAGTACTTGCTTCATAGAATTATTTGGAAGGTTAAATAAGTTAACACATATAAAGCACTTTTAATAGTACCTGACACACAATAAGTACTTAAATATTAGCTATTGTTAATATTGCTTTTTATTTAGAGGCCATGTGAATCATGGTTCTCACAGAACAAACATAGAGTTATTTAGTTGTCTGAATAGGCAAGGAAGTAATTTTTGATCCCTTTATTCTCTTGAATTCCAGGTTAAATTAAA
This sequence comes from Potos flavus, assembly GCA_028534135.1. Classification (NCBI taxonomy): domain Eukaryota; kingdom Metazoa; phylum Chordata; class Mammalia; order Carnivora; family Procyonidae; genus Potos; species Potos flavus. The sequence goes on from CM052883.1 coordinate 7,402,725, forward strand.
AATACCTTTTGGAAATAAATTACTAGATGCTGTTTGCTTGGTACCTAACAAGAGCTTAACATATGGAATAATTCTTACACATGGAGCGTCAGGAGATATGAACCTTCCTCATTTGATGTCACTGGCATCCCATCTTGCATCTCATGGTTTTTTTTGCCTGAGATTTACCTGTAAAGGCCTTAATATTGTACATAGAATTAAGGCATATAAATCAGTTTTGGTAAGAAAATTTCTTTATATTTACTTATAACAGAATTTTATTTTAAAATTCTTAATACATTTAAGACAAATTCTATTTGCAGTCATTTGGTTTATTTTGAAAAGCTTTTAATGAATATTCTTAGAAACTCAGTAGTACATAACGGCTGTAAAATCTGTAGTCAGATTTTTCTTTTTTGCTCTCAGTTTCTATGGAGATGAATGCTCACATCATAAATGTTCTTTCATGGTACTACCAAGGAAACTATTTATGATGTAATTTTCTTAGTGGAATTATTTAACTTCAGAATATAGTTCTGGATATTTGCTTACTATACTATGAATGTACAAATATAGTACAATTTTGAAACTGTAAAATCCCTGGATAACACAAATTTGAAATTTTTAAAATCCAGATTATTTCAAACTTGCTAAGTTTTTCAGGGCTTTAAATTAGATTTTAGTACTATTCTGTATTAGTTGGAAGCTTTTACTGGCTTTGTTTTTAATGTAATTCTTTAAGAGTAGTTTAATAACTTTTTTTTGGACAGGCAAAGTGATTTTTTTTCTCATTTATTTGCCTGTATTTACCCAGCTATGATTTGATAGTGCCAGCATGATTAGAAGAGCAAAGAACTGGTTACCTCTTTCAAGAAGAATCCCTTGAGATTTTATGGTTGTCTTTGCAAACTGTTTTATACATTTCACTAATGATGAGAAATATATGTTGGTTTTCCAGTGGAGTATTTCATAGGAGGAGAACTGATAATTTTTTGGTTGGTTTTTCTAGAATTACCTAAGGACCTCAGAAGAATACAGACTGGCAGGTGTTTTCCTTGGTGGTAAGTTGCAATACTTGCTTTTAATTCTACTCATATTAATATAGGAACAGGTGATCAGGAATTAAAATTAATTGGTGATAGGAAGCTAATTTAAGGATTTTTTGTTTTGGTAAGTCACTTTCTTTTATAACATCAAGGCACTTTATATACTTAAAGCAAATTTAAACCTCATACATACGTATCGTAACCCAAAGATTGTTCCTTTTATTTATATCCCTGAGTCACTGTCTCTCAAATGATTCTTTTGTCCTTACCTCAAGTATTCTTCAGGGAAAAAAATCCGCCCCCACCCTTTTTTTCTTTTTTACTTGGGATGAGTTTTAGCATTTCATGAAGCTATAGATGTCCCTTATGGGTATTACAGCTTGTTAATTGCCACCTTTTGGAGTTAGGTGATAGAGTTATGATGGATGAACAGTAAATGAAATCTAATTTGTCATATTATCACCACTTCTATATATGAATGTTTATATTTCAAACTGAATTTAATTTTAATTGATTTTAGGTCGTTCAATGGGCTCAAGAGCAGCTGCTTCTGTAATGTGCCATATTGAGCCAGATGATGCTGATGATTTTGTTCGAGGACTCATTTGTATTTCTTACCCACTGCACCATCCAAAGCAGCAACATAAACTTAGAGATGAAGATCTCTATCGTATTAAAGATCCTGTATTGTTTGTGTCAGGCTCAGCAGATGAAATGTGTGAAAAGGTGAATTATAACTTGATGTTTGCACAAATGAGAGAGTGAATGAAAGACAGTGTCTTGGGAACAAGATATTATCTGCAACTTTCAATCTCTTTAAAAGGTGATGATTGGACTAATGCTAGTTTTGTGACTTAGTTATCTGTTACTTTGGAGAACTGAAAAATATTAGCATACTGACAGAATTCATCTCCCTGGAAAGAGTTGCTAAATGGATTGACTCTTATTTGGGAGTAAAAGATGAATATCTGAATCTTGTGATTTTGGGATTTATACTAGGCTGTACATTTGGTTTGTCATTTCAACATTTAAGCAGATTCTTCAGTTTGTTATAAAATTGACTGGCGAAAGAGTAACTTACACATGTTACAATATATTTTCTAATGAATGCTTGATCTGTTCTATGATATTGCTGTATTTGAGAGATGTGGACTGCCACTTCTGTGGACATTTCTTTGCATATTCCATTGCCTTGAAAGTTGTCTGTAGAGTAGATATTTAATGAATATTTAGGGAATGGATGCCAGTATAGGTGGTGCAGGGAGAGAGAGGATCTTCATTAAACCCTAAAAGAGCATTAGTCTAGCATCCTCTTCTTTTTTTCCTTTAGAACTTGTTGGAGAAAGTGGCACAGAAAATGCAAGCTCCCAATAAAATCCACTGGATTGAGAAGGCAAATCATTCCATGGCAGTGAAAGGACGGTCAACAAATGATGTTTTCAAAGAAATAAATACACAGATTTTGTTTTGGATCCAGGAAATCACTGAAATGGACAAGAAATAATTGTATTTAGCTAAAAGCTACATTATTTTTAATACAAATACAGTTCACTTGATAAAGAACAGCATACCTCTCAGCATTATGAGATATTTCAGATGAATTTAATGTTCTTTAATGTTTCCCCCATTTTTAAAACACGTTTTAATTGTGAAATTAATGTCCTTTATATCTTTTGAAAGCACTGTTATAGTTGTATAAAGATAATGTACAAATATTGAAGGTGGTCTAAATATAATTTATTTTCATTAATATAGTTAAGTTTTGAAAAATAATTAAACATTTGAATTTTGTTACAATGGAACTTTTGTCTTATTTGCTATGCAACTGAGAAAGTACTCTAATTTTACAGAGCAGTGTCTTTAAAAAAGGAAAATAACAGTTTACTGTGGTAAATTTAGTCAGTTTTATAGAATGTATGCATTCATTCACCCAATCTTTTAATCTCAAGGGATAGGAAGGAAGATACATTTTCAAATAGGGGGACTCTGAACATTGTTTTTGGAACGAAGTAACTTTCATTCAAGAAATGTATCTTGAAGGCCTGTTACAGGCAAAGCCTGATTGATTAGGTTTGTAAAGATGAGTAAATACTTAAGAGCTTAAACATAATGGAGGGACTTGATGTCTAGAGCTCTCTGATTAAGGGGAGAATGAAATAAGGACTAAATAGTGGGATTAACATCTGTGCTGTATCTAGGCGGAGTTAGGGTACCTAATTTTGGCTTGGAAAGCTCAGTTAATACTTGGACTGGACTTTGGTGGTATTGAGTTATACATGAAAAACGTAGTGTCTGTATTTTCTACAATGGGCACAAAATGTGATGGGGCTGATACATGTTTGTAGGAAAGGGTAGTTTCTATAGTAAGATATTAACTCTTTTTCCTGACTTCTCTACTGCTCTATTATTAGGCCCTTCAGACAACCTCAGGGTGGCCAGAGCCATGTAGATTTTTGAGGTCCCCCATTCTTCCTTCTCTGATGCAGTCAATGGATTTTAATTATTTGTTAATTTTTCTAAGTAGTGCATAAAGAACAGAAGCCTAGATAACAATGTCTAAATTGTTTTATATTGTAGAATGAAACTATGAAATCAAAGTTTCTATATCACTCAGTGTATAATAGTTATTTTTTGACTAAATTTCTCAAACGAGGCCTAAAATTTTAAGAATAGTGTGTATTTAATCATTGATTAGAATTCAGAACTTTAAAAACAGTACTGATGTCAAAATATAAACATGTAAAAAACATCCAGAGCTGACAAATATAATCATGGTGTATAAACCAGTATAAATCAATTGGGAAATATTAATACTGTAAATCAGAAGTAAAACTAATGGGAAAGTGGAAAGGAAAGCTTATTATCGAGCAGACCATAATATAAAAGTACAATGAAGAAATAGATTTAAAAGGCTACTAACCAGGTTATATAGTTATTATATTCAAGTTTGCAAATTAAAGTATAGGCATGATATAGATGACCAAAGATACAATATCAAATATAGAGATAATGTAGAGGGTCACTTAAAGTTGATTTTTTTCCCTGAGTGGCCTGTAAGAAACTTCCTGATGGATGAAAGGGCTTGTCATTTGAAAACTGTGTACCTAGTCAGGGGTGGGGAACATATAACTCCTAGAGAGATGTGAGTGATCTGTGTAAGGCTGAAATAAACATTTGTGAAAAGGTCCCAGCTGCTTTTCACAGATTTGCCATGTCTTGCAGAGAAAATGTGCAGCCCCTTTAACTTTATGGTCAAAGAGCTGTCCTGGCTTCTCCTCTGGTAGGTACCCCTGATTAATGGCACAACCACTACCTAGACCAATAGTTGTCGACTAGTGATTTTGCCCCCCGAGGGACATTTGATAGCCTCTGGAAACTTGGTTGGCACAATTGGGGTGGCAGTAGTATCTGATAGGTGGAGGAAAGGGATGCTGCCAACAGTCTATAATGCACAGGAAGGACCGCCAGCCATAACAAAGAAGTATCTGAGCCAAAATGTCAGTGGTGTCCAGGTTGAGAACCTTGTCCTAGACAAACCTTAGCAGTGGGGAGATCCTGAAATCCTTTCTCCTTCACCATTAGCTTTTCTACCCCCTTCCAAAACCATTTCCTACCTTTTAGTTGCCAAGCCCTGGGTTTTCAGTCCCAAAGTCCGATTTTATCCCCTCTTCTGTTTACACCGCAGTCACTCTAATGTAGGTCTTTATCAATTCTCATCTGCATAATTACAGTAACCTAATTGATTTTTCCTATTTTGTGGTGGTCTTGCTTCAACAAACCAATTGACACCCTCAACTCAAAAGCTGGTGCTGGATCTCCAAAAGTGGCTATTAAGGCCAAAATCTTTAGTTCGAGGCTGTCCACAATAGGCACCATCAACTTTTTAGCACATTTCCCCATACTCTGAACGTGTACAGCACAGTACTCCTGTTAACTATACAAGGTTTTGGAACAAAGTCTTTCTGCCTCCTCTTCCTGAAACTTTCTTGTTAGTCTTTGTTACCAAATCCTGCTCATCCTTTAAGACCCTTAAATTCTTTCCCTCTTTACAGCTTTTTTTGAATTACCACAACCAATTATCCCTCCTTGGAATCCACATAGTATCTTACTCTCTTTGTTGTTAATCACACTCTGCCTTCTTAGTACATTATTGGCGTATTTGGGCCATATCACATATTAAATACTCCATGTCAGGGAATGGTTTTTACTGATCTTTGTATCCATAGAGCACTTTTTAATTGGTTGTTCAGTGCCTTATATATTCATTATGCAGTATTTGTTGTATTGAACTAAGATACTCAGAGGGAGAATTTTTAACCATTATGAGCAATCCTTTTATATTGCTATTTTATACACATATTATTGGGACTTTTTCCTGATACATAAAAGAAAAAGCCTAGTTCACAATGTCCAAATAGTGTAAAGAATGTAACATTTGTTGATATAGTAGATTTTTTAAAAACTTAATTTTTTGCAGTATTCTCTTACAGTATCTATATTACTGTTAGTGATGGGGTTTCTCTGGTGTTCATTATTTTATTTTTAATTTTTTTTTTAGATTTTATCCATTTATTTGTCAGAGAGAGAGAAAAATACAGAGCAAGCACAAGAAGGGAGAGTGGCAGGCAGAGGGAGAAGCAGGCTCCCTGCTGAGCAAGGAGCCCGATGCGGAACCGATCCCAGGACCCTGGGATCATGACCTGAGCCGAAAGCAGACGCATAACTGACTGAGCCACCCAGGCGTCCCTATTTTATTTTATTTTTTTATTGTTTTCATAATTTTTAAAAATAAATCCAGCTTAGCACTTACTTTTGCGCAGCTTACTTGAAATTGACATGAGAAGAGGTTTCTGGGCTAAAGAACAGAGGTGTCTATGCTGAGAACTAGGTGATTGTACCCTTTTAGTAGGCAAGTGCATAGGTAACAAACATGACAAAGCCCTAAAGGAGGATACGCTTTACCTCTACATTCTTTCCCATCAGCAGGAGTGGTACACAGAAGTTCTATTTCAGTTCTTACAGAGCTGGTCTGTGGTATACAAAACAGGAATTCAGTGCCATAAAGCTCTGAAAGATCTAAGGAACTATAGAGTGTTAAAACATTGAATACCGTAGTTAACATTAAATGAATGAGAAAATGCCTGCTATCAGGCAAGAGAAATTGAGTATTTTGCCAGCTGCATTAAAGTCTATAGAAAACCCCAGCAGAGTAAAATCACCCTGATTGTGTATGTGGGGGCGGGGGCGTCCGAGAGGAGGGTGTACTTTATCCTAGAAAAATCCAGAGGAATTGCTGAAGTTTCTTCAAGAACTAATGAGTGCCTGCCCTACATTCTGGAGGGCTGTCCTTTACAAAGACAAACCCCAAGATCATAGTTAAACCTAAGTAAAGATTGTAAATACCTGTAGGTTACGGTCTGGTAGACTGAAAGACTATAAACTGATGCTTAGGCTGTGTCACTGAGCTCATTATTTCCAATAGTCCAGGAAGGTAAGAGCTCAATAAATCTTTCTTTCACCCAGTTATATGTAATATGACAGAAGAGACCTGAAGAGTTAACTCCGTTGTAAAGAATACACTTCTGGGACGCCTGGGTGGCTCAGTTGTTAAGCATCTGCCTTTGGCTCAGGTCATGATCCCAGGGTCCTGGGATCGAGTCCCACATCGGGCTCTTTGCTCGGCGGGGAGCCTGCTTCTCCCTCTGCCTGCTCTGCCTGATGCTCCCCCTGCTTGCGCGTTCTCTCTCTGACAAATAAATAAATAAAAATCTTAAAAAAAAAAAAAAAATATATATATATATATGTACTTCTTTCCTCGACCCACCTTGAATGAGTGAAGACAAAGAGAGAATTAATTAATCTTCAAAGAGAAAGTACTCTAAATCCAAGGTAGTGTTAACACTTTTTTAATAGTGTAGACTGTCTTGTGTTTGCTCCGTAAACTTACACACCAACCCTCTAGACTTTGAGGGAAAGCGAGCAGTGCTCAAAACTGGCTCTGCGCCATGCTACTTCTCACATCAGGAAGCCTCACAAGTGGCTGTTCCTTGGAATCACCAGAGACAGGGCGAAAAGGGAATTCACCAGGAGACCATTCCAAAATCTAATTCTGGTTTTCAGCATAACAGCAGATTGTTAAGGAACATTGCTAACAGACCCCTCTAGCAAAAAGAATAAAATGAGATGTTCTATTAAAAAACAAATCAAGCAGGCCCACAAGAGAAAAACTATCGTATGTCATATGTCCTACCTAGTAACAATGAGACATACCAAAAAATTACTTGGTATTTATCTGAAACTCAAACTGGGGCATTTAGTTTCATTTTTTGTTTTGTTTTTACTAAATCTGGCAAAACTACATATTTCCCTTATCACAAGCATAACATACAGTATTCCTGGTGGTTATGTCTAATTCAAATTTGTTCTACATTTTTTGAATTACAGGGTAGTAATAATCCAACTGTGCTAAGGGATTGTTTATAGAACTGTGTTTTCTTTTTGTGACATTAATAAAGGATTATTTAAAATTTTTAAATTAAAAAAACTACTAAAGCAGCATACATGTCTCATCAGTGAACTTTCATTATTGCTAAAGTAAGCTGACATGAGCTCAGTTGAATACCCACTATGACACGTACCTCCCTTTACTTAGGCCCAGAGCAGGCCCTGCTGCACTTGATCAAGACACTGAGCAGCACTGGAAATTTTTTTCTGGCAGACCATTGCATGTGGTTATGAAATGGGCATACCACCTTTTTGTGTTTTGGGGCATCCAAAATCGTAGACTTCAGAATGAAACATCAGTCTATCTCACATATTATGTTAAAATGGCAAAGCAATTTTATTTCTTTAAAAAAACAGGGCGGAATAGACTGGAAGATGGTACATTTTGGACATTGTGGGAACTTGTAGAGTCCTGGACTCAAAATGATTGGATGGCAATCCTTTTTATAATTTTTCTAGGGATTATTTTTGAGATCATACTCATAAAGATCTGTACATCCTTTAATAAGAAGCCTGCACTTCCGGAAAAGGGTAGTTCAAGTGCCCAGGAGGTAAGAACAAATGGTTGATTTCTTTCTCTCCTATTTGTAAGAATAACTTACAAAATTGTAGAACTCTGATATTTGGATTACTCCTCTAACATTTGTTTATTAATCTCCCTTGAAATAGAAGGAAGACAGTTGCCTGAAAAGCACGAAATTTGGTACATGTTATAAATTTCATACTTTAATATAAAACTTGTTCAACCTGAGCCTCTCCTATTGGTGCTCTGACCTTTTTTTTTTATTCCCTCTTATCTCTAGATAACTGTCCAGTTCCTTCATCTTCCGAGGAAAGGTAAGTGATATATTTTGAAGTTAAGTGGAACAGGTTGGTTTTGTGCTATGCAAAATTGCGTTTACATCTGAATTATGGAAAAGTATTTTCCCATATGTATAGAGGACCACAGCTACTTGACATCATAATTCAATCTAACATTGATTTTATTTTATATTTTTCATTTTTTAATAATTTAAATTCATTTAGCCAACTTATAGTCCATCATTAGTTTCAGATGTAGAGTTCAGTTAATCATCAGTTGCATCTAACGTTGATTTTAATGGTTGCTCTGTTCCAAGCTGTGTTATTGGCTTTTCATGTACTATTGAAATTATCCTTCCGAGTAGGTAGTATTATTACTGTTTTTACAAATGAGGAAAGTTTAATGAAGTTTAGTAACTTGCTTCCCTATCCAGCCTCTCTCTCCAGTACACATGAATAAGTACTAACACCAGTTCTGATAACTCAATTGAAAAAAATATCATTTAGCACCTACTGTGAACCAAGTAAGCCCCGAGCTAGGTACTGCAAGAGTGACATTTACACAGTCAGAATCCATCAGCATCCCGAAGATATACCAGCGCTAGGGATTAAATATGACATCGCTACTCTTGTTGCTATTAATATTTTAATCGCTCATATCAAAACCTATTCAGCAATCATTAGATATCTACTCTGCAATGGATATTGTGTTTGATACTGGGATACAAACAATAAGACAGTCTCTATTCTCTAGAGGCTTATATTCTTGTGGAGGAGATCTATACACAAAGGATGATTGCCTTGCAATATGATAATACAGTGATAAAAGCATTAGGAAAACATTTAGGAGATAGCTAAGCCAGCATAGGGTGTTAGGGATGGCTTCATGAAGAAGCTTCTGCTGGAGCTGAATTTTAAAGGATGCATGAAAATTAGTCAGACAAAGACAGCAGGTTAGGAGAACAAGGAGGGTATTCCAGGACATGAGTAGAGGCAATTAAATAAGAAACAGCAGGGTATGTGCAATAAATTATGACTACCGTTAGGGAAGAGATACGGCTCCTATGGTGGGCAGCATATTATCGTGAAAAAACACAAATCTTAATTTAAAAAAGTCTAGGTTTCTGTCATAGTTCTGCCTCTTAATGACAGTATAGCCTTAGGCTTAAACTCACCGATACTCCATTTCCTTACTTTCAAAATAGCAGTTAGAAGAATTACCTCTTAGAAAATCATGAAGAGGAGTTAAAATGATATGCGTAACAAAGCAAAAATACTTTACCCCGGCACCAGAATTATTTTTGAGGGCAGCACCATATTTGGGAGAGCATCTTAAGTTATTTTGAAGTGAAACTGCTTGAATATCGGTGGAAGCCCAGGCATCACGCTGGTGAAAGTGCATCGCATCAGACTGAGTGACTTCTGTCGTGCTCATGAGGTGGGAGAGAAGAGAAAGGTGGAGGGCTGGGCAGAGAGGAGGGAGGAGCAGGGGAAAAGACCTGCGGCTCAGTACTCAAAGGCATAAAGGACATCAAAGGATGAGACCACTACTCACTATCTGAAATCAGGGACAGTCTTGCTGGCCAGGTGTAGTCTCCGTGAGCAAAGCAAACTGCTCATCGGACATCGATCCAGTTTTGGAGAATGGTTTGTTTCAGGGTTGACATCAGCCTTAGAATGTGTGTTGGGAAAGCCTGCCACCATTATATGACTTTCAAAGCTTGGAGCTGTCATTGGTTGGTTTCAGAAGCATATTTCCTAAAGGGTGTTATCATTGATAAAAATGTTTAAAAACAGAATTGGTGTTTATTTGTTACCATGACCTTAAGACTGTACTATGACTATATTCCATTGAGTGGTTTAATGGATTTACAACTACTTCTGGTATTTCCTTGTTACCATGGCTGTAGAACTGTCAGTCTTTTCCTAGGAGTGTGGGGATTTCTTTTTAAAATTTCCAAGGCCAGGGCGCCTGGGTGGCTCAGTGGTTAGGTGTCTGCCTTTGGCTCAGGTCATGGTCTTGGGGTCCTGGGATCAAGCCCCACATTGGGCTCCCTGCTCAGCAAGGAGTCTGCTTCTCCCTCTCCCTCTGCCTCTTCCCCTGCTTGTGCATATGCATGCTCTCTGTCAAATAAATAAATAAAATCTTTTAAAAAAATTAAAAATTTCCAAGACCAGTTAAGATTGCTGGGAGAGGCCAAAGGACATTGCAAAAATGGGGACACAACAAGTGTTTAAGTAGGTATTATTTGTATTGCTGTAACCAGCTCCCCTCCATTTCCGCCTTCGGTTCTGAGCCACTTTTATGGGTGTTTTGTGTATATGGATTTCCCCCCTTACTGAACTAAAAGAAAAGGTTGGGTTGTATGTCTGGGTCAGCTTGTTGTGGATGAGGGTTAGTAATCAGAAACCTACAGCGAAGAGTGGTCACTCAGCAAATATTTACCGAGGGCCTGCTATGTACCAGGCATTGTTGTATGCCCTTGAGATATATTAGTGAATAAAAAAGACAATGATTCCTGCCTTACATTTTAGTTGGAGGAAAGTCTGATAATAAAAAGCAATAGGATAAATAAAGAAACACTATGACAAAACACGATAGGATTTATGGTAAAACAAAAGATAGAATAGGGTAAGAGGAATGAGGTGCTGAAAGTAGGAAAGGAGAGGTAGGTTGCAACATATACGGTGGGATTTAACTAAAGCCTTGAAGGGATAGGGGAGTTAAGCAAACAGATAAGGTAGAAGAGTATTCCAGACAGTGGGACCAACTAGAGCAAAGACCCTAAGGGAGAGTGTACCGAGTGCTTTAGAAACCGTAAGAAGGCCAGTGTGGCTGGTGCAGGGAGTCGGGGGTGACATATAGAGGATGCGGTCCGAGAAGTAATCGGTGACCAGACCATGGTTGGGTCTCTTAGGCCATGTTAAGGACAATAGCTTTTACTCTAAGTAACAGTGGAGAATCATTGTAGAGTTTTGCATAGGGAAGTGATAGGTTCTGTCTTATATTTTTAAAGGATTATTCTGCCTGCTGTGTTGAGAGTAGACTATATTCGGTCAAGGGCCTAAGCAGATGGCAGGTTATTCTGAGTAACCCAAAGTGAGAGAGAAAGGTGAATGACACCCGGGTGGCAGCAGTGGAGGTGGTGAGACGTGGTTGGTTTCAGGATAAACTTAGAAAAGTAGAGCTAACAGGGTGTGGATGTGAGAGAGAGGAGGTGAGGGGAGTCCCAGGAGTTTTGACCTGAGCAGGTAGAAAGTGCAGCTGTCGTCAACCGAGATGAAGAAAACTGTGGGTGGAGCAGGTTTTGATGGGGAGGTCAGGAATGTTGTTTCCTACTTGTTGAATTAGGGCTATTGACTTGATATCTAATAGAGGTAGTGAATAAGTGGTTTGGGAAAGATGTCTGGTAGAGGCAATAAGTTTGGGGGCTGTTGGCTCATGGACAATATTAAAAGCTACATGAGAGGATGAGATTTCAAAGGAACTGTGAGAAGGGAAAAGGAATAAGGACTGAGCCCTGAGATACTTTAAAGGGTTCAGAAAGAAAAGGAGGAGCCATCAAAGGAGACTGGGAAGGAGCTACCAGGGAGTGAGGAGGAAAACCAGAATTATGATGGCCTGGAAGCTTGCCAATTGGAGAGTATGTGGAACCGGTATGCAAGATAGATATCAGACCCATATCCCTTATAAATAGAAAAGCAAAATCCTTAACAAGATACTAACACACCAATCCAGCAGCATATTAAAAGGATTATACACTATAACTCAGTGGGATTGTGCCTAGGAATGCACAGTTGGTTCAACATATGAAAATTATCTTACATTGTTTTATTATCTCTAAAAACACAGTATTACATTGCTGAAATACCTGTCTTGCATTTCAGCTTTCCTCTTTTTCCTAAAATATGCAAAAATTAATTATTTTTATGTATTACATGTTCACTATTTGTTCTACTTTTTTAAGTGAATAATCACATTCTTGTCCTGATGAAATTTTATCCTAATTATGTTTGGACACTGCTGTAATTTACTGGGGTCACTGGATTCCCCAGAATGCTTGTATATCCTACCTGTATCAGTTTGGATATTTTAATTCTCAGGTAACAGAAAACCATGATTCAAACGGCCGTACTAAGAGAATTTATGGTATTATATGATAGGAAATCCTGAGGTAGACTAGGCTGCAGAATTGGTTGATACAATAGCTCAACAACTTCATTAAGGTCCTCTATTGTTCCCTCTGCCTTTCTCAGTACTAGTTTTATCTTGAGGTGGGTAGAAAGGTGGCCACTAGAGTTTCAAAATCAGAACAGCAATGTCCAGAGGAAGTAAGAGATCATTTCTTCCTGTGTCTTTCTTAGGAATGGGGCAACTTTTTCCACAACTCCTTAAAAATCATTGTCTTATGCTAGGATTAGTTCATGCCCGCTCCTAAGCTAGTTACTTGGAAATAAGATTACTGTTAAACTTAGCCTCATCATTTGATGTAGAATAGATGGTGGAGAGTCCACTTCCATGATCATTATTCCAATCCAAAGTTGTGCTGAGAAGCACTACCGTAAAATGTAGGCTTTTCTCTCGATCAGAAAGAAACAGCTGTTAAAATAATCTGGATTTATTTATAGAAAACACTTGCTTATGGTACTGGACAGTCTTCTGTTGTATCTAAATTTTCATAAGAATATTTTTATCCTTGTCAAAACTTTCAGAGAGCAGAAACAAATTGATATTCTTTGTAAAAGGATATGATCTTTTTTAAAAAGATTTTACTTATTTATTTGAGAGAGAGCAGGAGAGCAAGTGCATGAGCAGGGGAAGGGGTAGAAGGAGAGGGAGAAGCAGACTTCCCACTGAGCAAGGAGCCCCACATGGGGCTTGATCCCACGACCCAGAGATCGTGACCTGAGTCGAAAGCAGACGCTTAACCAACTGAGCCACCCAGGTGCCCCTGTAAAAGGACATAATCTTAACCTGCAACTTTGACTTGCTGCTGTCAAAAACAGACTTTGGATGGGTTTTTGAGATATAAAAAATCCCTCATTCTCTGAGAAATGAAAATAATTTATTTCACTTTGTCAGTGGATTGATTCATGAATGAATGAAACTAGGTTATGAATTATTTTATAATATGGATAATGACTTTTCAATTTATCCTTCTGTTGAGCTATGTTTTCATATACTATATTGGGTTTCCGTAAATCTAGAGAGAGTTCTTGTATGAAATATGTCCTAAGTGACAACTCATTTACATACTATTTTCTTATATTCAGAGTCGATGACTTTTCAGAAAGAACAATTACTTCATCACTTACCTCTGAAGAAAATGAAGGTAACTTTGAAGATAGAGTTTCAATAGCAGATGAAATAATATGGTCAAGTACCAGTGAAAGTAAATATCAAGTAAGTCACTTTAGTGAAAGTCATAGGATATCTTCAAATGGGACTAGTTCATCTTTGTCACTGTTTCATTCAGAAGTAAAGAAATTTTTTCCAAGCGATGGAGGGTATCCAGAAAATGAACACGAAACAATACAATTTTCATCCAAGAAATTATTTTCAATAATGAAAACCAACAAAAGTAAAAATTTAATATTTTCTTCTGACTTTAACTTTTCGAGAAGTTCTAGAATCACTATAGAAAGTGAAGATCTCGATGTGGCACCATGTCCTTCTGCCCACTTATTTCTTTCTAGAGACCAAGTCAGACTTCTGGAAGACAACGTGAGAAATCAAATTGCTTTAAAATCCAAAACTACATTAGAGAATAAAATTACTTATCTGTACTCAAGTCTTCAAGAGTCCTTGATCCAGAATCAACATTCTGTTAGAATGGGTATTTCTGCCCAACCACAAGATTCTGTTCCAGGACAGAATGCTCCTCAGAATCAAGATTTTTATAAAGCCAGATTTACTAGTCAAGCCCAACAATTTGTTAACAACCAAGAATCAGTTAATAGCCAGCCTGATATCATGGACGGATACTGTGCGCTACCTCAAGATTTGATGAGGAAGCCATTTTCCAGCAGCATGCAAGACTCCTCCCAGACCCAACATATGGACAGAAGCCAACATTTGGTCACGGTCTCACATTCTGTTGAGACTCAAGATTCAATCAAGGGCCTAGAGTCTGATAAACACTTCGATGAGGCCCAGTATTCTGTTTGGCTTAAAGATTCAAACAAGATTAAATATTTAATTCAGGGGCAAAATGCTATTTTTAAGAATGCCAGATTTCTAGTTTTAACTCTAAGTCCAAATTCACTTGCAGAAGGGGTGTTACAAATAAAGAGTGCAAAGCCAGGGGGCCAGAAACAAATTGCTTCATCAGAATTAAGTCAATATTCTGTACATGGCTCAGGGCCTCTTTCACCTATCCTTAAAAGGCAGAAAAACAGGAGAAAAACATTACACAGTAAAAGTAAACTTAGTCTCAAAGTTCCATCTCAAAAGTCAAAGAAAACAACAACTCCATGGGTATTTCAAATGACAGTATGTCACACTTCAAAACCTAGCAAGTTGGGATGCAAGTATAATGCTAAGAAGAAAGAAGTACATCAAAGGAAAGACATGTCAGATACGGCTTTGCATCTTACCTATGTTTCCAAGCTTATTCCTCCTCATGTTAAGAAGTATTCCAGAAAAAAACTAGTGAAAGTCATGCCAGGTGTAACAGGATGTAGACATTCTCTGTCAGCAGACGCAGCGAATGTCGATTATCTGGGGTCTCTGGAGAAAAGAGGAACCTCAGGCAGTACTAAAAATATAAAGCAGCATGGCGGAGAAAATAAAGGACAAAAAACCATTTTTCCAAAAATCCCACCTCAGCTAGAACACTCTTTCGTGGTCAATACTTCTCAACTAAAATCACCTTGTTCTTCCTTGATAGAAATGACATGGAAGAATAAAGAATCTCTTAAAGACCCAAGTATACAAGCAAAGGAAATTGATATTGCAGAGTTTCATGCTCCAAATAGTAAAAAAACATCTGACCTGCATATTCCAAAGCAGGAGGCACCATTAAAAGAAGCTTTATCAGAACCTTGGCAAAAATTTGTTTCCTCTCCCGAAGTGGAATCAAATGGGAGAATGAAAACACAGGAAGACCTAAAAAACACAGAGAATTCCCTTCTTCCACCTTCAAGTGGAGAGAAGTTGCCAACTAGTTCACCAGAAATGAAAAGGTGCTTTCCAGATGGAAACATACAAAAGCAAAAAAATTTTCTAGAAATCGTCCTGGAGACCTCAGAGGTTAATCTGCTTATTTCACTAGGAATCAAAGAGCATAAAACCAGTGAACAATTAGCAAATGTAAAAACTCAAGAGAGTACAGAAGATGTAATTATGAAAGAAAAGAAACCACTACTAACACTTCATGTTACAGAATGTGATAACCTAAGCGAAAGAGAGGGACTGGAACATAACACTAGAAGCAACATAAATATGCAAGGTAAAAGAATATTTGCTACATTTCACAATGCCACTAACACTATCATTTCTGAACCACCTGATGTGGAAATGCATAGCAGATTAAAAGCCAAGACAGGTACATCAACAATAGGTGCTAGTCATTCAGTGGTAAAGCCAGAGAAATTACCAGATGAAAAGAAAACATGGGATGCAAAATACGTTGAGAAGAGATGTATATTTAAAAAGCCACAAGGACATGACATAGAAGAGGAACAAACTTCTCAAGAAGCATTTCCACAGCTGACACAAGATTTCAGCCTCAGCCTGCAACTAAAGCAGAAGCCTAAATATGTCAGACTTGAAATAAAACAGAGCAGTTCAGGCAGTAGAAAAACTCAAAATAAAGAGCAAGAGGTACAACCACAAACTCTTCCTCCAAGAACAATTTTGAGGACTAGTCCATGCCCCACGATGGATCCATTTCAAGTTGAGGTAAAGCAAAGCAGACACAGACCTACAGGCAGAGGCACTGCAGATCCAGGGAATCCTCTTCCAGTGCTAGAGAACTCACGAGCTGGTGAAGTTTTAATTGAAACACCAGGATGTGGTGTCCCATTTGGTGGAAGCCCCAGAAGGATACCAGAGGATCATAGTACAGAAGAAAAGGCAGACCTCCAACAAGTTTTACCTGCAGCTGCCCTGAGGTCCTTCACTATCCATATGCTTCCTTTATCATATTTTAAAAGACAGCAAATCAGAAAAAAATTATCAGGTGCAAAAGGGGTACTCAGTCCTAAATCTGTAATTATGAAAGTAAAGAAGCCAACACATTTATTGACGCCTAATATCGGTAGGCATGGTACTGCAAGTCTTAGGAAAAGATTGAGAGACAGTTTTAAAATCTTAATTAAAGAGATGCTGCAAGATAAAATTGTGGCAGATGTGCTTGTGAATGTTACTTACCCTCACATGTCGATTTTGCCTTGGATTAGAACACAAAGCAGGTTAAATGCAGAGAATCTCAGTCAGACCAAGCTAAAACAAGAGAAATCAGAAGATGAAAGGATAGAAAAGTATTCAGATTCTATTAATAAAGGCAGTGACTCTGGCAACACACCAGAAGAAGTTAAATTGCAAGATGAAGTGAGAGGAGACAAAGAAGCTCTGCCAGCAGTCCTTCACGACAGCTGGGACCTCCGACTGGATGCCGATCCAGAGAAGGAGCTCAAAACAGAAGAAGAAATACCTCAACCAATGACATCCATGGAAACCCTTATGGGGTCTGTTTACTCTCCCCTAATAGATCTATTTCATGTTGAGCATATGCAGAAAAGCCTAACAACACAAGCCGACTTAAAATGCACTGCAGATTCTGAGACGCCTCTCCCAACATCAAAAAAATCACTGGCTGGAGACCCTTCAAACCAAACAAGAGAAAGTGATGTTCTAGATTATGGAACTGATACAAGAGAAATGGGTTACTTTTCTGCAGAAACAAATTCTGCAGAATTACCAAAAGATTTACCAGCAACTTTTCCAGAGACTTCTAATTGGCACATGCCTATTGTAACTGATTCCAAAATGAATAAAAACAAAGTAAGATTCTCATACACAGAAAGTTCGGTGAAGCCTACGTCTGTATATATGAAGACGATGAAGTCGTCAATTTCACAAGTATTTAATAGCACAGGTCAGAGAAGGAAACTGGATTCCAAATATAAGGCCAAGTTGGAGAAGATCAACCAAGCTAATGGATTGGTATATGAATTTATAAATACCCTTTACTCTCCCATGCAGAGCTTCTGTCACGCTCAGTTAAAGCAAGGGGACTTAGAGGAAGTGAGACCACGGTATGTTGATTTCTTTGACAAGAGCTATGCATTCCATGACCCAGAGGAAAAAGTGGAAGATGGAGAGGAAGTGGAGCAAAAAACTTCGCTAGAAGCAGCTCCACAACATCCCCAGTATCTCTGGCCCGATGCCTGTCAAGGGAAGAAGACCCACCTTGACGAACCAGACCCAGCACTGGACTGTTTGACACAGGAGCTGCCTGTTAATGAGCAAGATGCGCAGCACCACGCATGGTTTGCACAAACTGCACGGCATACTGGCCACCAGATGGGTCCTAGAGAAGCTGAGGAACTCAAGAAAACCAGCGAAACAGAAGATGACATAATGGCCCCTCTGGGTCCAACGGTTCCACCTCCCAAAGCAGAGAACGCATCATGTGATACACATTTGAACACCATGACAGAGGGTGGCTTACCATATGGTGGAAACCCTGAGAGGGTACTAGATTCTTATTTTGTGGAAAACAATTCAGAGTTACCGAAAGATTTGCAAGTGACATGCCTGAATGCTTTTGATTCTGTTGAGCCCTTTGTTTCTAAATCTGAAAGAAAGAAAAACACATCAGAATTAGGGAGGAAGAATGTAACAGTGAGTCACAGATACAGAACTATTAGGGGGAAAAAGCCATCAGTTTCACATACGCTTAATGGCACGCAGAGCAAGGGACTGCAATGCAATTTTAAAACAAAGATGAAAAATCCACAGCCAAATAAAAGCAGGGCAGATGCATTTCTCAATGTCATTCAGTCCAACGCGCCTATTTTGTCCAAAACCAAAATGAGTAGCAGGTTAAATGTA
Source organism: Potos flavus (assembly GCA_028534135.1). Taxonomy (NCBI): domain Eukaryota; kingdom Metazoa; phylum Chordata; class Mammalia; order Carnivora; family Procyonidae; genus Potos; species Potos flavus. Next base: position 7,421,115 of record CM052883.1, read on the forward strand.
GAGACAGATATGCAGAGGATAGCAAGACTTGATCATATGCAGCCAATGCAAGAGAAATTGCTAAATGGAAGAAAAGTATGTTGCCCAGATTATATTGTGAGTACTTTAACTAACAGTGTGAGAGATGAGAAAGAGGAGGAAGGGAAACATGAAACTTTACCAGCTCCAGAGAATAGCCGAGTCTTTATATTCGGTGCATATCAGAAGGACAACTGTGACCTTGTCAAATCAGATGAGGAACTGAAACAACCACGAAATAGAAATACTCAGGTACAACCACGAATACATGGTACACAAACTATATTAGGTTCTGCGTCGTGCCCCATATTGGATCAGTTTCAATTTGGAAAGCTAGAGAGTTATGCTAGGTTTTCACCTCCAAAGTCAGGGGAACCAAAGATGGATGAAGTTATTTTTTCTGCAAGAGAATACGGTGTCCCATCTAATGCAAATCATCAAAAGGAACAGGCTGGTGGTATTGAAAAGAAAGACACGGTGACTTGTGATTTCTGCATACCTGCTTTATCTACATTCAAAAGGAAGAAAAATTTTAAAAAATGCTCAGGCACGAAAACTTTAGTGAATCTCAAATGTGGAATTTTAAAAGCAAAGAAACCATCGGTTTCATACATATTCAGTATTAAGGGTGGTGCCAGCCCAAACCATAGAAAAGAATTGGGATATAACTCTACAACCAAAATGGAAGGGATGGATCAAGGTGAAAAAATGGCAGCTAAAATATATTCTTTCATGAATATTACACCTGACATTAATATGTATAGCAAGACAGAAAGAGAAAAAGGTATGTTAGGAGAAAGAAGTCTCAGTTCTAAACAAGTAAAGCAAGCCATATCACCACGTGAAGAGAATATTACTTCAGATGACACTAAAAAGAACAGTCTTCAAGATGCAGAAGAAGAAAGAAGTGAACAGGAGACGTTAAAAGTAATTCCACAGCACAGACAACACTTCAAATTCTGTTCAGGCCAAAGGGAAGAGCTTGACTTTCATCAATCAGAAAACCAAGGAAGTGGGAAAATTCTCTTTGTTACTGAAAAAGACATCTCACAACAAATGCAGCCTACGGATTCAATGCAGGGACAGAAGCTAAAGAAAAGCTACCAGACACAAAACGGTACAATATATACAGTAAGTTCAAAGCTTCCTCTTCTAAAGTCAAAGAAATCACTAATTGATCAGGTTTTAATGAATACAATGAAAGGTGGTGTCCTATGTGTCGGGAGCCATAAGGGGGAACTGTACAGTCATGATAAAGAGGAAAATACAGAGTTTAAAAAAGATCTACAAGCAAATGTCCTGGCATCTTCGGTTGTCTCCACATCTGGTCTATCTGAATCTAAAAGGCAGAGAAAGACATTTACGTGTAGAGCCTTAAAACATAAAATTAGCCCCAGATGTGTAATTATGAAGGCAAGGAAGACACCAATTTCACCGATATTTAATATCTCAGGGAATGGTTGTCTAAAAAACCTATGTCCAAAGACTCTGAAATCACAGATTATTGACTTGCTAATTCATATAAAATGCTCTGGGGTACTGGAAGATCTTACTGCAGAGAGAAAGGAAGGATTAGCCCAAAAATTACCAGCAACAAGTCTGGAGTCTTTGGATTTATCCACACTTGGTTTACCTGCATTGAAAAGAAAGAGAAACAATTTAAAGTATATAGACAGGAGAAATAAAATGAGTCTTGAATGGGTAACTTCAAAGGCAAAGAAGGCAGAGATTTCACAGACGCTTACTATCACGAAACGTGGCCCACCAAGCCATAGAAGACAATTCAAATGCAACTTCAAAATCATGATGAAACAAGGGAAACCCACGGCAGACATGACCCTAAATGCTATCTCCTCTCCTGCTCCTGTTTTACTGGACGCGAAAAGGCATGACAGAATAAAAGGAGAGTCTGCTGTGTCACGGAGAATGAGATTCAGTGACGAACCGCAACAGCAGGAGCAGTCACCAGATGGAGAGAGCCCCTGCTATGCTGATTCCAGTGATAGGACGGGCCGTGCCTCCAACGACACGAAGGAAAGCAAAGACCGACGTGCAGAAGCAGCCCTGTGCAATTCTCAACACCCCAGTTTCATTGCTGGCAAAATGAAGGAGCCTTACTTTGTGAAGTCAGAACTAGAACTGAAGAATTCAGCAAGGAAAAAAATCCCAGAACCACTTAACACAGCCCTGCAGCTGCAGCAACAAACGTTTCTCACACAAAGTGTATTACAGTCTGTTTCTTGCTCTATTTTGAAGTCACTTCCCCTTAAGAAGCAACCGAAAAGAACAAAAACACAAAAAGGCTTAAAATATGCAAAGAGTCCAAAGATTTTATCTCCAGTGCTAGAGAAATCAATTCCCAAATCTTTAATTGTTACAACACAGAGTGACATCGTGGTTGAAAGAGGCTCTAGAAAGAAACTTGCTAGATCTATTCCAGAGGAAAAGATAAGGTTGCAAAAGAATTTACAAGTAAGAACCCTAAAGTGCTTTGATTTCTCCCTGCCAGCTTCATCTGAATTTGAAGGTTGGAGAAATGCAGCACAAATCCCCAAGTCTAGAAATGGGAAGGCACAAATGGCATCAATTTTAAAGACATTCAACATTGCTAAGTCTGGCGCTCTTAGCCATGGAAAGGAACAGGACTTCATCTTGGAAAACATGGCCAAAGAAACATCTCAAAGTATGTCAGATATATTTGTGAATACTTTCCCTTCACCTATACCCGTTTCACCTGCCATCAAAACGCATAAAAAAGTAAAAAAGAGAGACCCATTAAAAAATAAAAGCAATATTATACAGCCAGAACGACATGAAGGGGAAAGACTATGTCCCTATTCTTCGAAAAAATGGAGCAACTCAAACAGCACATCAGAATCAACATGGCAAAATGAAAAAGAAAGAGAGTGCGACAGAGTTTTATTTGAAGCAGGTCTACAATTCCTGTATAATACAGGAAGGAGAAAAGATCAAAATATGTTTATTATGGAGCAGGACGTGCAGCAACAAACACCGGTTTCGGAAAATAAACTGGAATCTACTTGTTCTCCTCCGACTCCATTTCATACTGAAGAGCTGAGCAAGAATATTCCACCACAAGAAGACATACCACATGGAATAGGTCAAAAGATTCCATTTCCAAAATCAGGGAAAGCAGCATTTGACTACTTTTCAATTGATGAAACAGAGTGTAGTACTGTATCTGATGGGAGCCCTGCAAGGAAGCTAGATGTTCATGTTGCAGTTTCCCTACAACCTGAAGAAGAAGAGGATGACATAAAAACTCAAAAAGTAATGAAACACAGAGTTGATCAAAATATCTTACCTACCAAATCAGGGAACTCGGTACTTGGAGATCCAGATGATAAAACCGCTAGAAGGAAAAAGAGTGGTCCCACTGCCAAGAAACATAGAGCGGTGCAAAGAGATTTACTAACAGCATCCACACTATCTGTTTTATTTGACTCTGAAAGTCAGGAGAAGATACTAAAATTTTCAGGAAGGAAAAATCTTAGGGGTCTCAAGTGTGTAACCATGAAGACAAAGAAGCCTCTTTGTTCACAGACGCTAAATATCACTGAGCATGATAATCTCTACTGTAGAAAGGAACAGGACTACAACTTAAAATCTACGATAAACGAAATGCAACAAAATAAAAGCATAGCAAATGCATTTTTGTCTCCCACACCCGTTTCAACTGATAACAAAATAGATATTGAAATGCATATCACATCAAAAGCAGAGATGGACCAACCGAGAGTAATACGACACAGCCGTACCTCTGCAGAGTTAGGGCGACCACCATGTGATGGGGGGGCGTGGAAGGCCGACTCAACTGACCCACAGAACGGATCAAGTGACACAATGAAAATGAATGTGCAACGTGAAAAGGAAGCGGAAAATATCCAAAAAATGCTATCGGAGTCAGTCCTACACTATAACCAACACTTCAGTTTCGGTGCCCATCATATGAAATATCCTGGTTCTTACCAATCTGAACTGAATAATTTAGAAGTCAGAAGCGTTTGGAATTTGTCTTGTGCCGTGCAAAAAATGAGGCCAGAAAAACGCTTTAGAGAAACTATTTTGGAGCCCGTTTCTAGACACGTAATGAACTTTCCTCAAGTTGAAACAGTGAAAAAAAGTCTTCATACTCAAGAAGGAATTAAATGTATGGGGGGACTAAAGGCTCCATTTCCAAAAGCAAGGAAATCAGAGACTGGTTCAATACAGTGTGGTGGTCTCTGGGATGGAAATCCTCAGAGAAAATGGGATAGTTCTATTTTTGAGAAAAAGGCATGGAATCAAAATGACTTCGTAAGAACAGTCTTAAAATCTTCAGATTTTTCCAGCCTTGATTCCTGTGAACCTAAAAGCCGAAGCTACACATTAGAGTTTACAGGCAAGAAAAGTATAAGAAATCCCAAGCATGTAACTTTGAAGGCAAAGAAACATCCAGTTTCACAGTTGCTTAATATCACAGGATGGATTACAGGAAGCCATAGAAGGATGAAGGGATGCAAGTTTCAGTACAAGATGAAAGTGAGGCATGCGTTTGAAGGTGTGGGTGAGGCATCACTCCTTGCTGCTGTGGGAACTAAGATTCCACCACGCAAGTTAGTGACTGATAAGCACTCCTTTGAAGCAACAGCAAGGGGCACTCTATATAACAAAACACTTCACAGAAATCTGCATGGTCATATTACAGAGGCAGAGTTACAGGAAAATTCAGCCACAACTTTCTTGGAGCCTATAGATTTCTTTACACCAATTTTATCTGACTCTGAAAGCCAGATAAGCACAGTACAATTATTAGAAGAGAAAATCACATTGAATCCCAGACATTTAACTCTGAAGGAAAAGGAGCCAGTAACTTCACAATTACTTAAAATCAGAGGGCAGTTTACCACAAAACGCAGGAAAAAACTTGGATCCAATTTAAAAACCAAAATGCAACAGATGTGTCAAAGTAAAAATGTGGCTGATACATTTCCAAATACCATTTACTTCCCACGAGATACCTCTGACATTGAAAGACAAAACAGATTCAAAATAGGGATGGACAGAGTATCATGGTTTAGTCATGTACAAGCAACACAAATGCAGTTGCCAGTTGAAGGGCTACTGATTTCACAACCGCTTAATACCACCGGTCATGCTGCTTCAAGTATTAATGAGCAACAGGAAAAGAAGATAGACAGAAAGAGTGAGAAGTCTATATTCAATGTGGACCTAAAATTTGTATATGATTCTATGCCTATTTTATCACACATCAAAATGGAGCAATCATCTAGTACCTGGGATATCTATGAAGACTCTTCTGAAAAGAGAAATGCCCTAAACAAAGCAAGTGCTAGTTCTGCTTATGCCTACACACCTATGTATCCTAAAATCATAAAACATAAAGCTAAGGCAAAAACAGCAGGTGTGAAAAACACTGCGCATACCAAACGGATGAGACTGAAGGCCAAGAAGCCACCTGTCTCTCAGCTGTTTAATACTATAGGTTGTGGAACCAGAAGAAACAAAACGGAACTGAGATGTGACATTCAGAAACAGAAGGAGTTCCAGCAAGATAAAACCATAGCAGATTCATTTCTGAACACTGTTTGTGATTCCGGATCTCTTTCGTCTCAAATGAAACAATTTACAGAAGTAGAAAGGGGGAAAGACAGGCCAAGAAAGCCCATATACCTTCCTCCACAGCTAGAGCTGGAGAAGTCTCTAAACAAAAGAAAAATGTCATCTTCAGAGTCCACCGATATAAAGAGTACTATATCAAGAAATATCAAAACACTGAAACAATGCATTAGAGAGCAAAAAGAAAAGTGCCGAATTGTTTTACTAGACGTTCTCCCACAATGTAGAGATCAGTTAGTGATTAGCCAAGAAGTGAAGGAGCTTGACCATGTGAAAATAGGAGTAGCTTTGAAAAGAGAAGTATACCCTGGTTTAGCCTCCCAGAAGAGGGAAATCAACTACGCTAGGTTAGACATCCCAAGAGTCAGAACACATACAGAATGTGAATTCCTTGGTGCACAAAGAGTAAAGCACAAAGATGCAGACGTAGTCAAACATTCAGTTTCAATTCCATGGGGGGGAGGAGCATCCAAGAAAACCAATGTTTCATTAAATTCAAAAGGCCAGAATATATTTCTTACAGAGTTGGATGCTTCTCAACAGAAGACTCACAAGGAGCAAGAATTCCGGAAACAAGGAAGTATTTCACTGACAATTTGGGGATCTGTTGCCTACCCTATTATGGGACCTCCTCATTTGAAAAACACAAGAAAGGTAGCCGAGGAAGATATGCACACTAACCAAAGGACTATTTCACATCTACTGAGAAGAGAAGATACAAAAGAAACTGATATCTCACAAGGTTCAAAAGGACAGAAGTTTATTTGCACCAGTCCGGGGGTCCAGCAAACTATGTCTGCAGTGCAGAAAAGAAAGGTGAAACCAGACGGCATTCCTGAAAGTATTGTGGCTTCTGTGTCTCGTCCAAATAGGGAGCGTCTTCAGGTAACACAGGCAGTCAGTACAAAGAAAGAAGAAAGTAAGTACAAAGAAAGAAGCGCTTCTGTAAGTTTACATGTAAATCCATGGAGAAAAGAGCAATCAAAGTTCACGGATATTCCATTAACATTAAATGGATGGAAAATGACTTTTTCTGAAAAACTGAGGGCGAAGCAACTACACAGTTCTAACCAGAATAAAGAAAATATTCTGGAATCTGTTTCTTCTTGCATACTGGATCAACTCTATGATGAAAAGCTAAAGAAAAAAGTCTCGGCAAAAGGAGTAAGTTCAAAAGTTTTGAGTTCAGTGGTAGACAAAGCATCAAATGAAGTGGATACTCCAGTAGATCCACCCTATGTTAACTTGCATAATAGAAGAAGAAAAGAACATCAAAAAGAAAGTACATGCAAGGTTCTCCCAACATCAGTTTCTCATTCCTCGATGGATGTACTTCAGATTAAGTTGCCATGTGTAAAAACAACACTGAAGGCTCCAACATACCACACTGCAAATACAGAAGGAACTGGCTTGCTTGTTGAGGGAAAAGAAGAGCATCTAGAATGTATACACCATATTTCTCCAAAGTCTGCTTCTCACTCTTTGAGGGATGTATTTCAGAGTAAGACACCATGTGAAAAGAAGGCATCGGAAGAAGTAGTTAGCACTGTGGATTACATTCCAAGTACAGAAAAAATTAGCTCACTCTTCACAGGAAAAGAGAGCGGGGTGCAGATAGATGACTGTAAATCAGCTATGAAACTGACAAGCTTGTGCACTTCCTTACCGTCTCTATCACATACTAATGTGAATTCAAGAATAAAAGTAGGACAAGAGAAGTCAGGAATACCAAGGAGCTGCCTTCCACCACTAAAGCTCCAGGTATCACCAAATGTCGGGCAAACTTCATTTGCAGAGTCAATTAATAAAAGTAGTTTAAGCGATGTAAAAGAATCAAAACATTTGCCACAGAGAAAAAAGGAAGATGGAAACAATGTAGTATATGTGAAAGACATAATGGGCCTCAAATGTGTCGCTTTTAAAGGAAAGAAAGCCCCTTTTAAACACACACTGCATGGAAAAGAACCACAGTGGAACAACAAAGAACAAGAGGAAATGATGCAGAAAGATAAAAGTGATCCAGACATAGTTCAGAGTAAACGCCATGCTTCCAGTCCTTCTTCACCTCCTATGGAATGGGATCCTGAAATAAAAGAGGTACTCATTCGAGGAATCACAGGATTTTGTCGCCCATCACTGACACTCCAAGAATTATCAGATGCAATGGGAATATGTGAGGAGCCAGCTGATGATATTTTAAGTAGTATAAAAAAGGCAAAATATATGCCACAGAAACATGGAGGGGAAATGGCCTTGGAAGAAATCAGGCATCCCAAAAGAATAGCTCTGAAGGCAAAACAGAGTCTAATTACACAGGAAATACAGTTGGACATCAGAGAAAAAGAGAAAAAGATACAGGAAGATAAAGTTGGGATTTGGAACAAATCTTGTGTTTCCATCTCTTTCCCTCCTAACTCAGAAGTGGACACAAGAATAAACGGGGAAGAAGCCCTGCTAATAAAAACAAGATCATCTTTCCTACAAACAAAACTCCAGGAGTCCTCAGGTATAGGAAAGATAGTATACAAACAGTCTATTTATGGTGATACCTCGAACAATGTAAAAGAAGCCAAGGAACATTATACAAAGCAGGAAGAAGAGGAGAGAGTAAAAATGATTAAAATCATACTTTGGAGGAAAAAGAAATCACCAATTTTACGGGAAATCCGGGTGGACATCAAAGAGCAAGAGGAGAAGGTACAAAAAAGTAAAGGTGAGCCAAATGTCCTTGGGACCAATACTAGCACTTGCATACCTGCTCCTTCTTATTTGCAACTGGATACAAAAATAACAAAAGCAGACTATGTAACTGAAGTAACGAGATACTCTCTTCCAGCACTGTCACAGCAGAAATCATCAGATGCAGTGAAAACAGCAAATAAAAAGTCCACTGATGGTGATATCACAAGTGATACACAAGAAGCAAAAGAACGTACAGAAGAAGAGACTAATGTAGAGACCTCAGCCAAGAGAGACATGATGCATCCAAAAGGTAACGATTGGAAAAGAAAGAAAGCACCATTACAGGACACACCGTTGAATCTTAAAGAACCCGTGAAAGAGGAACCGGAAAATGAAGAGCAGGGGAAAGTGGATGGGGGAGGTAAATGTGAACAGGAAGTCGTTCTGCCCACGAGTCGGGCTTCTGAATCTTCTCTAACTCCGCATGAACTGAACACAAGAATAGAAGGAGAGCGAGACATGCAAGGGATAACAAGATCGGCCGTTTCACAACTCCAGCGACAGAAATCATCCGACGCAGGGAAAACTGTGTATACAAAGTCAGCTGGAGAGGATATTTCAAATGACGTAAGAGTAGGACAAGAGTATGAGCCACAAGAAGGAGAAGATAGAAGAAAAATAGTAAATATAAAATATATAATGTATCCCAAAGGCACAACTTCCAAGGCAAAGGCATTACCACTTCCAAATGTACTCTACACCTCGGGGGGTTGTGACCGCCGAATTAGAGAAGTACAGACAAGCATAAAAGAAAAATTAAGATACATACAAGAAAGAAGTGAGCTAGATAAGGTTCTGACAAGATCTTCTCTGCCTCGATTTAAATTAAAAAAAGGTATAGAAGGCAAGGAAGAGAAACGAGTGACAAGACCCTTTCTTCCACCCTCATGGCAAAGGGAGTCATCAAATGCAGAGAAATTGAAATATACAGTACTACCTTTAAATGATATTTCAAACGATTCAAAAAGAACAAAATACGTGACACAGAGAGAAGAGGATAAAGAGAATACTTTTGAGAAAGACAGAATGCATTCCAAGTATATAGCTTTGAGGGCAGAGAAATCACCCCTTTCCCTTATACTCAAAACGAAGAAACTGCAAGTGAACATCAAAGAACAAGTGAAAGTGGGACAAGAAGATAACAAGGAAACCATTGTGGTTCTGAGCAAAATTCATCCTTTTCTCACGTCCTCAATTCATCTTAAGTGGGACACAAAAGACGAGGAAGGTGCGCCAGGAATAATAAGAAATGATGCGCCACATCTTGAGCCCCAAGAATCATTGCCCTCAGGGCAAATAGCATCTACAGAGTCACCGGACAGCCAAGTGAAGAAAGGAGAACAAAGCCCACAACAGGCAGAAAGGGACAGAGTACAAACAGAAGGCGTGAATGGCTCAGTGCAGCCCCAGGGCACAGATTTTAAGGCAAAGACATCACCACCTCCTCGTGCACTCAGTGCCACTGAGCACAGTGCTCTGAACGAGAGAAAGGAACCACAGTGGCATGCGAAGGAGAAAGTAGAAGAGGAGCAGCAAAGAATGGGAGATCCTGATGTGGCTCTGACAAAAACTTCTCCTTCCACACCTTCTCCATCCTACCACAGCTTGGACGCAAGAACTAAAGTAGACAAAGACTTGCTTCCAATTACAGGATTCTCTCCTCCACAGCTGCTGAGCCCCAAGTCATCAGGTGCAGGAAAAACCAGATATGCAGATTCCAATGAAAGTATTAGGACATGTAATATAACCATAAAAGCTTATCAACATATGCCAAAAGCAGAGGTAAAGAACAGAGTAAAAATAAAAGGTGAGAAAGGTAGAAGATTCCCCCAAATAATCACCTTGACAGCAGAGACATCCCCATTTCCACATCTACCCAGTAGAAAGAAGCTACCTTTGAATATGAAAGAGCAAGGGAAAGAAGTACCAGAAGACAAAAGTGAACCAGAAACGGTTCTGAAGGAAACCTATGCCTCCTTACCTTCTCCATCTTACCTGAAATGGGACACAAGGATGAATGAAAAGGAAGACACACGAGGAATAACACAATCCTATTTTCCACCACCAAAGATTCAGGATCCATCCAGTTCAGACAAAAAGCCACATACTAAGTCATCTGATGTTTGTGTGTTAAAAGAGAAGGACAGACTCAAAGCAGATACTGAAAACAAAATAGTCCCAATACCGATGGCTCTGAGGGTAAAGGAATTACCACTTTCACCTGTATTCAATACCAAAAAATTGCAGGGGAAATTGAAAGAGCAAGAGAGAAAGGTGCAGAAAGATGAAAAAGACCTAGCTATGCATCTGGAAAACATCTGTACTTCTTTACTTACTCTACCATATCTTAAATTTGGTTCAAGAGAAGGAGAGGGGTACATGATAAGAATTACAAAACTGCCTCTCCCGCACCTACAGTCCAAGGAATTACTAGATGCAGTGAAAACAGAATATGCAGAAACAACTGATGGAGAACTTTCAAACGATGTAAAAAAATTAAAAGAACACACATTACAGAAAGAAGTGAGGGACAGAGAGAAAGACGTGGATATGAATAGTATAGTGGATCCCAATGATAGGTATTTAAAAGCAAAGAAACCGCCTGACTTACTTAGATACAATCTAAGTGACCTTCGATGGAAAACTAAAAAGCAAGAGGGAATGGCTCGGGAAGGTCACCGTGAGCCAGGTGGTAAAATGCTGACCAAGACCTGTACTTGCAAATCTCCTCTACTTCACTTCAACACGAATGCCAGAGATGAGGAAAAGAGAATGCCGATATTAACGAGATCCTCTTTTTCCACAGTCAGCTCCCAGGAATCATCAGATTCTGAGGACATGGAATCTACAGAGTCCATTACCAGTGATATTTTAATCAGTCCACAAAAAGGAAAACAGCCTATGCCCCAGAACAAGGAAAAGGACGGAGTAGATATAATAAGCCTCATGTTTCCCAAACATCAAGAGAAGAAGATGCAGGAAAGTGAAGATGAATCAGATGTGGTTGTGTCCGACTCTTCCTCCCCATTACCATCTCTCCCTCACCTGCAGTTGGATAAAGAAATACAGGCAGGTGATGAAATGCTAGGACCTCCAAGGTCTGCTGTGCAGAGAGAATCAAATGCCGGGGAGGTGGCACATTCAGAAGCAATCCATGGTGACGTCATTACAGACAGTCACAACAAGAAACAACTTGCACCTCAGGAAGAGGAGCGGGGCAGAGAAAAAACAACAGATGCGAGAAATAGGACACATGTCACAGAGATAAGTCTGAAGTCCAGGAAATCACCTCCTTCACTGATGCTCCACAGAACAGAATTGCATCTGAACCTTGGAGGGCAGGAACAAAAGAAACATGAATGTCCAGGTAAAGCACCCCGTACGGTGCTAAGAAAAATTTATGTTTCCAAACCTCCAGCTAAACTTACATTGGATAAAGGTGTACAAGTAGACGAAGGTAGGCTTAGAATTAAAAGACCCTCTCTAATTCCACAAATGCTTTCAGCAGTATCGGATACAAAGAGGAGAGCAGATACTGGAGCAATTTGTGCTGTAAGAGAAAGAAAACAACAGATGTCACAGAAAGAAAACAAGCATGAAGTGAAAACAGTAGATATGAGGATCAGGATGCATCACAAAGAGGCCAGGATTTCATCAATTTCACGTATCTTTGACACAAAGGAATTTGTGTTGAATATTAAAGAGCTAAAGGAAAATGTGTACAAAGGTAAAGATGAGCTACCTGTGGTTCTGACAAGGACTTTTCTTTCTGTCCCATCAACACCGCCCCTTTATCTAGACTCAGGGAGCAAAATAGACAAAGATGTGCCAGGACTTACAGGATCCTCTCCTCCACAGCAAAATCTCCAGGAATCATCACGTATCCAGAAAACAGCAATTACAGGGGTAGTTGCTGGTGATGGTGAAATTGTTAAAAAAGCAGAACACTGTGTACCCCAAGAAGAGGCAGTGCAACAGTGGGCCTCAAAATTCCTGATCAGTGTACAGCGAAGGGATGAACTTCCACGAGTCAAATCCGAAGGCGACTTGAGTCAGTTAGTTTTAAATTCACAGCACGAGGACGTTTATTTAACAGGATTTGGTACCATAAGTGGGAAAAGGCTGGAGTATTTCTTTACAGGGCAAGAGGTTCAGCCAGAAAAATACAAAACAGAAACTTTCACTACATTTCTTTCCTACCCCACCGTGGAGCCTACTAAAATGGGAAATCTGAAGAAACAGACTGAATTAATGGATCACTTAAACCATAAAATGAGTCCTAAGGTTTTAGTTTCACCCCCAAGGAAAATATCCAAGGAAATATATATCACATTTGGTGCCCCCGTAAGTGCAAAAGGATTTTCCGTTTCAGAGCAAGATGCCCACCAACAAAAAACTTTATCAAAAGCCTCTCCAGGATCTGCAGATTCGTATAGACTGGATAAGCCAGAGAAAGCTGTAGACAATAATGATAAAGAGAGCAAAATGCTCTCTCCCGAAGTCTCGGCCCCACAGAGAAAGGGATCACTTGAGAATATGACTATCGCAGAGTCCGACACACCCCCAGTTACAGAGGAACAAGAGATTGTGGTGAAAAAGCAAGTGGTGCTCCAGTCCGAGAGTGGACACAAGACCTGGCTGGACTCCAGCTTTTCTCTCAAGTTCCCACTTCAAAATGGAAGGCAGAAGACACCACTGGAAGCAGATGTACACAAGCACACCATAGTGTACCCCAGCATACGAATACTACCAGGGATACTCATGGATATTACGGTGTTTGATACCATAGGAAGGAAAAAAGAGCAGCGATCGCCAGTTCCAGAACAAGAGGAATGTATCCTAGAATCACTCCAGAAGTCTCTTTCTTCCCACTGGACTTTTCCACTTCAATCTGGAGATCTGGAGGGAAAAAATAAAACGGACACAAGCACTACTATAAAGCCAGAGCAAAAAACATTAGAAATGGAAGAAGGGGAATTAAGAATAGACACAAACATAGCTATCCGTCTGGCAGCGGACAGAACCGAAATGCACAAACACAGCATGGCCCAGCTGGACGAGAACAAGGAAAGGGACACCAGCCATACCGTAAACCTGAACATTCCATCTCTAAAGGCACAGGAATCTGCAACTAACACTCAGGTTATAACTCATATAGCAAACAACTGCCCAATCGAGCAAAAACACAAAAAGGAACTAGAGGTCTGTGGTGCAAAACAAAATATTCAGCCACAGAAATTGTTTCAAAAACATGTTCTGGATTCATTTCATGCCTCTATTCCTCTTTCTCTCAAAGTTAAAGGCTGGAAAGGCAGATTGACAGTAGCAGATTTGAAAAGAGAACTGAGCCCCAAATATTTAACCATGAAAATCCCAAATCATCCAATTTCGCAGATTCTTAACAACACGGGACGTGGCACTCTAAGCAATAGAAATAAGTTAGAGTATGACTTGAAGAAACCAAAGAAAATAGTTTTGCGGAGTGAAGATGCCTCAGGAATATTTATCAGAAGTCTTTCTATTTCCGCGATGAGTTCATCTCAGACAGAAGAAATAGTAGACTCTGAAACAAACCTAGGAAGAGAAAAGATATTCTGTCTCTCTGAATTCCAGCAGAAATCACCAAACACTCAGGCGAACAGCTCAAGCACCGTAAAAGAAGGGGACCAGCATTTTACAAACGCAGTTCCACAGGATTCCCAGCTCTCTGTGGTGAAGGGGAGACAAAGGCAAAAACTCCCCAGTGTCAAAACAGAAGCAAACCTCTGCAGTGAAACAAAAGGAAAAATTTTAATTCCACAAACAAAAGAAGAAAGGGTTGTTCCAGGGTATGACAGCTCAAGGGTCATGAAAGAACCTGACTTGCTTATGACTGAAGAAGAAGAAAAGGCACCAAAACCCATTCTGACACCCACAGAGGGTCCACTCGTGTCTGACGATCCAAAGGACAATGTGGACGCCCACACGGAGAGTACCCCAAGGATGATTATTTCCCCTCCAGGACTAGAAGAACCACAACACGGGACTCAGCTCTTCAATACCGTCGAGTGTAGCTCACCCCCTCAACAGGGGGGTCCGAGCAAACCCGTCCAGGACACCACCACGCAAAAGGTCCAGCAACAAAAAACTTTTCCAGCAATTGGGCCTATAGCATCCCAAGCTAGAAGCAATGAAATAAAAGTAGTGGCAGATAGTACAAGTGCAGAAAGTTTACTTCCTCTTTTTGAAGCAATTAAAAGTATCTTTGAATCTCAGATAAAAAATATGATCCATGACAAAATTTGTGAGGAGATACTGAAAAAGGTAAAAGCCCCCAAAACCGATGATTGGAAGTCACCGCCGTGTGCAGGGAGCCCAGACACAACCTCCACAACGATACCTCCCACAGTGCAGCCAAGGCCCATTTTAGAACGTTTTACTCCCAAAGAAAACAATAAGCTCACTACTCATTTTGAGTCAAAAGCATGTGAAATAAAAGTGAATCTGATGCCAGAGATGGCAAAACGATCCTTCCAAAAGTTTAACTTTTATCTAAAACAGTCTATTTCAGAAGATAACAGTTGGAGGCTATATCCCAGACATAAAAAAATGTGCTTTTTGTCTCTAGAAGGGATTGATAGTATAGAACTTAACTTAAAACAGAAATACGCCAAGGATTCACTGCCTGTCAGCGGTATGAAGACACTGATTGTCAGTGTTTCAAGTGACAGCGAAGAGATCATTACAAAGTTAAAAAGTATTAGTAAGCTAGAAAGTAGAGCGTCTTCAGTGACTTCCGCTAAGCCGATGCCATTGCCTCATATTCTTCAAAACTACTCAGTAGAAGAAGAAGACAGACTGCTTATACACTTTTCTATGAAAACACTGGAGATCCAAATGAAGGCCTTTCCCAGAATTGTAAGAGAATCTTATGCAATGGCCAGTCCTCAGAATATAAGGAAACCTTTATCCAAATGTATTCATTCTGGTTTCAAAGTACCAAAACGAAAAAACAGAATTTTGTTACTTTTTGAGGAAAAGTCTCTTCATCAAATAGATCTTGATTTACAATACAAATACCTTCGTTTTCTCCTGGGGCTTCCAGTGGGACGTATATTGCCTAAACCAACCGTACTTCCCAAACATATTCTTAAATTAAACACAGTAGCAATATGTGAAAATATAAGTAACAGGGGGGAAAGTGATGGTGCTCTCTGCATTGACAAGGAACTGTTAGAACAGCACATCTCTTTCAAAAAGCAAAGTCCTCATGAAAACTCAAAATTGAGAAAATTCCTGGAGCCAACCCTTGTGGGTGCTTCTGACCCCAATCAGCCAGGCACAGTGCAGAAAGATACTACAGCTCTTTTAGAGTTAAAATCTCACGTGACTCTGGAAAAAGATAAACAATGTCATGTATGGTTTCAAGAAACAGAAACATGCAAATCTTTTGATTCAAAGATTCAGGAAAGCACTCCCAGTTTAGTTGATTCCCATTCAACTCAGATTTCTGAAGATTTTACCGAGAGTCAGACAAATATTGAGAGTTCAGCCAACTTGGAGGAATGCTCAGCTCTTGAAACACATGAGAGTGAAGAATGTATGTTTTTAGAAGCCAACCCTTATTTAAACCAGCAATCACAAAACATTCTGTTTGAATTACAGAAAGGCATTCCTTTGGAAAATCTCTACAAGATGAAAAAAAGCAAAACTAATTTGAAACCATTCTACAGGGAAGATTCGGGCTCCCATAGTATTAGAAGCTGTAGAAAACATTCCTCAGTCGTCACATCTTCCTATGAATCCCACAAAAGCAGGAAATATAGGTCGTCCTCTAAAATGCCATCTCCTGACTGGTTGTGCCACGGTTCATTAAAGGCTTTAGAACTTCCGTCTAGATCATCTTCCATTCCATTCAGTGAAGAGAAGTCTTCACGGACTGCAAGGTGCAGGACCAACCATTCTTTAGCTCCCTTAACGGAATCAAATATCAAATTACATCTTGCAAAAGGCCAAGGCAAACCTCACAGGCATCTGGAAAGCAAAGAAGGAAAGAAGGCCAAATTTGATTTACTTAGAAAAAACAACATTCATTGGGACTGTGATTACAGTTATACACGGAATAAAGAGAAATGCACAAGAAAGAAGAAAGTCCGTAATTATGAGTCAGAAAGACCAAATTACTTCCCAAGCAAACCTAAGTTACCATCAAAGCTTCTTCAAGAGGATATCAACTTTCATTTTGAAAGAAGACAAAACCAGCCATTTTTTTATGCCTGTATACCAGCAGATTCACTGGAGATTATGCCCCAAACCATTCGCTGGACTATTCCCTCAAGAACTTTAAGGAAGACAAACTTCAGAGTTCCCCTGGTGGCAAAGATTTCAAGTTCTTTCAATATATGGACTTCATCCAAAAAGTTTTTGGAGTCCCTCTTGGAGTCCTTCAGTCTAGTTCATCCAAATTGATATTAGCATATCTAGATTCATCTGAAGTGGAAAACTGGTTGCTATTGTGTTATTCTGTGAAAAATAAAATCAGATAAAGTCACATGGTTTCCTCATGAGCTGTTTTCTAAACTGACATATTTTATTTCTGCAGTAGATTTGCACAGTTTTTCTGGAGGATAGGGTGGAGGAGCAGATGACCTTGGGCTTGATCCCACCATGCAGTGGGATCTCCTTTTAGTGTAAGCTGCCTCCTCGTAATCCTGCAGGAGAGCAGCAGAGATGCAGAAGCCCTGTTTCCATCCCACACGATGACCGAGGGGGAGTCTGAAGAAAGGGAGCCTATAAATGAGATCGGGAGAGAGTGACCAGAGAGTTGGGAGGGCACAGAAACCAAAGGGAGAGAATTTTAAACGGCAGTGAGGGTTCAACAATGTCAGAGGTCACACAACACAGGTGTGAGTACTGGGTTCGAGAAACCATATTCCTGCGACGATTTTGTCGTCCTCTGGACCTCAGCGGCGGCTCGTTGGGCTGCACCTGGTCCCCGTCTGCCCTTGCTGGGCCACCCGGTCACTTCGGGACCTCAGTCTGGAGCACCTGCCACTGCGCAGGAACGTCCTCCAGGAGGGGCAAAAAGCCATCCTGCAGAACTACCAGAGGCAGGGAGACTGCCTCCCCGTGTACCCGCGCGACCGGCCTGCCTGTGGCCCCCGGCCCACGCACCGTCCTGCCCCGGGCTCCGGGGCCCCGGCTCAGGCGTGCGGCAGGCTCGCGACTGCTTTGTGTCAAAATACGAACGGAGAAGTGGATGAGAAGTAGATAAGGCAGGTTGGGCTATGGGTTGAAGTTCGAGGGCTGGGTGAGCGGTACACAGAGATCCATCCTACTGGCCTGTCTTTTTGTGTGTGCACGTTCAATATTTTCTATAGTAGAGAGCATTAACGTATTCAGTCTGATTGTCAAACCCCATGGACAGATCTCATATAAGATGCCAAGACCATCATTCGGATGACAGAATCTATTTTTTTTTTTAAAGATTTTATTTATTTATTTGACAGAGATCACAAGTAGGCAGAGAGGCAGGCAGAGAGAAAGGGGGAAGCAGGCTCCCTGCTGAGCAGAGAGCCCGATGCGGGGCTCGATCCCAGGACCCTGAGATCATGACCTGAGCCGAAGGCAGAGGCTTCAACCCACTGAGCCACCCAGGCGCCCCTGATGACAGAATCTATTAAATTGGTTGTAATGCATGTCTTGGGAGGTAAAGTCTTTTTATTGTGAAATATCAAAAGCAAATAATTTCATTATTTCTATTGTTAACATTAAAGTTGTATGTAAATTGTATAAAATTATGTACTTTGCTTAGTTAAAAAATGGAATATTTTGTAATTGTTTGTTTTATTAAGTATGCCCAAATATTCCAAGCTTAGTAAATATGTGCTTTAAAAAGATCGAGTAGCATTTATAATAAAGGAAGGATTGTTATTCTAGCACGAATGTAATGGTGATATGAAAAACTAGCATCTATCTTGTCATAATTTTATCTATAAATATTTTCTGTATCTCTACAAGATAACTATTTTTTAACAAAATCATCAAGATTCGGAATGTAAAAGTAAATATGAAAGGGCATCTTCAGAGTAAGAAAAGAAATCAATACAGAGTTCAAAATTTGTAAAGCTGATCAAACCCAAACCATCATAATCCAGAAAAATGACATTTTTGTTAACTGCTTAATATAGTTTTTTCCAACATTTTTTTGGCTGCACACTCTTTGATCACCTCTTGGAAAAAGAATTGTATAATTTTTCATATAGAGATCAAAGGCAAACCAATCTTCTAGTGGTTGATCAAAATTTATTATTTATTACTGACAATGTAGAAAATGCAGGCACTTTTGTCGACTCAGTGGCCATTTTGCGTATCATTTCATCTGGAACCACCAGACTTCATTAGAACATGACACGTCAGATCAGTAAGATGCCAGCTGATAGACTAAGATGTGTGACGTGTTACATTACACACAGATGTCCCTGCTGTTTGGGGCGCTGGTATTGGCTCGTACCACAGCAGCAGGTAAACTCTGTATCGTGCAATCCCCATGAAAAAAGAAAGTGTGCTAGATGTATTCTATGTGCTCTGCTCTTTTGAGTATATTCTTGTCAGAAAAGAATATCCTTTTTGACTAGGTGTTGAAGAGACTCATCGGCTTCTATTTTTACATACCTGATGGAAGACTGTCTATAGACCAGTTTCCTATACCTCCCCTCCATGTCCCATTTTTCGCCTGTAATGGACATTCCTCCCGCACCGGGCGCTGTAGCAGGCTTTCACGAGACCTTACCCCTGACTTCATGCCTCAACCTGGGACGTGTCCTTCACAGCGGGCAGGAGGATTCCTGGCACCCATTTCTACACTGGGATGGCTAGCCTAACTATAGACAAGAGTGAACGTCAATCACATTTAGTTCCTTGAACCCAAACTAAACGCACCCTAACTCCACTTCCCCTGAGATGGATCCCAAAAATGTTTGCAGCCTCTCTGATCTCACCAAACATGAAGTCAAATATGACAGAGGGTAAGGCAAAGTAGAAAGAGAAAATATTTTTAACTAATTACAATTAAAATACCTCAAATATTTATAAATCTTTGGGGGCCCTACAGCTTAAGCTTCTTCAGTTTTTATGGTACATCTGCTTATGCAAAGTAGATAACAGGAATTTACTAATATCCATATTCTAACGTCAAACATTTATTCAGTGTCTGCCATGTGCCAGGCCTCGTCCTGGGTACTGAACTGAACAAAAATGCAGAAAGCCCAGTCTTGACTTGGGAAGCCCACAGTTACAGATCAAGAAGCGAAGATCTTTGCAGAGCCCTCTAACAGGCTCCCACATGCATACATACGTAAACACAGCTTAGCCGCAGCTCGTTTCCCCAACACACAGGCATTTGTTCCCGCATCTTTGCTGGAGGAAACAAAAGCAGTTCTGAGGCCACAGTTATTTGGCCTAAGCCATCTCTCAAGAGTTACCCATTTGCAGTGGATGTTGGCAAAATGATTAACACCCAAGCCATCTTCTGGTGACCCACATGGCCGGGTTTCTTTTAGATACGCGAGACTCTGGGGGAGCTGAGAGTCCCGTGTTTCCTTCTGGCTTCAAATACCCGAGTTATAACAGATGCTGATGGTGCAGCCAAGTGCCATTAAAACCGGGAAGAAAGATTTCCACTCAAGTTTCAAGGTAATGAGGGAGGGAGGATTTTTCATAAGCTATTCCATGCAAGATTTAGATTTAGGTGTGAGAATTTCCTAGTTCTACTGTGCACAACTTCATCCCTCAAGGGCCTTGACCCATTACTTGGAAGAAGTAGAGGAAGCAACAGGAATTCATCCTCAAATCAGAGGTTCCCAAACTTTCTCAGTGCCTTTAGTGTCTCCGATTATACCCCTAGATCAAAATAAATGGCTAATAATTCTTCATATTAAGTATCTTAGGTCTAAACAACCTCATTATTAACAACTTAGAAGTTATTTGAAAAAAATATAAATGTAAAATTTTTAATATTATTCTTAGATAACCACAATTACTTGCTAGAGGGATGTTTGTAGCTGTTGGGCACTGCACAACTTTTCAAACTTTGGAATCAGATTGGATACTCCAACTGATTTTTGTGCAGTGTTTTATTTCAGCAAAAGCTAGAAAACAGCTTCATAAATAAATTGAGGAGTGAACAGGAATGTAGAACCATCTAGTAATGTAACTGTGAACTACATTGAGCTAGTAGTTCACACAGTGTCCAACAGATGTCGCTGCGCCTCCCTCAGAATGTAAAAATACTCCGTGTGGCCACAGGGCACCTTTGGAACTGCCACCTTAAGTTTGTTGCAATGCTCTATTTCTGTAGTTTGTTCAAGAGCAGGTCTTCAAGAATAATAAGACAATGAAGGTGGTGTGAGTGGGGCAAAGGGATAGATTACTGAGACACCTAAGCTGGATGGATTCGTTTCTTTCTCCAAGAAGATTACCCTACGTACACATAATCTCTTTAATTTGTGTTGTCTTATTTTTGCAACAACAGAACTGGTGGGCCTTAGTACATTTCCATAATCCATTCATTCCCAGCTCTCCTAGCTAACTATTTTACACCTTTACTTCTCTCCTCACACCTCTCATTCCTACCCCATCCTCACAAGCAAATGACCTTGCTTTGTACTTCACGGAGAAGTGAGGATACTTTTCACAGACTCCCTTCCCATCTGCACCGACCACGGATGGATGACCCCTGATGCTATCGGAAGCCAACGCCTCTGCACGTTAGACCCCATTCCTTCCCAGCTACTCAAGGGATCATTTTAACATTCTCCCCTCTCTGTACTACATCATTGTTTTTCCTTTTTCTACTGGATCATCCCCAACAGCATATATGCTATTATTTCTTCATCTAAAAACAAAACGACAACAACAAAAAACCGGGTCACTTGGGGGCTCAGTCAGTTGCTCATCCAGCTCTAGGTTTCAGCTCAGGTCATGACCTCGCAGTGGTGGGATCGAGCCCCGTGTTGGGCTCTGTACTCAGTGCAAAGTCTGCTTCGGATTCTCTCTCCCTCTCCCTCCTGCTCTCTCTCGTTCTCAAATAAATAATCTTTAAAAATATATATAAAATAAATAAAAACAAAAAACCAACAGATCAAAGCCCCCAAATCATCTCTTTTCTTCTGCTGCCAGCTACTTCCCCATTTGGTTTCTCCTCTTAGCAAGAAAAGTCCTCAAAAGAATTCTTCACTCACTCTTCCATTTCTCTATTCCACTGTCTTATAAATCCTTACCAACCATGTTTTCCTCCACCACTCCACTTAAACTTTTCTTATGAAAGCCATGAGAAACCTCTACATTGTGAAGTTTAATGCTTTAAATCCAAATTATAAAACCTCTTCCATTCGCAATATCTGACCCAGATGGGCTCTCCCTTTCTCTTGAAACAGTTTTCTTCAATTGGTCTCCATGATACCACAGACTTTTGGTTTTCCTCTTCCCTCACTAGCTCCCTCTTCTCATTTGCATCTGCTCGTTCATCCTCTTTTCCCTCATCTCTCAAGGTACTTGGTTTCCTTCCCACTCCCTTAGTGATCTCATTCATTACCATGGCTTGAAAGATCCATATGTTTGATTACACCAAATTTATATCACTGACTCAAACTCTCCCCTAAACTCTAAATTATCTAATTGCCCTCTCAATTTCTCCACTTGTTGAGTGGAGAAATATAACCTCAGTATAACCGAAATAACTCAGTATAACCAAGACTGAAGTCCTGATCTTCATGTACGAACTTGATCTGTCCATAGCCCTTCTCATCACAGCTGGTGTCCACTCTAATCTTCTAGTTGTTCAGGTCAAAAACCTAGGGTTTGTATCTTCTGGTTCCAGATAAGATGGAATAACACATGCCACCCTACTTCTTCCTTTAACTATAGCTAAAAACTCTGGACGAAATAGATAAAACATATACCAGAAGACTCTGAAAGGTGAAAAAAATAAGGCAAATTAGCCAGGGACTTTACGACTCAAAAAAAGTATGGAAGTGAGTTCTCTGCCTTATTTTTCCACCTGCATTCCTGCTCTGGGGACTAGAGAATGCCAGCACCCAGAAACACAAGGACCAGACAAAATAAAAACCTCAAGAAATGACTTTTCCCTATAACCAAAGGACCAGGAAAGGGGAAGCTGAGGAAGGCAGAACCCTTTTGACCATTCCTGCCTACTCCTCACAAATACCACAAACTATACCCTTTCCTCTCTCCGCTAAGTATTGTAGCCCCCACTGGCACTGTGGGCCGAGCCCTGATTCCCTCCTTGTCCTCTAGTAATGAGGTGACACATCTTCCCCTTCCTTCCAGCCTGCGGGTAAGGTTTTCATGGAGACAGAGGGTGTCACCCAGACTTTCACTGCCACCTTGCAGTAATGAGTGGTGTGTCTCTCAAGTATAAAGTGGGGAAAAGATTACTTAGAGAAAGGGGCAAGGGAAGAGAATTCCCTACATATGCCTATGAAGTACTGGGAGACTGTCAAGCAACCTATGCAGGAAATGTGCCAGAATCAAACAGCAAAAGGTTTTAGAAGTGAATTCCAGTGTGAAATGCTAACTGGGATTCAGACTGTCCTCAAAGTAGCACACAAATAAGGCAGACTAAAATGACAGTGCAAAACCTTTGAAAACTAAGTTGACGTTTCAACTAAAACGTAAGAAAGAAAAACAAAGCAAAAGTGGGTCAGGATTTATGTTCTAAAGCCCAATAGGGTAGCTACCTGCCAAATTAGAAGAGTTAAAGAACTAGATTCTCAGGATACCCAAAAAGTCCAGAACACAATCAAATATTAGTCACCACATCAAGATCCAGGAACACCTGACCTCAGTGAGAAAAGACATGATCTGCCAAAGATTTTAAAGCAATCATCACAGAAATGCTCCAATAAGCAAGTAGGAACAAATAAAAAAAAAAAATGAAGTCTCAGAAAGGAAATAGAAGATATAAAGAATCAATTGAAATTTTTAAACTGAAAAGTAAAATTAGCAAGCTCATTGAATGGGCTCAATAGCAGAATGGAAATGACAAAGGACTAGCCTGTGAACTTGAAGGTAGATCAGGAATCTGAGGAATTCCTAAAGAAATTCATGCCAAGATATATCATCATAAAGTTTTTAAAAACAAAAGACAAAGAGAAACACTGAAAGTATTCAGAGAAATGAAACATTTCCTATACAGGAAAAAAAAAAATTAGAATAACAGTGTAATCAGAAACCAAGAATCCGGAAGAGAATGGCCACATTTCCTAAGTGCTTAAAAAAAAAAAAAAGAGCTTTTAATAGAGAATTCTATATTCAACAGTATCTTTTTTTTTAAAGATTTTATTTATTTATGTGAGAGAGGGAAGGCCAGAAGGAGAGGGAGAAGCAGACTCCCCACTAAGCAGGGAGTCCAATTCAGGGCTTGATCCCAGGATCCCAGGCTCATGACCTAAGCTGAAGGCAGATGCTTAACTGACTAACCCACTCAGGCACCCCAATAATATCTTTTAGAAATGAAGGCGAAATACATTCTCAGATAAAGGAAAACTAAAATAATTTGTCACCAGTAAATCTTCCCTAAAATAATTTGCCAAAGGAAATTCTTCAGACAGAAAGGAAATGATACCAGAAGGAAACTTGGAACATTAGGAACAAATAAAGAACAATGGAAGAGATGAATATATGAGAAATACAACAGACTAGCTTTGATGGCTGAAAGCAAGACGGGATTCTCAATGTAAGGAGTAGAAATATTTAAAAGAAGTATATTTTAAAAGGGGGATTTGCAAAGGGACCTAAATGGTAAGGTTTTGTGTTTTTTTTAAGATTTATTTATTTATTTATTAGAAAGAGAGAGCAAGTTGGGGGAGGGACAGAGGGACAGAATCTCTAGCAGACTCCCCGCTGTGTGCAGAACCCAACACGGGACTTGATCTCACGACCTGAACCGAAATCAAGAGTCAGACACTTAACCAACTGAGTGACCCGGGTGACCCCTGAGTGGTAAGGTTTCTATATTCCGCTGCTAACTACTATTTAAATATGTTTGTGAAGTTCCAGGGAGACTTTCAAAAGACTAATGCATGAAACCAACCAGAACCAACCCAAAAAGTTTTAGAAGTGAACTACAATGTTGCAAACACCCAGAATCGGATCCTGAAGTGTGTGTGTGTGTGTGTGTGTGTGTGTGTGTGTGTGATATTTTTTAATTATATATACCATAATGTATTTTAAGTTATATATATGTATACACACATACATATATGATATATTCAAAGTAATCTTCAGAAGAATCAAAATTGATTACCAAATATCTTTCAAGTAATTCCCTAGAGGAATGCAGGAAAAGGGAAAACGAACAAAACACAGAGGGAACAAACATTTACACATCACAATAAAATGGTAGACTTAAGTCCTAACATATTATTTCAGCCATTAAAAAAAAAATGAAATCTTATTGTTTGCAACAACATGAATGCTAAGTGAAATAAGTGCAACAGAAAAAGATAAATATTGCATGGTCTCACTTGTATGTGGAATCTAAAAACATTTAAATAAAAACCAAAAAAAGGAGCTCACAGATACAGAGAACAGGTTGGGGGTTGTCTGAGGCATGGGGTGGGGGTGGGCGATATGGGTGGAGGGGGTCAAAAAAAATCCAACGGGGGGGAGGAAGATGCCGGGAGAGCAACTGTGTTTCTTGCTGCACCCAGTGATAGCTCTATGTTATTGAACATTCCATTTCTTCTAAAATTCCCTACCACCAAAGCCATATTCCTATATTTTTCCCAATTTCACTTTAAGACGCATACAAATTTCGTATTTAAGTTGTTGGCTGGTTTTCTTAAAATACTGTCAAATACCTATTCCCAATCCCTTCTGCACAACATATAAACAATTGCATGGCTTTTCCAGCAACTCAGATAGGCTCCCTAAATATCCAGAAAAGCAGAATAGCCCATCTCAGCCAACTCATTAGTAGATTTAGAACATACATATCATCATAGGATTACCAGGATTATTACAAAATAAGCCATATCACCTCTCCTTGCTGACAAAAATAGACTGGAACTCTGGAAAGGAAAGCTTGCCCTTCTTCCAAGAATCTCACCTGACCGTGAGCTCCCGCGCGCCACATTCACCAGGCCTCGGCATTACTCTGTTCATCCGAAGCTAATGTGTCGTCAATTCTTCAAAACTCAGCTGTTGCTGGCATATCGTTTTCCAAAGGGAGTAAATAAGTTGCAACATACATTCTAAACACTAAATAATACTGTCCCGATGTATGAAGCGAAGCCAGGGGACCATCCACCATCCCGTGAGTGGCATCTCATTGGGAAGTTCTGGTCCCACGCGTGAGCCAGGGGGAGCTCATCAGCCGACACGTGTGAAGCACAAGGCGCGCTGGATACACATGAGAGCATTTACTCTTCACGCAGACCTGCTATTACCACCCTTTCCATTTTATAGATGTGGAAACTGAGGCTCAAAGTTTCGATACTTTGCCTAAAGCCACTGGTTAAGGGTCAGCATTAGAGTTGTACGCTCAGTCTAATTTCAAACCTCATTAAAGAAAAATACAATTTACGTTACCTTTAAAGATCAGGTATGGGATTTCCAAGGTGGCTCCTTCAAGCTGGTTCGCCTCCGGTTAGAAAAGTTTGGGGGAGCCCCGGTGTCCTCTCTGTCACTCCCCGAACCCGGCCCTCCGACCTCCACACTCTTGTTTTTCCAAAGCTGCTGCTCCCCCCGGGCGAGCTGGAGCCAACGGGCACTGAACACGGAGCTGAGAGCCAGGAGCCACGGGCCCGGCCCCGTTCTGCTACCCTCTGCGGAGCCTCCCCGGACTCTCTTTCACAAAGTAAGCACATGGTACTCAGTTTGGGATCTCCCCTATCTATACCCAAGGGCCTAAAAAACAGATACTTGACCTTTTAGTTAGCCTAATCTCAGCTGTCTCCTTTCAGCCTAACCAGCCATGATTTGCCCTGAATTCTCAGGAAGCTTTTCCCGACAGGCCACACCGGCCCAAGTGATTGCTTTCTTCTCTGAATTCAGGGCTCATCATTTGGCATGCAGAATGCTGTCCTGACGTGATTCTTGCCCCAGGACATGGGAAGAAAACAAAAGGAGACTCA
The DNA here is from genome assembly GCA_028534135.1 of Potos flavus. Taxonomy (NCBI): domain Eukaryota; kingdom Metazoa; phylum Chordata; class Mammalia; order Carnivora; family Procyonidae; genus Potos; species Potos flavus. Next base: position 7,447,652 of record CM052883.1, read on the forward strand.
CGTTCCATTTGTCTAAATACATAAAGGTTATAAATCAAACTAACAAGCTGTTATAAAAGAGTGTTCTATCCTTCTGCTGTGACAAATAAATCTTCGTAATACCCCGGAAGCCCAGGCTCAAATTCAGAATTCTCAGACTTCTTGGAGATCTGCTCTGGAAAGTGACGGTGCAGAGGGAGCTCTTCTTGGTGCAGGACGCTGGCCCCCAGCCCACCCCGCTTCCTTCCCAACCCGGCTCCGTTCCCACAAGGAAGGGGAACATCGTGCTTACGGGTGTGGACACACTAGCATCCACGGGCGAGCTTCATCAACCTTCCCCAAAACACACACACACACACACACACACACACACACACACACGGAAGTCCCTTGCCCACCGCTGGGTCCTGCCTCGTGCGTTCATCCTCTGGAGAACAGACTTGGGAAGAAGCACGTTTGGATCCTAGGAGTTCACTCAGGTCTGTTTGGAACCTAGAGCACAGTCCAGAAGAAAGTGGGTGGTTATGACCCTTCCTCCCCACCTCCCCTCACACACCCTGGACACTCCTTGCCTGGAAGGCGGGCTCTGCACGGAAGAGAGTCGGGTGCTCTAAGACCTGGGTGCAGAGCAGGGGACCCTCTCGTGGGCATCTCTGGGTGGTACTAGCTTTGTGACGTTCTTTTTATCCTTTCTTACTGTTCTCTCCTACTTCTTCTCGTCAGATAAGATCTTCAGACAGCTTTGCTTCCTGTGGGCCACAGAATTTTCCTATCATTTAGGTAAGATAATCGGATATTTTACTTCCAGCCTATTGACAGGGTTTTCTTTGCACAATGCCTTTTCTATTACAAGATTCCTTATTTAGCATTTATACAGAATTCTAGAAACCTAAACAATCTGTCATCAACCATTTAGAGTTAACCATATATCTGTAGAGTCATAGCTCAAAAGTATTCTCCACTTCATATTTTTGCATCCTGAAGTCGATTTTCTAATTCATTATCGTTTATTGTATCTAGCCTTCTGCAGTCTATTCACCACATGGGGTGTGAGTGTCACAGTCGGGAAACCACGCGTGTCCCCATCTGTGTTTCTGTTGCCACCTGGTGAAGTGCTACTTTGGCTGAATATGGATTCTTGGGTTGCAACCTTTTTTTAGCTGCAGTTCATAAATACTATCTGTTTCTTAGCCTCAAGTGACGACAGAGGAGATATTCAATAGTATTCTCAATCTTTTTCTTCTGTAAGTTTATTCTTTAGTGAAGTCTAGTGGAAGTTCTTCGATTTTGCCTTTATCCTTGGAGTTCAGAGCTTTTCCGGGACCTGGCCGCGTCTAGGTCTGCAGGCTTCCCTGGAGTAGGATAGTCCTTTCTGTTCACACCTGGGGTCTCTCTCTTGTTTAAGGGTCTCAGTGTATATTGTTAGTGCCCCTCTCTTTGCTCTTTGTCTCCTCTGGAAAACCTAGTATTTGCACAGAAGGTCTTTTAGATGTGTCTCTCACGGTTCTCATCCTTCCCTTCATGCTTTAGACCTGTTTTTGAGACTATCTTCCACTTGATCTCTTAGGCTACAAATGTGTGTCTTAGCAATGAATAACCTCTTCTTCAGTGCATCCACTGATTTTTTTTTAAAGGAATGGTTATTTTTATTGATGGATTTTTCAGCATTTTCATTGAAGGATCTCACATACACAGGCACAGATCATAAGTGTCCAACTCAGACATTTTTGAGAATATACCCACCTAACATCACCCGAATCGAGATATAGAAAGTTGCCAGCATCATGTACCTCCTTCATGACCCCTTCCAGAAATTTCCAGTCCCACACGGAATCACTGTTCTGACTTTCATTCACTATAGATTTGTTTTGACTTCTTTTGAACTATATACAAATGGAGTCCTAGGATATGCACTTTTTAAAAAAGTTATCTTTGTACCCAGCATGGGGCTTGACCTTATGACCCCAAGATCAAAAATGGCATGCTCTACTGAGACAACCATGTACCCCATAGAATATATACTTTCTGTGGGTGGCTTCTCTTGTTCAACATTTTATTGCGCCATTCATCCATTTAGAACTGGGTCGTTTATTCTCGTTGTATAATATTCCATTGTATGAATGCACCATAATGTATTTATCCATTCTAATACTGATAGACAAACACATTGCTTGCACTACTTGGCTATTTCACTCATGTGAAACATGCTGTTACAAGCATTTTTATAGGGGTACATGCATTTGTGCACACCTGTAGTGTATACTCTTAGGAGTGGAATTGCTGGTGCGAAGGGCACATATATGCTCAGCTTTATTAGATACCGCTAAGTGATTGTTCAAAGTAGGTGTACCAGTTCAGACTCCCACAGGAGCTTATGAGAATTCCTGTTGCTTTACATCATTGATAGTACTTGTATACAATTTTTGTCCCATTATACCCATTCTGATGGTTACTAGCAATATGTTATTGGGACTTTAATTTGCATAATTGTTTCTCATTTAATAAACTGCTATCCACTAAACCTACTAAATTCAGTTATTAATTCTAGTACTCTGCCTGTAAATCCTTTTGTTTTTTCCCCACATACACCATCATATCTGAAAATAATGGTAGTTTTATTTCTTCCTTCCACTATTATATGCTTTTAAAATTTTTTCTTGCTAGAACTCCTTGCTCGGTGATGAGAGAAGTGGTGATAGCTGGTCTCACGGTCTCATTCTCAGTCGCGGAAGGAAAGCCTTCAGTACTTTAGCGGGAAGTATGATGGGTGCTGGGAGCTTTTTGTAGATGCTTTCTTTGAGATTAAGAAGTTTTCATTCTATTCCTAGTTTCCAACAGCTTGTTTAATCATGATTA
>CM052883.1:7450986-7521641 GCA_028534135.1 Potos flavus
TTTCAGTGGTTCTCAACCGAAGGTGATTTTGCCCCATAAAGGACATTTGGCCACATCTAGAGACATTTTTGATCGCCGCGAGTGGGGGGTGGAGACCTGGGATGCTGTCAAACATGGGACAGCGCACAGGGCAGAGCTCCCCATGGGAAGTCATCCAGCAGGACTGGGTCAAGTATGTCCAGCCTGCATGTCAATTCGGACAAAGCTGAGAAGCCCAGTTCCATTTCTGGTGTCTCCCTGAGTGTCTATGTCCACTGTGGCTGCCTGCACGTTTCCAGGTAGTTAACAGAATTTTTCTCTTTATCTCTTAGGAGCTCAAGTCACAGCAACAGATTTGCCTGATGTCCTAGGAAACCTTCAATACAATCTTTTGAGGAACACATTAAAACGTGCGGCGCATCTGCCGGAAGTGAGAGAGCTGGTTTGGGGAGACAGCCTGGAGCAACACTTCCCCAGGTCGACGTTCTATTATGACTATGTTCTGGCCTCGGATGTGGTCTACCACCACTACTTCCTGGACAAGCTGCTCACCACCATGGCGTACCTCTGTCACCCAGGGACAGTGTTGCTTTGGGCAAACAAATTCAGGTTCAGCACTGATTACGAATTCCTAGATAAATTCAAGCAAGTTTTTGACACGACGCTCTTGGCTGAATTTCCAGAGTCATCAGTCAAAATTTTCAAAGGAATACTAAAATGGGATTAAATTAAACAGAATGCCTTTCAAAACATCAGTGTGTCTTTTGAGCAGTGTTAGAAATTGTGTTGTTAACAAAGGACTTTTTTGTGACATGGAGAAGGTAGTGCATAAAAATGACTTGTATGTCTAGAAGAAACATTTAATATTATGGCAGCTTTCTAAAATAATTATTTAAGATTATCTGGTTAATCTAAATATCTACAAAGAGTAATATGAAAACTTAAAAGTAGCTGTGTTGGCTTCCAAAAAGTCTCAATTGTTTATCAAACTTTACATGAATAAATTCGCTAAACAAGTGGATTTCCCCCTTGTTCTTTCTACTGCAAACCTGTCAATACACATAGGTCACGTGCTTTTTGAAACCGAGCTTGAAAGGGTTCTTCTGTCTTAATTTTGAAGAATCTACTTATACAGATTTTAGCTGTAGCAAAAGGACAGGCTACTGAGTGACGGAAAACAGTAACATGGACTAAAAGTGAAAAATACGGGAACTGCACTGGAATAAGGAAATTGTCAAGGATGTTGTCTTAGGAAGTTCCCAAGAGAATCCAGTCTACAAATACCCTGCATCCATGCCAATGAATTGCTGGGATCATTTCAAGTTAGATTTCTGGATTGTCTGTTTTTCCCCCACAAATTTATGATTAAAATTTCTAGAAAAGTAGGAAAGAATGGAAATTTTGTTTGTTCTGATAAAGGAAGGCTATAAAAAATCTAAAGCATCATGATTATAAAATGTTAAAAGCTTCTTTTCTGATAGGGGAAAACAATAAAAAATTCAGCTACCACCATTTCTCAGCATTATACTAGAGGCTTTAGCCAATGTTGGAAAGCAAAGGAATAAAACATGCACATTTAGAATGCAAGAAAAGGGACACTATTTGTGGATGATAGGACTGTCGAATGTAAGCCAGGGTCAGCAAACCTTTTCTGTAAAGGGCCAGCTAATAAATATCTTCAGGCTACATACTCTTTCTACACAATATGTGTATTATATATATGTTTACAGCCAATTACAAAAATTCAAGATCCACTCTTGGCTTGTGGACCCTGCAAAAAACAGGCTATGGACTGGATTACATGGTGTAGGCCCTGGTTTGCTGACCCCTGGGACTGTGGATAATCTACAGTGGAATTACTGGAATTCATGAGTTTAGCAAGGTTGCCAAATATCAATATATAAAGCTCAGTGAATCATTACAGCATGGGACCTGACCCTTAAACCTCTTCTTAGACTTATAAGTGAATTTCTTTCACATTTCCAGGACAAAAAGATATGATGATCATATGCTTATTTCATTATGTTCTAAATGGATACAGGTTTGCCCTTTTAGAAAAGCCAGATTGATTACAATTATAAAGACTCTTTGTCTTCAAACTTTTATAGGAAAATTTAAATCTATTGAAAGTAGACGAATCATACACTTAAAACGTGCAGTTTATCGTGCAGCAACTATAATTCAATAATGCTACTTAAGTAGATGAAAGAATCATGACCGCCCCCCTCCCCCAACCCCGCCATGGATTTTCAACTCCTGGCAAATCTTGTTTTATCTACACCTCCACCTACTTCTCCAATTCTGTGCTAAATTGAAGGAAATAATAGATATCCTTTCTTCTGTAGATTTGGTTCATATATAGATACGACACATAACCATAATCCTTTATCACCCTAAAAATATATTTTATGTAATATAAAATTTTGTACTAAGTAATTTAGTATTACATATTAATATTTTGAAAAAGCCAGTGTTCCAATTCCCATTTGTCTCTTCAATGCCATGACATTCATTTTTAGAGTTTGTCTGAATTGGGACCCAGAGGAGGTCCACGTTTGATTCACTGGTTGGCTGGCATGTATCTGAAGTCTCTTTCGACCTGTAGCTTCTCCCTCCCTCTTGCTTTTCCCTCTGGCCATTTACCTGCTGAAGAATCCGAACTCTCTGTCCTGTAGCATTTCCACCCGCTGCGTTATGCTGACAGCATCACCAGAGTGTCCTTCAAGATGTCCCTCCACCCTGTCCTTCCTGTAAATTGTCCATTTTAATGCCTCAGCTTTGGGACCACCCAGGCCAAGCCCAGCTTGGACCAAACTCCAGCCAAGTTATACTCATGAGTGAAAAGAAATGATTGTTGTTAGAAGCCATCGAGTTTTGAGGTAGCTCACTAAGGTTTATAGGTCACTGAGGCTTATAGATTAGTACCTTTTAAAATCACACATAAGATGAAAATTATAGAAGGTATTTCCAGCTGCTTTATATTCTACTCACATTTTGGATAGGACTTGGTATAGTCAGATTCTAGAACCTTCATGTCATGACAGGAAATGCAGGCAGTCCTGGACATCTGTCCTTGATCCTGGAACTGTAATTATTCATGTTTGACCCTTGAGAAGACATGGCCTCAATAAATTATACACTCGCTTATTGAGTTTTTGAAATCCTGTCACAAAAGCAGAGGTTCTAAGCGACACTAACACAAGACCTTTGCGGGAGGGTGCAGCTGGCCTGTTGCCACGCAGTGTGCAGCACGGTAGACCGTGTCTGCCTCTCGCCCCGCCGCCGCCCGCCCTCGGGCTCCGGGAAGCCCGCTGCTGCGGCTGAGATGCCCCGGGTGCTTCCCCCGAGAGCAGTACTTCCACCTCCCACTTCTTTCCTCGCCTCCTGCTTCAGTTATGACTACTGCAGTTTTTTCCTCTTGGTAACCATGTTCAGACTAAAAATTCAGAGCTTATTCTTACTTTCTTATTCCTTAAGGAAGTCTCTGTTCAAGAGTATTTTTGAAGATTGGGGGAAGGAAAAGGATCCTTCCTTTCCATGTCTATGCATGCTTCTCTTAGATCCTACAGAGAAAGACAAAAACATTCCTTTTAATGCGGGGCCACTGAGAGCAGAGAATGAAACACTGCAGAGGAAGACTCAAGTTAATTCAGATTCAATAAATTCTGAATTGGAACAGACACACTGAATATACTGCCTGAATTTTCTGGATGAGACTCACGGAGGTCTAGTGATGGGGTGCATCGGGGCCTGAGCCAGGACTAGAGAGCAGAGACCCAGGTTGGCATTCCAGACATCTGACTGTCAGAATCGGGAAGGAGAGGGACCAAGTGGTAAGGAGGGGACCAGGCTGTGCTCTTCCAGGGTGAAGACAAGTTATCCAAGGGAGGGGGGAGAAATCCCATGATGGCAGAGCTCCTACTGATGACAACTGGGAGCTGTCATTGGAAAGGGGCCAGAGACCTGCGCTGAGCACACACTCTGTACCATTTCTAATGTTTCTTTAAGAAGTACCTATTTTGTTCAGTAATCTTCAGTGGATGTGGTACAAAAAGTGGCCGCTATTAGATTTTATTTATTTGAGAGAAAGAGCACGCACATGAGAGAGAGAGCAGAGCAGGAGGGAGGGGCTGAAAGAGAAGCAGGCTCCCTGCTGAGCAGAGAGCCCAATGCGGGGCTCAATCCCAGGACCCTGAGATCATGACCTGAGCCGAAGGCAGAGGCTTTAACCCACTGAGCCAGCCAGGCACCCCTGTCCCTGGCTTTTTTGAGTACTATTTTACATCCAATATTAACAGTAATGATTTTATTGAGGACACTTTCTTCTAGAGTTTATTCGGGTTCAACTGTGACCATGGAGGCAGCGTGATCAGGACAGAAAGCAGAGGCTGACAAGACAGTCGCCAAGTCAGGGCCTCTCACTATGGATTCCACTGATGGAGCTGATCTTTCAAGATCAAAGCAGATTTTGCCAGTCTGGAGATGTATCTGCAACTTCCACAGCAAACGAACCAATTTTCATTCTAAATTTTACCATCTGTGGAAGACTTTAGCCCCAGGAGAAGAGACAAATAGTTATTACAGAGAGAAGTTTTTGTTACAACCGAGAACCAGGAAATGGCTTATTGAGCCTTAAAAAAACAAAACAAAACCCAAAACTTGCCTGAAAATATTCATGCTTTACCAAGTGTACTATTAAAAAGCTCCATTATTTCACTACCTCCTCCTGAAAACACACAGCTCACTTGTTTGCTTTTCAGTACCAAAGAGAGGGAGGGCCGGGAGGCCACCAACTCACGGCATCACATACATGCAGGCCGCCACTAACTGGCCTGTGGAGAGGGGCCCAGCTGCTCCCCGTACCTGGAGCTCCACGTTGTTCTTGAAGAATGTATCCAAAATCCACCAGGGGATGAATTCTTCTTCCACATTAAAAACTATAGCACAAAGACCAAAACCTGAGGGAGAAAGTAAATCAGGGAGCTCTGGAACGATGGTGTTTTATCTAAGTTGTATTTGAAGGATCCTAGAACTAATTGTATCTTCACCTAAGTCAGAAGATAGTCTTTCAAAATAAATGTACTACCAGAAAGTTTCTGACCTTAAATTTATGTTATAATTGGATGCTACATACATGTGCTTAAGAAAAAGTGCGATGTCCATGAAAACGGGGGACCCGGGTGTCAGTGAAAAAGCACTTGTAAAGATTTTCTCCTTTCTAAAGAGTAATGAGGAAACGGGCAAAAATTCTCAAAAAAAATTTCAGAAGGGTGGGAACTAACCAAAGGCCCGGAGCAAGCTGAGGTGAGTTTACTCAAGTAAGATGGCCAAATCTCCGTAAGAACAGCATACTTGGACGTTCCCAACTGTCCTGTTCCATCCCAGCTCCAGCTCCACGAGTTGCCTGCAAATCCAGCAGCCTGGCAGTCACTGGAGGGAGCCCAACAGGGGTGGGAGCTCCTCCCAAGCTTGTAACGGTTGTTCCCCAGAAAACCTCATGGGCAAGGCCATCTTCATTTTACTAGACTCAGCTCTCTCTCAGGCTGAGGGACCTTTTCCCGAAGGGGTGTTTGTCTATATGATTATAGGCGATTGTGTAATTTTGTGGCTGCCCGAGATGGTGAACAGTTGGGGGCTAATCCAAAGGCTTAAAAGGAAAAGCTGGGAAATGAGATGTTCACAGGGGCTTTGAAACCTGGCATCCAGAAGGCCACGCACATCCTAGGGCTGCACACATCCTCATGAAGCTAAGAAGGACCCGAGCTTTCACGTCCGGCTGCCCCTGGGGCTCTGTGCGAGCAGGTAGCACTTACTAGGAATGGCAAAACCTGCGTTATAAAACAGATTCTATAATTAATAATCAACCAGTCAGTCACTCTGCCCTTTCTAAGCCTCTCAATTTCCTCACTGGGTGAACATGTATACGTGGGAACCTGTATATGACTGAGGACGAAAGTACGTGTGTTCGTGAGAGAATACACATGTGGTTGTTGATGGACGGACTTTAAAATTCTAGATGGCTCAGAAACTGTATGCAAAATGTTTGCATACATACCTGTATTTTTTCATAAAGGCTCTAATGTTTTTATCATATAAAGGGGTCAACTAACCCAAAAAACAGTTATGAGAGACTGGATAAGATTAACTGGAAGGTTTTTTAGAACAGTAAATTCTAAGGGAACAAGATTTGAAAACCATACACACATACAAACACGTTTGCTGTCAGTGAGTAGAGGCTTTTCAATATTATCTATGTGTGTCTTTTTATTTTATGGAGGAGGGATGAGAAAAGCAAGCATAGTAGCCAGAAAAAAATAATAAAAAGCCAAAAACATACACGAAAGTTAATCACATAAGAAGTGGCAATATAGTCAAATAATTGCAAGCCTATAGGAAATATAAATAAATTACCTCACATTGAATTTTTTATTGATTTAATATATTATTTCTGTTCTAACCCCAATCTTATTTATGAAAAATTAAGACCAACTTTAAGAAGCTTCAATATTCACTTTTATTATTTGTAAAAAAAATTAAGGTATCAGAATGCATATGGTATATACTGTGATCTTGGTTTTGCACATTTATTCACGTGTTTTACATTATTTCAACTTTAATAAACATACCATATGTGTATCTTTACAATACCTGATAAAAGATTTAGCTGTCTGGCACTTATACATGTATTATTAGTTCATTCTGATGCTCTGCATGTCAAGAGGATGTTAAAAATGATTGACCTGAAATAACGCCAAGATGAAGATTTAGATTTAGTGAAGCAGTTACGCTCCAGCAATTGCCACACATTTATTTGTGCCGGTTTTATTTTTTCCCCTTAATTGAGTGTAAACTTTTGCAAAAAAAAAAAAGAAAAAAGAAAAAAGAAAAAAAAATCTGGAAATGAAGTTGTGTTATTTTTTAGTCCAATAAATAATTTTAGCTACGCTTAATGTAGCTTTTAAGGCCTTCATATAATTGAAAAAATTAAAGTAGAGCATGTTAAAACCCTGTTCATTTATAAAATAAAAAATAGAATTTTACAAGTTCGCAGTTAAAAGTCACTGTTCAAAACCGATCATGCGTGTACTAGCTGCAACCCAACTCAAAGTCCTTGGTGCCGGCAGTCAGGGCACAGCCTGCTCCCAGCAATGTGAGGCATTAAAAAAACACCATGATGTCAGAGGTCTAGATTTACATGTATTAAGCCACACGCCAGCAAATTCTCTGATAAATACACATCATTTTAATAATCAGTATTTGATAGCGGATGAAAACATGCATTAGACTAAAAATGCCACAAATTTGTTTTTATGTCCATTCACTATAAAACTTTCTTTTTTAAAATTTAAAGTCTTGGTTCCTATTTTAGAATACACAATAATCAGGAGGATACATGATGGGGAGCCAGTTTTCAGTAAAAGATGCACAATGGGTCCATCCAAGTAATTTCATCAGCTATAACAAAACACAAAAACATATTATTAAAGAACAGATTTTTTAAACTCAATATTCAGGGTAAATTCTGTATGTAATAATAATAAAGTGGTAGCATGCAAAACCTTCCTTCCATCCAACCCACCCACCAACCACCCTTCCTACCAACTGATCTTCTTTACCATCAACTAACCTACCCACTTTCCTACCAACCAACCTCTACAGGCGGTTATGACCATTCTGGTCAACCTTCCTTCTGTCCTGTCTTTCTACTAACCTTTCTGTTTTCCTTTCTTTCTTCCTCCTGACTTACTTGCTCCCTTTCTTCCTATCAAACCAGTTGCCTTTCTTTCTTTCTTAATCTGACTGTAAGCCAAACACTGTTCTAGACATTGAGAAAACAGCACTGAACAAAGTCACTTCCCACCCGCAGGAAAGTTGTGTTCTATTCAGGAGACCCAAAGAATAAATAAGCAAATCAATGAACAGATGAATAAATGAGTACATAATTAAGCTGTATATATCAAGTATACAATAAAAATAAAACCTGGTGAGATAACAGAGTGATTGGGAAATGAGATGGTCAAGAATGGGATCTCTGAAGAGGTGACATTTACGGGGAAATTTGAAAAAGAAACCCACTATGAAAATCTGGGACGAGCTCTCCAGACAGCTGGACTAGTAGGTCCCTGGCAGAAAGGGGCGGGAAGGGGTGTGGTGGCTGTTTCAGCCAAGCAGAGGAGGCACACGTGAGGGAAGCAGAGTCAATCTGGGAAGTGTGACAAAGGATACGGCTGGGAAGGCAGGCAGGAGCCAGATCACATGGGGCCTTACGGGCCACAGGAAGGAGTCTGGATTCTATCCTAAATGTGATGGGGCTTCACCAGGAGGTGTCTCCAAGCCCTCCTTTCCAGCCGTGATGTGAAGAACAGACAGTACAGGATCCGAGTGGAGGCGGCACCAGTTACAAAACATCCCCGAATATGAACATCTGGGCCAGTCGCTGGTTTTATGGATTTAAGAGCTCACAGATCACAGTCGACATGATGACAATCACACTATACACATTAACAATTAGTTCCAAAAAGAGTTCTTTTAACCTATTCAAAGATCTGAAGATGCTAATTTAAAATGCCTTACAATCTGAACTGACCAGTGAGGGTATACAGAAAAGGTCTAAGACGGAAGACCTATAGTTTACTCTAATTATAAAAAATTTCCCCAGGAACTTACTCATTAGTTTTACATCCAAAGAATAATCTCAAATATAGAGACCAGACCTTGGCCACATTTGGCATGACCGAGCTCCCCACCCAATCTCATACGCCCTTCAGGCACAAACTGTGAGTGTCCAGAGACAAGATAAGGCTACGATGATTTCTGTGGCGTTAAGTTTTTATACTTGACAATTAACTTGTATAGAAAGACTAGAATTTCTTATCTAATGTTTCTAACATCAGCCACAGAATTTCTCTGCATATAACATGAGATGTTGTAAAAATCACAAAATGGCCTATTATTTCAAATGAAGAATAAAATCAAATATAAACTCTAAAAGTTCAAACATTTTAGAATTGAGTCAACATGTATTTGTATTTTTGTCTCCTTCATAAAGAAAACTCAGTCTTCTGACTATAAATCTAAACTTTCTAATATACTTTTCGCCTATTTCAAAAACATTTAAGGCTAAGTTTAGCTTCTCCAGACAGGAATTCTAAAAATTTAATAATAAGAATAGTTTAAAAAAGGTAAAGAGCTTACCGGCTGTCTCTCATGCTTTTATTTTATAGTTCCCATTACATGAATGAGAGTAGTAATCAGTCATGGTAAAGTCAGTATCGCTAAATCACTACAGTAAGGCTTTTAGCTATCTGATCACTATGTGATATTGAGGTGACATTTAACAGTGACAGTTTAATACCACTTACTTGAATACAATTTTTCCAGTTTTCTTTTGTTGGTTTTTCTTCCACAAGTTTAGTTGCAAATTTAAGGCTTCTCCCATACAATTTATGTACTAATGCATGCTTGTATGCAAATGTTAAAACCTATAATGTAAAACAAGATAAGGCTTATCTAGGAAATATTTACATTTTATGGCTTATACCTTTAATAATGAAAAAATTAAGGCCTTAATAGAAGTGCAGCTTTTAAAATGAACATTTTACATCAAACAAATTTCAAAGATGTCTTGAAAGAAGAAAAGCTGAATATTCCACAAATTAGCCTATTTGGGGGAAAAAATTAAACTGTGATAAATCACTAGCTCTTGGAATCTATACCAAAACACCTCTTTATGCAAAGGGGAGCTAACATAAATGATCACGAAAATGCAAATAAGTATAAAAGTACAAAATATAGAGTCATTATAAATTACCAAAACTGAAAAAGGGGATAAAGTAAAAAATAAATAAATAAATAAATAAAAAATTATGTTGTATAAACGTACTCTGACTCTAACTCCCTTTCTTCAGCATGAGCATGACTACACTGCGGTGGGAAAACCTCAAGCATACAGGAAACTTTTTCTCCTTTCTCAGAGGTCTTTACTACAAATTATCATAGTTTATCTAGAAAACAAGCATCTGTCTGTAAGACAAAACCAATCGCTTGTGCTGGGTTAGGAGAATTCTACTGATTTCATTTACTTTCTTCTTCTTGATCTTCAGAAGACAGGAAGATTGACAAAAACTTGTACTTATATAATCCCTACTGTAAGAATTACAGTAGAGAGGGGGTGCCTGGGTGGCTCAGTGGGTTAAAGCCTCTGCCTTCAGCTCAGGTCATGATCTCAGGATCCTGGGATCAAGCCCCGCATCGGGCTCTCCACTCAGCAGAGAGCCTGCTTCCCCCTCTCTCTGCCTGCCTCTCTGCCTACTTGTGATCTCTCTCTCTCTGTCAAATAAACAAACAAACAAACAAACAAACAAATAAATAAATAATTACAGTAGAGAGCTAAAAGAGATTTGACATGTTTATATAACCCAAATCCAAAAAGTTCATCAATGTTCCCTTTTCTAAACTGGGTCTGAAAACTGATGAGCTACAAATCCAGATAATTATTTAAAAGTCAAAGAGCTTTGAGAAAAATAACATCTAAAGTAACCCAAATGCCCTTCTCTCCATCCCCAACAATCAATACATAAACAGATATGGGAAGGCATAAACACAATTTCTGGATGTTCTTAATTCTAGCTTCATACATAACTGGCTTAACCAAAAGGCCACTACACACATTCTCAAACTGTTTTCCAAATTAGTTTGGCTAAAGAGCCACTGTGCAGACAGAGAAAATAATAGTCAAATGGTTCTAAAACAGGTAAGACAAAGGAGGTCTCACTAAACACAATGTCTTCTTCAGAGCCCAGCTTAGCCACACTCCATATATTTTCTTCCTCTTCTGGCCAGGGAGCTGGGAAACAGTAAAGAGTAGGCAATGGGGCACAAGGGAGGCTTGTGAAGTAACCCCCAAGAACTGTGCCAGAGCAAGAAGCACAAAGATTACCTTATTGTCAAAAAGATCAGTCCATTTTGTAGTTTCCCAAAAAGTTTCCATCACAGAATCCAGAGTATTTTCTCTTTCCTCCTCTCTTCCTTCAGTGTCGCTTGAAACAGCCCCATCTTGATCTTGTGCGTGAAGAAGATGGTCGGCTAGGGCACATCCTTTTCTACAAAGGGCATCCACGAGGGTAGACTTCTGTTTGTCCATATCACTGTGCGCCAAATCAAAAAACAATGCACAGATCAGTAAAATTCCTTAAGAAGTAGACTTGTCTGAAACTAATAAACTCATGCATTCTTTGCCTCAGAGTTACAATGCAGAAATATTATTGTACATCGAATAAGATTCTTTATTTGTAATAAACACCAAATGAGCCACTACCTTATACATACAGATTAAATGAGTTAGGACAGCTGTATTTGGTTGAAACAGAATGCCATAAAGCAAAAGAAATAAAAGTCTGTTCAGCTCTCAATTCCGTCAGCTAAGTAACTCTTCGTCAGAATAGCATCTTTTAGGTATTTAGATTTCTTATAAACAGCAATCATCACATATTTATGTACCGATGTACAGAAGTTCTTTCAGCAGTGAATGTAACTTTCACTTATAAACAGAGCAAACATTGTAAAATTCTTCCTCTGTGCCAGAAACTGCTTTAGCACTTTTACATATTAACTCATTTACAACCAAAACAATTCTGAGTAAGATACTATTAATCATCCCCATTTTGCAAAGGAGGAAGCTGAGGCACAGAGATTTGTTCAAGGTCCAACGGTTAGGAAGTAGCGGATCCAGGACTTGAAGCTACTTAGAGTCTGCTTGTAGAACCCCTGCTCTCAATCACTACGGTAAAACAGCCTTGCTGCAGGGCAGGAATCTGTGTTCTTCTGATGTATCCTAAGTGCGCAGACAATGCCTGGCATAGGACAGAAACTCAACATTTGTTGAATGAAATACAGTAACGATCTACACTCCAGGGGATAGCGTTAGTCTTTAGGATACTTGCTCATCTGAGGCATTTTGTCCAACTCATGCCCCACATGTGTGAAGACAATGAGGATTAGAAGTGCTGAGAAGGTACCCGCAGGGCACTCAGACTTGGATGAACAGACTAACAGTAAGAAGGATTCTGAAGGGGGACTGGAAAGTGCCACGTATGAAATCTGCTGGCACTACAAAATCAACAATTAGTACAAAAGATAATGAAAATGAGAAAACAACAACTTGTTATAACCCAACAAAGTTACCACCTTAATATGTTTGCAACGTAGATAAAATTAGGCCAAAAAAGATACCTAAGACTTTCAGCAAAGAGTTTCAAAGCTTAAAAGAACAAATTTCATTCTCTTCTGGGGGAAACATGTCAGGGAACTGCTTGGTTACTCTGGACTCAGGAACAAAAGGATTTCTGAGTTGAAGGACATGTACATAGCTTCTCATTTACTGAGCGCTCCCCCACCCCACCTTTTAGATGCCTGCCACCTTCTGAAATGTCTTACCAGTACTTCATTTATGCATTACAGCAACCCTAGGAATTGGACACAATTTTTGTCCCCATTCTGTGAGGAAGAAGGGGGGCCTTGGAACAGAACTGGATTGGCAAGGCGGGTTTGATCATCCATGGCAGCTGATTGGTCCTAGCTGCCCAGAGAAGGGCTGAAAGGATGCAGAACTTAGAGGGTGACATAAGTGTGCTGTCTGGAATATTCCTTCCCTACCCTCATCTAACTCAGAATGGATCAGCTCAGATCAAATACCTTATCAATCCACGAGGCTTTCTCCACTCAAATGAAATCAGCTCTCCTTCCTACAGGCTTTCAAAATTTAAAAAATTTATTGTAACTCTTAATCACATCTAGCTAGCACCTTCATCTTCTGCATCAGAGGATACGCTTCCTAAGAGTAGAGTGTCCTGTTCCATTTCTTTCATTCTTCTCAGTGATACTTTACCTACAGTGTTTGCTCAATAAACATCTGAATCCAATCTAGTTAGAGGTACTGATCAAAGTGGTAATAGCTATATTTTAGGAAGAGCCTCAATCAGATACTTTAATGGCCTAAATAAACTGCAGTTTAATTTAACTAAAACTTGATACTAGATCACCTATAAAAAGCTATCATCACATTTAAGATTACAAAGTGGCCATCAGAACTTCTGACACATGAGTGACTAGAGGAAAAGCAGGTTTGCATGGAGATGAGAAATAAACGCTCCGCGGCTGCCTCTTGTGAATGGATGACGCCTCCAACAAATGCGAGCCCCCGAGACCGCCTCACCCCAGAACAGGAACTCCAGGGCTGGACAGGGCTTCCGCCCAGCACAGCATATCTGAGCCCATGCTGGTTTGGTCAAAGCAAGGCCTGGGGCAAATACTTTCCCTCTAAGTACAGACAAACCGGTCCAGTGTTGCCAAAACCAAACTAGCTTCTCTCAGCATTTTCAGAATGTTCAACAGCTCCTTTCTAGTTTTATCCCAGCGTCTCTGACAGTCTCTGTAGCTATAATCTTTAAAGCCAGGAACCTATGTAACTGTTATCTTTTGATAGCCACTGGAGTCAGGGTTTGGGAGAACAACTGTGAGAAAAAAGGGACTAATAAGGTTGAAAACACAGCTAATCTTGGTCTGTGATTCACTTTAACCTGGAATTAAGAGTTTCCTCTGTGGATAGGAAGACTTAGGAAAGACAGGCCAGAATATCAGCAGGGCTAAATGGATCTTCATATTTACTGAAATTTCAAATGTTATTTCCTAGACATGTGAGTCTGAAGAGAGGATACTATTTTCACAAACTAAGAAATAATAGATGCTGGAAGGGATGGGGCAGCTACTAGCAGAGGCCACAGTGAGGTCAAGGCAGCCTCAGAAGGGCCATGGTTTCCGGCAATGAGTTTCTCATGGGCAATCAAGCCCAGACTCTTCCTCCTGCAACAGGATTAACATGGAATGGAATTCAGGAAGGAAGCACAGTGTAGACTACTCCAGCGAGAAACCAGGGGCCCCACAGGGGATAGGAGATGTACAAAAATGACTGTAGGCTGAGGTGTGGACCTTGAAGACCAGGAGAAAGGGGCTTGTCAGCGGAGGGCAGCTATGGAGGGGAGGATTCAGGCCGAGAGACAAAGGTTGGCCTCAGAGAGGGGTCTCTGCCCCCTCTGACACAGAAAGGCCAGCATGATGAGGGGCAAGGCAGAGCTGTTGCCCTATTAAAGAAATGAGGCATGTGAATCTTCTCAAGATAGGCAGGAATGCAAGGGGCTGCTTATCAAGAAATGAAAGCCCCAACTTGGACAGACCCGGCGTGAATCCAGCTCTCCCGTTTCCAGCACTGGCACTGTAGGCCGGCTGCGTAGGCTCCGAGCCTGTCTGCTCTTCAGCAGATACGGGATAAAACTGCCCCTACTTGGCATGCTATTTAGAAGATTAAGTTTAAATGAGATAATGTATTCAAAATATCCCAAATAATTCCTTGTACATAACTGCCACTTCACAAATGGACAACAAAAAAACAGTCATGTTTGAGATTATTCCTTTAGAAGGTGGGGGAGGGTGCAGATCATGCCAACAACCTAATTTGAATACATTTTATTCTGCTTGAAAACTACTACTTGTAGATTTATAAGAGCTGTACTACTAGTATAAACAACATAATACCCAGAGGTTTAGCAGTTTAGAATCAAGAACTTCACAGAGAAAGAAGTAATCTGACTGAAGCTGAGGAAATCATTGTAACAGCTCTAAGAAGAGGCGATATTTCTACCCTAGCAGGTAATGACCTCTGAGTGAAAATAAACCAAAGTGAAGGAGGGAAAGCTGGTATCGGGAGAGCTCCCACAAAACCGTCCTGAGAATTCAAGGAAGGCAGAGGCTCCGGTGGCTGAGGGACCATCACACTCCGTGCGGGAGGCTGTAGGCTCGCCCGCCACCATCCGGCGATAACGCTCTGCTTCACGTGTTGCGCTGGGTTTCTTAAAGCTAAACCATAAACCTCCTTCCCTTCATCCCACGTAATACTGTGACACCAGTTCCTAACTCAAGTTGCTAGGTGAGTTTCAATCTGACCTTATTTCTATTTGTGCTGCCAGGCATTATGAACTAAATCTGGGCTTTTTGTGCTATCGGTCAATGAACAGTTTAGAAATTAATCTTTTTTGCCTTCTCCGTATGTCCAGCTCCCGCAAATCCCCAAGTGGCGGGACTGTTTGATCACAGCTACTCAAGTATCTCTACCAAAACAGCACCTGACGGCAGAGAAAGCAAAATTCTTTTCTTTTGCTTAATCTCAAACGACTGAAGAAAATTATTATGAAATACCTAAGGGCGGAACATCCAAATACTGATAACTCTAGGGACAGAACAAGTAAGAATAGAAGAATATTCTCATTAATTTTAAAAAGTAACTAAGAAATGAGATGCAAGAAAGATTATTTACTGGTTAGGTACTTTTTTATAGTAGCTGCATCGGGCCTGGGGTCAGTCTTCATTGCCATGTATACTGCTAGGGCCGTCTGATCTATATGAGAAATAACAGCATCTGCAGCTTCAACAATTTCATTAAGTCTTTTCATCCGTTCCTAGGGAGGAAAAAAAGAAGAAATAAGAAATAGATGTATTGGGTTGCCTGGGTGGCTCAGTCATTAAGTGTCTGCCTTCAGCTTAGGTCATGATCCCAGGGTCCTGGGATCGAGCCCCACGTCGGGCTCCCTGCTCCACAGGAAGCCTGCTTCTCCCTCTCCCACTCCCCCTGCTTGTGTTCCTTCTCTTGCTGTGTCTCTCTCTGTGAAATAAATAAATAAAATCTTAAAAAAAAAAAAAAAAAAAAAAAGAAATGGATCAATGAGTATACCAAAGTACCTTCATTTCTGTTGTCCCAACCATGAGAGTCACAACTCCAGAGTGAGGGGGCTGGGCAGTCTGCTTACAGCCCAGGGGGCTCTGTGCTGCCCCTGTGATTGCCACAACGTCACCATCACTAGAAAACCTGAGCTCAGACTGGAAAATACCTAAGACACATTCCCCATTGATATTAGATGGTGAGCGTAAGCAAGATAAAGGGTTCACAGAAATGCAGTGTTTTCTACCAAGGCAACTCCTTTACTGGGCATCTTAGAAACACGATTAACTAGGTACTCCGGTCACACACCACATGAAAACAGAAGGGAAAAAAGCACCTGCTGATGAACACTCTTCCTAGTTTATTATTAAGACCACAAAGATGAGAGTAAACAAGAATAGACCCAATAGAGTCTAACTACAATCACCGTGGTGCTCGTGGAGTCTTAGAGTTCTCCTTTCAACACCTTTGAGTTCACTCTGAACCCCTGATAATTTTTAATTGTTTATGGCTCACACTTTCCTACTGGCCAACATTATCAATGAGAGCTGGCCCACGTTAAGACAGTTTGGAACTATGGCCAATTCTTGCAAATTAGCATCAGTAACAAAGTTAATGTAAAGTAGGAGTTCTTCGTTTGCTGCAGGTGTTTACATCTGCAGCAGGCCAGGACCCCTGCCCTGGAGGTGAATGTCAGAAAAGCAACCCTCAGGATATCTTCCTTACTACTCCTCCACTGACCAAAAATGTGAGCAGGAATTCTAAGCTGAACTCATAGTAATGGCTAAGTTCTGTAATTACCTTAGTGAGAATAGTTAATAGAACATTCCATTTGAAGAAACATGCTTTCATTGGGCAAGAACACAAGACAAATAAAAGGCTGAATTTTTATTCAACGTATAAACTTTATCTAATGTTACAAACAAAATGAAATACTCAAATATTAAGAATGAACATGTCCAACCTTTTCGGCGTCCAACTGATGAAGTCTTGCAACATACAGAGGAAGATAATTAGGATATGTTTCTTTCAATTCATTATAAATGTCACTAGAATCCAGCCTATGTATATAAGAAAGACAGAAACATTATATTTTGTTTCTTTTAGAAAGAAAACAATTTGTCTTCCCTATTATTTAACATTGCTTTGAAGTTCCAGTCCATAACATAAGGCATCAATCTGAAATACAAGTATTATTACTGACAAGGATTATCATTATTTGCAGGTGGTATAAATATGCTTAACCTAGAAAAAAAAAATCATATTGGAGGCATCAAGTTTTCATACATGCCAGGTATAGATGTATAAAGAGGAGGAAAAAACAAATACCAAGAAAGACGAAAGGTTCTAGAAATGTCTAAAATGTGTAAGAAAAATGCATACTTTTCTGAAAAATCTGAAGTGTCGGATGAATGAAGAGATATTCCATGTTCCTGAATGGGGAAGCTGAATAAAGCTGATGAAATGGGTGAGGGGGAGCAGTAGCCCAGGACCTTCCTGGCTTGCCTTGCCTGCCCTGAAACCACTACTTCCTAGGCTGGGGTGGCGGGGGCCCCAGTGGTCTCAGCAGCGCCACACCCAAGGCCGGCCCTCTGCTCCGCACCTTCCCCCCCAACATTTGCTCATCACTTCAGAGGTCTCATCTCAGTGTGAGGCTCCCACGCAAACAGCAGCTCCTCCCAGGAAGAGAGTCCTCTGTCTGGGAGCCGAGGGCCCAGGGAGCCCTGTGTGCCAGCTGCCAGCAGCCTGGTCCCTGAGCTGGCGGTGGGGAAGCAAGGAGTGGCCTGGGCTCAAGTACCACAGATTCTCACTTTTCTCTCTGAACTACAGATGTTCTTGAATAGATGTTTCTTCATCCCTTGCTGTATGCCCTTACGATCAGCTCCAGAGGTTTTAAAAGGCTGATTAAAAAAAAAAAAAGATTTTCACTAGTTTCCAGGGAAGTGCGTTCCTGGGACTCCTCACACTGCCGTGGCAGAAGTCAATCTCTGCCATTTCGCTTTTGAAGGATTTACACTGTATTTTCAACTGTTTATAACACCCTACAATCGATCAGAGACTGACTTACAGACTTTGGCTTCTGGTGGAGATACAGCCTAGTTTTAAGTGGAAAGGTCAGCTTGAATGTAGACGGACCCTGTAAGTGTTCAATCCCTGGGAATTACTTTCATGATACAATGACGTCCGTTCTCTAGAAGAGCTCAGGACTGCAAGGACGCACACATGTTCAGCTAATGAGGACTCCCACAGAAAAGCAGTGGTGAGAGAAATTCCACATAACACAAATGGAAAAAAGCAAAACATCTGACTACAGAGAATAAATTTCTACCATGTAAAAAGTAAGCTAAAAGTAAAAACGTAAGCTGGGGGAAAATGTGTACAAGTACAGCAAAGCATTAATATCTTTTATGTTAAAAAGTTAAAAGAAAAATCTGATGTCCCAATAGAAAAATAGCACAGAACATGTTCAACTGACAGCAGCTACACGAAGAACGCAATGACAGCTTTTAAAAATCTCAAATTTCGTAACTTAAGAAACGCAACTTAAGACCCTTTCTCTTTTTGCCATCTAGCAGCAAGGCTTTGTTTCAATTCCACAGCATAACGGGCTCTGCCATACGCCACTGGAGGGAGGAGAAATCGTGACATTCCCTCTAGAAGGCAATCTGACGAAACATAGCAAGGCAATTTTTAAGTGTTAATAATACTGATTCTTAATAATCATACTTTTAAGATGTGATCTGATGGCTCTTTAAAGAAACAACATGTGTAAAAATGTCCATCACAGCACCATAGAGAAAAGCTATAAATGTGAAAGCCAAATAGAGTATTTAATTGGGTTACATTTCATCAACACAACTGCATACCACATAGTCATTAAAATGGTATTTTAAAGGACTTTTAAATGACCTAAGAAATGCCAAAAATCAAATAGTAATTGGAAAACTAGGACACAACATCATTCACACTGCTACATGCTTAACTACAAAGAAAATAATCATAGGACAATGATTACCTTTGGAGAGTAGGCAAAAATATTATTTTTTTCTTTATGCTTACCAGTAAAATTCTCTTCCAAGAGCAAATCAGAATTAAGTGGTTAAAATAACAACCCCTGTACCCCTACCACCGTTAACATTCTGAATACAGTCCGTGCACATACACACCACCCTGCTTTAACTGGGAAAATAAAAGTAAACAGAGGACTAAAATGACTAAAACTCAATCAGAGAAAGACAATTATCATATGATCTCTCTGATATGAAGAATTCGAGAGGCAGGGTGGGGGGTTATGGAGGGTGGGAGAGGGAACTGAAACAAGAGGGGATCAGGAAGGAGACAAACCATAAGAGACTCCTAAACTCAAAAAACAAACTGAGGGTGGCTGGGGGTAGGGGCGGGTAGGGATAAGGTGGCTGGGTTATGGACATTGGGGAGGGTATGTGCTATGGTAAGTGCTGTGAAATGTGTAAGCCTGAGGATCCACAGACATGTACGCTGGGGCAAATAATACATTATGTGTTAATTAAAAAAATAAAAAATAATAAAAAATTAAAAAAAAATAAATAAAATGACTAAAACTTACTTTGTCATCCACTGAATTTTAAGATCTCGTAATGCTTCGGTGAACTCTTCTTTTAAATCTTTCTCTTTTTCTAAATCTTTTTCTTTATCTTTGCTGCCATTCTTAGTCTTTGTTGGTGGAGGTATTAGGTAGTAATGAACGGGGATGACATCCTATGAATGTGGAGAGAGTCTTAGATTAACACGCTTAATTTTACATATTTTAAAATCATCTTCGGTACTGAGTACCTCAGAACACAGGCTGCCCTGAGTTGTACTACATAATATTCCAGATCCTAAGGGCCACAATACATAAAAAAAATCCCAATCTGTGATCAAAGAAATCTCCCAAACTTTAAAGTACTGATGCTTCTAAATCTCCTTTAAAATAAAGGATGTAAGGGGCACCTGGCTGGCTCAGTCAGTGGAGCGTGTGACTCTTGATCTGGGAATTGTGAGTTCGAGCCCCACACTGGGTGTAGAGATTATTTAAAAATAAAATCTTAATAGAATAGAGGAGGTAAGAACAAACTTTCCTTCATGAGTGTATTTGGTATTCTTAGCTTTACTTGACAGACTGGATTACAGAAAGTACTAACTACCAAAGTCTACTACTGAGTTTTCACATGTTCTACTTGAGAAGGGAAGGAAATAACCTAGAACTTTAAAACAGATCCTCTTTTCTACATAAATTTAAAGGGAAATGTCTTCACTCAATCAAGAGGACTTATTAAGGCCCTGTGACATGCCAGGTAATACTCTAAGAGGTGAAAAGAGCAAAGCAGACAAGGCCCTCTCTTGCCCCTGGGAACATATCCTAGTGGGGGAAGACAGCCAACATATAGGTAGTGAATTGTTTCAGAAGACACCACATGATATGGAGGAAATGAACCGGAATGCAGGGACAGAGCGGGGCTACTCGGTGAGGTGGGGAACAACACGGACAAAGTGGTCTGGGAAGCCACACTGAACAGGGAATATCCGATCTAAGTGAACCTCCACGACCTAAGTGAATGAAACTCCGTGGACCTAATTAACCAAACTACAGAGAGGAAGTGTCTGAACACAGAAGACGGGCACACGCGAAGCCCTGAGCTTGAGTATATAGCAAGAGCAGCTGGAGGCACTGGGCATGTGGGCAGCAACCACAGGGAGTGGGGCTGAGAGAAGATCGTACCAAAATACAGATTTTATTCTAGATGCAACTGGAAGCCTATCAGGAGAGTTGTAGGCAAGGCGGTGAACATGATTCAAGATTTCTGCTTTTTGTTTCATGACTCTGGATCCTATATGGATGAAAAATGTTGGGTTTGTTTTTGATAACTCTTCCTAACTATTTGGAGAACGGACGATAGAGGGTAGAAGGCGAGAAGGAGGAAGACAAGTTAGGAAGAGCCTAGACTCCCAACACTGTTCTGACTTGAAGAACAGGCTGTACAAGAGGAGGAAATGGATGGATCTAGAAATCCATGAAGGCAGAGTAGACACTGCTGATGGTGTTTAAAACAAGGGGCCAAATAAAACTAAGCAGGACTGGGGGAGGGAAGAGGAAGCTCAGGCCTCGATCCAAAGCATTCTGCGGTCTCAAAGAAGGCTCCGAGAGTGAAGGAGACAGACACCAGACGGACTCTGCGGACGAGCCAGAGCGAAGAAAGAGGAGTGATCAGCCAGTGACAATAGCGGAGGTGGTGCCAGGGGGAGGAGGACGCAGTCACAGAACTGGGTAGTGGTGGCTGGTCCCCACACCGAGAGACGTGCAGTGTCCGTGGACAGCGGGGCTGAGGGCTGACTGAGAAAGAGATGCCGGGAGAACAGGAAGTAAAGCAGCATAGATAGTTCCTTTGAGAAGTTCTGCTTTGAAAAGAGCAGAGAAATGTGTAATTATATCTAATTACATCTATTTTCATCTATTCTATTAAAGCACGTAAGTCTCCACTTGCAAAAACTAAGGCAGTATCTTGGAAATGAAATCCCGTATCAGACTCGCTAGATCTGGTTCTGGCACAATAACCAGGTGCCCTTATTTAAATGACGAAGTCAATTTCATCAATTCTAGCTTCAAGTTTATATTAAAAATGCTAAATTAAAGCCTTTTTTGTTTAAATTAACATTTCTAAAATTGGGAAAAAATATGTTACCAAAACTTTTACTCTCCTAATCACAATAATTTCAGGAAAAAACTTTATACAGGTTGAGACAAAAAGATAGTATTGCAAGCCCCCACCTTGCCCTAAACAGGATTTTTAGGTGTAAATACGACATACATAGGCCCACGTTAACAATTTTCACAACTAAATTTTATTTTGGGGTATAATTACAATAGCAAATATAAGGAACTACTGATGCAGTAGTGCTAATAGCATTCCAACATAAAACAGTAACTATTCCTTCAACATGACTCATGTAAAGCGTCCATAAAACCTCTCGTGTGACAGAACCACACAAATCCACTCCCAGCCATCTCAGCGCCATGCTCTGTGTGAGGCCAGGAGCCAGCGCCTGCAAGCCGAGGTTGCATGTGCAGTGTGGAACGGGGCAAAAGCGGTAGGGTTCTGCTTGGGCAAGCTCCTCAGGACCCTGCTACCCATCCTTCTTCCCTCCTCTTGAGTTCACTTTCCTAGGTGGGCACTGCTGGGGTGAAAAGTGTCCTGTAAAATCAGAGTTGCTAAGGAACCACCAAGCTCTTAGGGGAACAGATCATTTCAGAATCATCTGTGCACCACAGATAATATACTGAAGAACTCGAGGGGCAGAGACAGCCTCCAACATTTACCCTCTGTTCACACAGTCCTGTACTTCCACTGCACTTGAATGGGGACAACGCTTGCCTGGAGGAGGAAACCTGGCAGTCCATGCTGATTCTAACCTAACGTGGGCCTCCCGTAGCTCCCCCTCCTCCTTGACTGATTAGGGAGAGGGGCAACTTTCAGGATGGGAAGTCTCTGTTGTGAGACAAGTCCTCCTCTGAAGCTCAAAGGTAAGGCATTTGCTATTATGTTTTAGTACAGAAGAGAGAAACACAGAATTGAATCTAAAATGAGCAATCCATTAAACTTAATTTATGATTAATAATAAACTCTAAGAAAGATCTATAACAGAAAGAAACCCTGTACCATGGCAATCATAAACTACCACTAAAAACTAAAAGCACAAGAGACAGGGAGAGTTTGTGATGAATGATCTTGGGGGTGGGAATCAAGGTTTTGTGATCAGCATTTTATATATTAAATATTTCAAATTAGCGATTATAAGTGTTATTATAATCCTGTAAAATATTTGAGGACAGTAATTTTTTATTATTAAAAATCACAAACATGGTAGTTTTAACTCCTAACCAAAAGAAAAATGGATTTTTTGTTTTATAATGTTCGCCTGTTCTTTTTGTCACTATTTTTTCAACTCGCTTCTCAAGGACTTAGTATAGGGTCAATTTAATGGAAATCATTTTGTACCATTAAGTCTTGAGAAACCTTGATTATGATTTAAAAAGACAGTAAAGAGCAATCTTCAGAGCAGAAATGCTGAAGTTCTCTATAGTAGATGCTTAACAGTAAGTTTTTAAAAAAAAAATATATTATTTCTGCTATTCACCAAGTATTTTGACAGTGTTTGAATAATATCTTTAAAAGTCAAATCTACCTGCAAAACTCATAATTATTCTTTGGATAACCATACCACCATTTAAATTTTGGTTCAAAAATTACAATTTCCTTAAGTTCTTAAATTATTAACAACTAAATTCAAAACTTTAATACCTTTACACAAACTAAGATAGCTATTTTAAAGATTAAAATCATACTGGAATGCTATTTATCATCTGTTAGAAGTAACTATATTCTTTCATATGAAAATGAACTTAAAAAAAGGTAACCTGCATTTTCCAAATCAAAAGTCACTGAGACCCAAAGGACAAATCCATTGAGGATTATGCACCAAAAGCTGGTTGGTATTTTGTTCTGGCAATAAATTAATATATAGATCTTTTTAATAATGAAACTGTAAGACAGGGACAATTGAGAAGAGGTAACTCTAGTTGCCCAAGTTCTTTATATATATATAAAGCTTTCCTGACCATCAAATGATAACTTTCCGATTCACTTAATAGCTTCCTATCTTATACAACCTGATCCAAACAAAATCCACCAAAACTCTCAAAAGATCAACCAAAATATACAATAGGAAGAAAAAACCCCAGCTATGCTTTTGTGATAAGCACCTTCTATTTCTAATGGGTTCCTAGAAAACCTTTTCCTCATTTTCTAAAGCAGTGGCTTTCAAGCTATTTTCAGGATGACCCAAAGATAAACAATCTATAAATGAAAAGAAATTTGTTTTATGAGTCTGATGAATGACATTTACTACTTTATTTTGTTTTCATGTTAAAGCTGGTAATATTTCATTAAATGAATGTACATGGCCCACAAATAGGTCACAATGTTCAGCTGAGAAATATTGCCCTACAGTGAAGTAGATATTCCTTTAACTGGAAAGACGATTCCCAGTGGGGCATTTTGTTTGAACAAAGTGTTTACCATTACGTAACAATACAGACATTACAGTTCTTTTTAATAAAGGAACTTCATCTGTTCTAAAATGATGATCCCCAGTTTCACATCACTGTGAATTAAGAAAGAGTTATCTTTTATTTATACCTTAAAATACAAAATCTTGCAACACTTCTCGCCTGAACAGGGGAAATCACTAACATGCTGAATGATGCCAGAGAACTGAGTATGTGTATCCCTTTGCTAAGCACATAAGAAGTAGAATTCTGCTTTTTTTTTTTTTTTTTTTTTTTTTTGAGTTAAATTTGCCTCTCGCAGTCAATCAGAGATTGTCTAAAAAGTTGTAGGGAAGTTATGGTCTTAAACCTGCTCGTATTCTTAGTGTCAATTTTAACCTGGGGTGGACAGTCCTAACCTAACCCTCTGCTCCTCCAGCATGATGATGACACAAAAGCAGGGAAGAAACTTTATTTTCAAATTCCTTCATAATATTTTAATAATCAAATCATCCAATTTAAGAATGTTTTTGGATTTTAAAAAGAATTGTTTTGGCTTATATAGCTAAGAAAAAAATTACATTCATTTCTCTGTAGGATATGTAAAATTTCAAATATTACTATTTGGCATCATATCTGTAACTAAGAAATGAATAGCATTAAATTTTTTCTCTAGACACATATAAAACAGGGGTCCTTCCAACAATTTATGGCAGGAAAAAACACTTCAGGAAAGCAGTATGCCAACACTGACAAGCTAAAAACACTATACTGCAGAACTTAAAGAAAGGAAACTAAGGGAGAGATTTTTTAAAAAAAGATTTATAATAGGTGACAGAAAAAAAGTTTAACTAATATGCAAATAAGGCTTTAAGACATCTTTTTTAAGAACTGACAATCAGTACCTTTTTAAATTTTCCTTGTCGTTTTGCTGTAGACTGCCCCTGGGAGTTAGAAGGACATTCTGTAAGAAAACATGCACAATCTACACAGGATGGAGACACCACCTCTGTCTAATTGTCTTCCAGTTTACGTCCCACCTGCCATTGTCTTTGTACTTAGAAGGGTCATGTCTACGATCAAAATGGCAGGCTTTTAAAGAAAGCAACATTGCCACTTTCGTTTTAATCAAAATGTAATCAAAAGAGTTATTCCTAAGGGCAAATGTTTTCAACTCTGTATTTAAAAAATTGAGCACAGCAAAATCTGTTAGTTATCAAAACACTTTTAAAAACATTAAATTTAGCTGACCGTCCAGAGTCTGATTTCGAGAACATCACAACAATCACACGCACACAGGCATCTTCATTCAAGGTGATCATGAAAGGCAGAAGTAAAACAACACTCACCTTCCCAACTACCAAACCGGTGAGAAATGCAAAACTACAAGGTAAGAGTAAACAAACAAGGTGCTGGCAAGTGTAATAAACTCTATGCCTTTAGGTTTTTGCTCTCTCTCAAGAAAATCTACCCCAAAGTAATCACCTGGTAAGTAGTAACTACAGTTAACCCCATACTTTTATAATTTACGCCTCTGCAAGAACGCTAGGAAGTTAGTAACGATCTATGAATTGCTAAAAGTGTGCTTTTAATAACAATGCTTTTCTGTCATAATCATCACAAGGAAGCAGACACCTGAGAAGAGTTATCTGGGTGAGAACCCCATCTCCCCATCCAGGGAGCCCCACAGTTGGAAGCAGCCCTGTTGCTCAGGAAGTGAAGCCTACAAAAAAAGACCAGCACTTCTTAAATCAGCGCGTCTATGAATTCCAGTGTCGTTGACTACGGATTCACTCCAAATGATATTAAAGTGTATATACAATTAAGTACAGTTGACCCCTGGACAACATGGGGGCTGAAGACACTACTGCCCCCCCAGTTGAAAATCCTTGTATAGACTCACTCAAAACTTAACTACAAACAGCCTACTGTCGACTGGAAGCCTTAATATACACAGTCAAATAACATATTATTTTGTATATATCCTTATATTAACGTAAGCTAGAGAAAATGTTATTGAAAAAAATCACAAGGAAGAGAAAATATATTTACAGTACAGTACTGTATCTACTGGCAAAAAGCTCCACATAAGTTGACCGCGCAGTTCAAACCCGTGTTGTTCATGGGTCAACTGCAGTATCAACTAAAATGAGACTCAAGACATGTCAGGTCAAACAATTTTTTCAAAGCACAGAATTCCTAAGTTATGCCTCTAAGACAGTGGTAAGTGACCTCTGGTTCAATAGTGGCAAGAAGTGTACTTGTTAAGATGCAAGAAATGTATTCATCTTGGTAAGAGTATTTATGATTCCAGCATCAGGGAGGAGACCACTATGTAAGAACTGATGCTAAGGAGAAATGCAAAACTGTAAGAATGACAACTTCTACCGGCATTGAGCTAATATGATGACAGAAGGTGACCGATCCACATAAGCACTATTCTCGTAATAAATTTGTAATGAAAACAGATGGAAAAGTTAAAATAGGTACCTATCCAGTTGTAATATTTATCTCTAATATGTAACAACCAGAAACATGTTTTTAATGGCATAATTTTAAAACTATAAAATAAAAGGCAATGCCAAAAGAAGTATCTCCTAATTATCTACACGATTATGCAAAATTCCAACTAAGAGAAAGCTCTGTACAAGTGAGAAAAATACTGTTCATTAGAAATGTTTTGACTGGTTTTCTAGAAGTAACCCAAGACCTAAATTATTTTTATATCCACAATATTATGTTCGTTAAAATTCCATAAAATGTTGTAATTTTAAACATCCCATTCACTTAGGCCAAGTTTAATCTGGACCTACATGTTTCAAAGGAAGTTCAAGTATATTAGCCATCCAAGGAAGGACCAGTTCAGGGCCCGAGAACTTGGGCCTGGGAAAAAAACAATACTAAATATTTTAAAATACAATAAAATATTAATTGACCTTTAATAGTAATTTGGGGAAAAACTACTTTTTTTTCCCCCAGGGAGAGCTTCTCTATTACCCATTCTTAAGTGTGGGATTAATCCCCATCTTTTAAAGGAATGGAAATTTTGGAATAAGTAATTTCAGTGTTAAAAAAAAAAAAGGATACTTACAGCTTTCTTCCCAAGTTCAGTCTTCGATAACGTTAAGGATCCTGCAAGGTAGCATCCAGGTCCTGCCCCTTTAGGTATTCTAATAAGAAAGTTCAAAAGAGAAAAAAAAAGGAACTAAAGAGAAAGTCTCAGAAAGATAATCAAGGAGCAAAACATCAAAACAATCGCATTCTGAAATAATTCCCATAGCTCAGATTTCAAAAATCAAAGGGAGAAATAATCTAACTCCAAAATGGTAAGTGACAACATACATAAATTTGTCCCAGTGTAATGAGCTCGCGTGAAAAGATTACAGTAAGATACACATTAAGTGTAAGCAACACTGTCACTTACTTGTCATCAGGTAAGGAAGTAACAAAGAATGGTTGGTTATATTTGGGTGGTAATGTCAAATTACTTGATTTCTTCTTTCCTAGAAGTGCAAGGCTATGATTTTCATGAATATCTAAGCTCAAGGTATTAGACAATCTATGAGAAACAATGAATGGAAGATCTTTAAGGCGTTCCAAATCACTGATCTGCTCATGACGAATCTGTAGTCGAATTGTATAATCTCCTTTCTCCAGTTTCAAAGAATACTAAAAAAGACAAAGAACATTTGGGAAAAAAGTTTAGCCAAGTCAACAGAAATTATATAAGAGGATAAACAGGAACAGTTACCACGTACAGAGCACTTACACTATGTGAGGGACAGCGTGCGCACACACGCGCACACACATGCACCCCTACACACAAGGGCCTGAACGTGCCGGTGAGGAAGCAGGCCCAGGAACAGCACGTGAACTGCCCAAGGCCATGTGCAGAGTAAAGGATAAAGGAGCTGAAGGCAGGTATGGCTCCCGAGCCCTCAATTTCCCACAACAGGCTATGCCCATACTCTCAGCTAAATCCGTATCTGCTCATGACTGATAAAAGCAATGATCTTCTAGTTCATGAGTCTTCAGAAACATATATAAAACACCACCAAAACCAGTCAAAATTGAGGTGCCATATAATATCGAAGACAGATATACACACACATGTGTATACACAACTGGTAATCTTTGTTATAACCAAAATGCCACACCTCCTTATCATAAACAGGAAAAACAGGGAACCAGCAGAGACCAAGGAATACAAATCCACTCTGCTCCTCTTAGTTAACCTGCTCAGGAGCATGGCACATTATTCTGCATCAGCAGTTTCTTCTGAGATTTTAAAAGCAACAAAGTAATGGCACTGCAGTAATCCAGTCTGTACTGAGATGAGACTTGGCTTGAATGAAATCATTCCCTGACTAGTTAACTGAAAAAAACCTGCACAAATTATTTTCATTATTTGGCATAAAATTATAGATGTTATAGGAAACACCTCATTTCTTCATAACAATATTTTAATCAGGGACGAAATTTCTATAAACTACATGATTAAGGGAAACCTGGGTGGCTCAGTCAGTTGAATGTCAGCCTTTGGCTCACATCATGATCCCAAGGTCCTGGGATCGAGCCCTGCATTGGGCTCCCTGATCAGTGGGGAATCTGCTTCTCCCTCTTCCTCTCCGCCCCTCCTCATGCTCTCTCTCTCACTCGCTCACTTTCTCTCTCAAATAAATACAATCTTAAAAACAAATAAACAAAAAAACCTGTATGATTAAAAGTTTTTCTCCCTTTCATACAATAGTGCCAAGCACTGGGTTGAGTACACAGCTGTCTAAGGAAGCAATAAATGTGAAAGTTCTAATAAACACTTGGCACTACTATACAGTGCTTTTCATCCAGTTCAGACCTTGGATCATTTCAAGATGCTCTATCATAGATGATTTGCTCTCAGCCTTCAGATGGGTAGAAGCAGTGGGCAGGAAAAAGAAATAATTAAAATTAACAGCTACACCAGGGGTGCCTGGGTGGCACTGTCGGTAAGCGTCCAACTCTTGGTTTCAGCTTGGACCTGATCTCGGGGTCGTGAGATTGAGCCCTGTGTTGGGCTCTCTGCTCAGTGCATAGTTTGCTTGAGTTTCTCTCTCCCTCTGCTCACCCCCTCAAATAAATCTTTAAAAAAAAAAAAAAGATATACTGGCTAGTGTTCACAAGCATCATCCAAGTACTCCTCTATCCCAAAACTTGCTTTAGCTGACTTACAAGGCTGAGAGGCTGCCATAGTCTGTTTTATAATAAGACAACTAACTGAGCTTCTAGTGGTATGTCAAAGAACTAAATACAAAACTATAGCATTAAAAAAAAAAAACCTAAACAAACCCAGAAAAACAAAAATTACCATAAATAAGAAATCAGAGATTTATTAGTTCAGGAAACAGCCTCAGTTAATTCCAAAAATCAAAGCCAATTTTATACCTGATGTGGATAGGCATCTCCTGAACCCATTTGTCTTTTGTTCTGGTCAAATATAATCCATAGTTGGCTGTCAAATTCTGATTCGTATAACAGTTCACAAAGTAGCGGGCAGCTTGGAGTTACTTCCCCACTCTTGGGCTATAAAAAAAATAATAATTACTTGATATGATTTACATGCTTTCTAATGTAGATTTGTAATACTGTTATTGATGAGATTTTTACAAGTATTAAAAATATTTTCTTCTGATAACCAATTTTAAAAATACAGAACATCTAATACTTTGGCATTAATTAAAGGCATTTTTCTTTAACAAGATTTTGAAAATACAAACCTAGCTATTTTTAAGCATTAATAAATACAATATATATTCTTAAGAACCTCTAATTACTTCATGAAATTGAAATTTGACAATTCATTGAAATCATCTCCTAAACATTAAAACCAAATTCATAATGCTTCAATGAGTTTCACCGAAATCTTACTGATCCTACATAAACTCTTGGATTCTACATTTACAAGTAGTCTCAACTACCTTCATTGCTCATTCAGCCCAAGAGTTATTCTGATTTCTCACTGTTTTAACGCCTGCTTCACAGAAAAACAATCAGACCCACTAACATAATCAGACAGCATCTGGCATTGATGAGACATCTAACCACTAGACAGTTAATACTGCACAGGTACCACTGAATAGGCGAATACAAAAACTAAGGCTCAAAGGCCCCAAGGCCAGGTCACCACTAAATTAGAGTTGATGACTTCAGACGCGAATAGTTTTTGGACAATCAGAAATTATAATTTATAATTATAATTATAATTTCCCAAAGAAATTATAATTTCCCAAAGACTAATTCCAAATTAATTAGTGTTAATTACTTGACTCTATTTTATACATATATACATGCACACGCATATACTAAATTCCTTGTCCTTCTGTTTTTGACTTTATGATTCATGAACAAAATATAAAAGTTCATTTTGAGGTTATTCTTTCTTAGATAAACACTTACCTGATGAAAGTTATACGTCAGGATCATCTCATAAAGCTGACGATTATTTGGCAAAACATCTCGTGACCCTAAAGGTTTTGTTTTTGCACTCAGTGGGCTGTAATTAGACAAATGCATAAGTAATTTGATTCAGGAGTTCATTTACCGAGAGAAATGAAACTATAATCAAAATCTGTAACACAGCACAATAAGTGACAATGAGCATTCCTAAGCTCTGTCCTTTTCGGTACATTTTGTAATATCTTAATCATCAGCTTACAGAATTCTTTACTGACTGAACTACAGCAATACGTAATCTTTAGTTTAAATTTTGCAATATTATGGAAACATTTTCAAGTGTCAACAAATAGTTCTTAACATAACTGGATGCCGATATTAGGGCAACTACTGCTAACAGCGTTAAGGACAGGCAGGTTTTGACTTGCACCCTCCTGTCCACAAACTGCAGATGGCAACGCACACGTCACAGGAGGGGTCCTACAGATGCCACGCTGAGAGCTTCACATACATGTTATGTAGGGCTTGAAGCGACTGCGGGGGCTGCCTCTTAGAGACCTGCCAGGATTCCTGGGCTGCGAAGTCAGAAACTGCATTTTCATCCCCAGCACTCAGCATGATTTAAAAAGATGACTCTTTTCAAAGAGTGTAGGAGATGTCCCCACTCCCACCACGCCAATGCTCAACACTTGTAGCCCTAAAACACTTAATGATACCGTAGTGTCTGGACCCAGCTCTTCAAAGTTATGCAGGGAGCCAGATCTTCATACTTCAAGGAGGACTGAACATCAAAACGATTGATTCCTTCCGATGCATGCTACAAAGGATATTTATCAAATTAGGTTCTCAAACTTCATTGATAATAAATTGTATTTTTTTAAACATTTGGACCTAAAATAAACTTGTCTAATGCCAAATTTATAAGCATCCATGAACAAAGACTATTGTTATTTCAGAACCACTGCCCATTAACGTTTAAATAAAACCAGTGAGATTATTTTTCAATAACACAAATAACTGACATTAAAAATGATGGAAATGTGGAACTTACAATGTTTAACTGAGGAGCAGTACACACTATTCCATGGAAAGAAATGGTATAATCAATATTGACATCACTAAGACTTGCCCACCAGCGAGCAATGCAAAACTCAATCGCTTTCCCACCCTGTAAAGAACAATAAAAATTACAAATGTGTAAATCTGTTTTCTCATTTTCCTTCAAATTACAGAATATAAATAGTAAGCGTTTTAAAGCAATTCTAGCTTTCAAACTTTTCCTATTTGTACAGCTGTGTGTGGAGTTATAAAATTACCATTGCGAAGACAGAGTATGGGCGCTTAAATACACAGTTATCTACTCAGACTCCTACAGTGCTTGTCACAGAAGATCAGAGGCAGCTTTTGAAAGCACACACAACAAAATAATAGTGAAAACAAAGTGGAATAAAAACTTCAGACCAAAGGAAAAAGGATAAGAACAATGATAAGAAAAGGCATATTACAGCTCCATAAGGCACAGTCGACACCGACAGCTGAGTTTCAGGCTCAGAGCTGCCCAGCAATCGAAGCAAAATAAAATTATGGTCATTTACATCTTTCTCCCTCTTAAAAAAATTAAAAACAAAAACTATTCTTGGCGCTGAGTTTTAAATTAGCTTTTCTAGTAATCAGTACATTACAAAGTTTGAAGATGGGTCAGAGGACACTAACACAGACAAGAGCACAAGAAGCAGTCATCAGAGACCTAAGAGACACGGGAAAGATGCCATCAGTGCGTGAACACATGAAGCAGCAGGCTTAAGCAAGAACATCAGTGCGTTCCACTTCTATGAAGGAAGAACACAGCCCAGAGAAGAGTGGGGACCTTCCACACAGAGGCCATTCCAGTGGGAAGCAGTAGCGGCTTCACCTAGACAGCAAAACAGCCTCCTGCAGTCTTAACAGTTGGGCATTAATAAAATAACAAGGAGAACAATCTTAAACAAGGAAATAATCTTCTGTGTGATAAGGAAACTGTTCCAATCAAGCTCCATGGTGTAAGCCATCAGAATCTAGCAGACCAGCACTTTCCTTTGACTACATTTATTGAAGAGTTCAAATGATTAATATTTACCTCCAACTTGGTCTCAAGTATCTCACTGAGACTACCCACCTTCCTACTTTGTTTATTCAGCATTAATAAAATATTCAGCCCCAATACAGTCTGAATACAAACTGTAAAAATCAAATTCAAATACTTAGTCTTAGCCCAAAGCAACAATAAAAAAAAGAAACCATTTTTGAGATTTCAATTAAATCAATTAAATTAAATTAAATTAATTAAATTCAATTAAAATGGTAATTAAAACTTACTAAGACAGGAAAAGCTTCAGTCAGTGTTCCTTTTTCTGGAAGGGAACAAAACTTATAGAATTCATGACTTCGATATGCTCTTTGCTTCACAAGCTGTACCGCATGAAGAACAAACTTGGCTGACACCTCAGAAGAACACGAACACACGGTAACCTCTAAAATGAGAGGGGAAGAAGCCAAGTTTTAAACTGACAGGATTTAAAACAGACACATGATTGTTTTAATACCAACTTTTTAGAAAACATCTCAAGAATAAAATGATATATTCAAAAGAAATCTGCATATTTCCTTAAAAACAAAGAATCAACAAAATATTAATCAAGATGACAGGGTAGGAAAATAAACAAGCCAGTATTAAAATTAACAACCACTATGCTGCAAATACCACAGAACAGCAAGGTGTCCATGGATGGACACAATTATCCTAATTAGGTCATTTTCAAAACCCTTTGCCCTTCTGTGCTATGGGGAAACTTGCTTTTAGCTGGAAACCAACCAATTCCTGATAAAAGAGGATTTTAATTTTAGAAATTTCTATTCATTATCATGCCTAAATTCTGTTAGTGTCTATTTATTCAATTTCATTGACAACTTCCTAGACTCTTCCTCCTGTCTACTTCTAGAAAGTATAACTACACATCAACTACACATCCTCAGCTTTATTCTGAGACCGAGCTGGAGGCAAAACCGAATCACTGTGAAGCAGAATCAGCATCTTAATCTAATGCACACCCACTCTAATACAGGGAACTTAAAGCAAGGCTTACGTCTCTGGTTCACAAGGTCAAGTGGGCGCAGAGCTCTGTGAACCTAATCAATTGCTAAGAATAAAAAATCTAGTGTTAGGACAGTATTTCTAATTATTTGAAATAGGATACATCTGTAGTACATTTTTTTTTTTTTTTTGCTTTATCTCCCCCATTTTACTGACACACAACTGACAAATAATGTTGCATAAATTTAAGGTGTACACTGTGAGGATTTGATATATACATATATATTGTAAAACAATTATCATAATAAGGCTAGTTAACATATCCATCACTTTACATACTTACACAAATTTTTTTTTGGTGGTGAGACTATTTCAGATCTGACTTTTAGCAAATTTCAAATACGTGATACAGAATAGTTAACTACAGTCACCATGCTGGACATTAGACTCCTCGAACTTATTCACCTTATAAGTCAAAGTCTGTACCCTCTGAACACCATCTTCCCGTTTCCTCTCCCTCCCCCAGTACATTTCTAATCTAAGATTGCTAAATGCTCTGAGCTACTTCCATTCTAGATCATTCAATAAATTCCTATTAAAAATACTAATTATTTTCAATATCAACCAAGACAAATCATAATTAGAGCACTATAATTACCAGCATTTACTGTTGAAAAGATATCAGGTTCAATATTAATTAATCATAGATTTTCCTTTAGTATTCTTCGTGTACATTTTACAGAGCTCACTGTTCAACAATTCCATGGGGCCCTAAATGTATTAGTTAGCCCAGAGTTGTTCAACAATACAACTCTGACTCTGGTCATTAACAGTTAAGGTATTATTTAAACTAAATTAAAACCTTGAATATTAAAACATCTTAAGATAGCTTGGATGATTTGATGTATGAACCAGTGCAAAAGTGTATGAGATCTTAACAATATTTCAAACCTAACAGCAAATATAGGGTGTCAGATGTAGTACTGTTATGATAAAAGCACAGATTAGAGACATATAAACTTCCTGTGGTCATAATCCTAGCAGAGACAGAAGGTACGTAAAGTGGTCAGGACAGACTCAAATGTTACTTACCAGCCCATGTTGCACCCTCAGGAACCTCAATAAAATGCCTTCGAATTTGACCAGGTTTAAAATGTACATCTGTCAAAGCTAGATCATAATGTGATGATTCATTTACTCTGAAAATAAAAATAAGTGGCTAAATGTGAAACTGTCATCAAAAAAGGCTTTATATCACAAGCCCACTGGTACTCTACATTTTAATAGTTGATCAGAAACAAACACAGGGATTTAAAAGTTGGTTACAAAAGGGTGTGCACAACATTCTCTCATTTTTGCAACATGTCTTCCGTGGTGATAGCCCAGTGTAGATGATTTTTCTTTCTATTTGTCTGTTACAATTTGTCTATAAGACACACATATACAGCTCCCTCATTCACAGGATTTCCCTATTATTAGAATCTGAACTATCACGAGTCCTAAATATTGAAATCAAAAGTAATGTTTCATGTCACTGATACTGTCTTCTAGCTCTGAGACTGGCATAAACCCCTTATATAGCTCCAAAACACCCCACGCCATAATGACACAGGAAAGAAGAAAACTATTTTCATAGCACTTTTCTAAGAAACCAATGACACATAAAGGTCAAATGCGTAATTGTCTACTACAGAAACCTAGGGAATATGCAAAGGACAAATTCTAGTCAGTATGACAAACATTTAATGAGCACCTAGTATTTACATGAGGCACTGTTGTTAAGAGCTACAAATACAACACTGAATACAACATTTTCCTTTGCCCTGGCCAATCTCATGAGGACAGAAAAACCACCAGAAATATTTAACGTAATATGCTCTGGGTGGACAGGAAGTGTTAGTGGAAAAGACATAAAAGGTACTTGGTTCGTGGAAAAGCTTCCTGAAGGAGATGATGTTTCAGCTGATTCCTGAATCTTATAAATTATCTTGTCTAATATCCTACTGGACTTTAGGGGAAATCTGTCTGAGAATTTAAGCATTCTGCAATTTCTCCGTGTGTGTATGTCACTTTTTATCTCCTTAGTTTCATCCTATGTTTCTTACAGGCTGAGACCTGCTGCACATTTAATATTTACCAGTTAACTAACTCAGTACAAACTGTTAACGGAGAACTCTCCTTGTCTCCGGAATTCGCATCTCAATCTTCTCCTTCATCTACTGAACAGTCTGTTTTGTTCTGAAGATACTGTATAATGGCCGCTCCAGAGGAACTTGTAGGACACAAGTCTTGAGCGGGCTCACAGGCAAATGGGGCAAACCAAAACTGACAACGTCTTGGCTAAAGTCTGTACCACTGGCATGTACAAAGTGCCACGAAGGAGCAAGGGACTCCCTTCACCAGGGAGGACTAGGAGCGAGCCAGCCTGAGGAAGCCTGAGCGCCGGCACCAGTGACTGAGTGCAAATGTGCAGTCTGGCGGGCGGGGTGACAGGAAATGCTGGCTCTGAGGACTACTGTTCGCTATTTGAGAGAGCATGATCCTGGGCAGTGCCACCAACATATCTCCAACAGGAAGCAGTATGACAGAACAGAGTTTCTCAGTCCCGGGGTGAAAGACCAGATGGGAAGGGAGAGTCTGGAAACTGACAGGAGAAGTAGAAGAACCAGAGAAGACAGTAATCTCACAGACAGAGGTTACGACGGTGGAAGGGGGTGGGGAATGAAAGAGGGACGAAGTAATACTGTCCGATATTGCAGACGGATCAGGCAGTAGGGGGCACTGTCATCTCAGTGGAGTTTCTGGGCAGGGACAGGGCACGGGAGATGCCACCAGGAATTCTCACAGTCAAAAAGCAATAGAAAGACCACATGGCACCATGAACTTTGTAAGCAAGAAGCAGAACTAAAGCCCAGTTACCTGATTCTGCTCTATCCATCTTTAAAAGTTCACACTGTTTCCATAAACAGCCATTAAAAAATTCCACGCAACAGTAAGCTGTTGGTAACTCCTTACTTACTTGGTTGCTATAACGGCAGTGATTGGAACTCTGAAGAGAGGACCTGCATTGGGGGATGCTATATCGTAGCCACATACCTTGAAAAAAGAGTAAGTTTCAGTATCCACAAACTTTTACGAGAGAAAAAAAAAGTGAAACCTATTCACGGAGTTAGTTACTCTAACATTAAAATGTAAAGGTCTTAAACACAAGTTGATGCCATTTTTCTGACGTTGGGTCGCATAATTAACAGCAAATAGCCTAAAAAAATGCATGCATAACCACCCTTGACCAATTCAGACCAATGGAGAAACAGACTGCCTGCCACACAAGGTACTTTTACACATTTTAAAGAGTATTTAGAAAATAGCAATGAAGATACACCAATACCTCTGTATAATGTAATCCTTCTCTTAAGCCCCTGGGATCCACACGTATATTTATGTGTCTACATTGATTCATGAGTTCCAAATGGCTGGGACACTGAACCCAAGATGAATTTGAAGTTAAAGCTAAATGAAGCTGAAGAGATATTTTTTCAGCATTTTCTAGCATGAAAAAAAACAAAAATTAAAAATTAGTACTTTTTTCCTTTTCTTCCATTTTAAAAAGTTCTATCTTCTCATAAAATCTAGCAGATAAGCTCAGTCACCTGTAAAATGCACTAGGGCCTGGGCTTCCAAAACATAGCTTAAATAAAGCAGTCACAGAACCTTTCCTACATCTTAGGGCACTTGTGATCCCCTCATACTTTTATCCAAAATGGCTGTAACTTTAAAATAAGGCATTTTCGTGAGTATCTGTTATTACCGCATGCAGATAACAGCATCTGACTGAAAGGAAGACGCCAAGCACACAGTGGCGACTACTGCGTTTACACCTCCTCGAGCTGTGGTTCTCCCTGGCTGCTTCTACTTCCCATTCTCCAACCAAAACTCTCTTACACCCAAGTAGTAAGAGTGGTAAAGAAAAGGAACTGGATGTTTTACTACCCAAAATCCGATAAAACCCTGGGTCACGGATGGCCCAGGCTACTGTCTTCCTCAGTGGTTACCAGGCTGAGCTGCCAGGATACTGGGATCCCTGTTTGCTACCACATTCATCCCCCTTAAACTATGTATGATTTTAACACAATATTGTCAACTCATGTTTTCTCTATAGAACTTTAACCCAAATGGCATTTCTCTCATACGATAGTATTCATTCAAACCACAAATGTGAGCACTTCAGCTTAATGTCCATTTATCACTTACCAGTATTTTCTGGAAATACAGGTTCAATGCCAACGCCATGATCTGAAGGTGCAGCCACCTGAACAGGGTCTCGGAGGTAGATGCCGCGGTTATTTCCAACAGTAACAGTGAAACCTAATTTATTAGCAAATGATGTATTCTGAACGAGGTAGTCATAGG
Organism: Potos flavus; assembly: GCA_028534135.1. Classification (NCBI taxonomy): domain Eukaryota; kingdom Metazoa; phylum Chordata; class Mammalia; order Carnivora; family Procyonidae; genus Potos; species Potos flavus. Next base: position 7,488,709 of record CM052883.1, read on the forward strand.
CTTTATCAACCTAATTAAAAGAATACAAACAAAATATCAGTGGTTGGGTCAAGAAAACATTGTTATAAATTACTAATTAGATTTCAGTCATAAAAAAGTACAGGCGAAGAGCTAGTTTCTACATTTGCCTCTCTAAACTATATGGTAACCCCAAGTAAGAGGGCAATTCTACCTTTTCAAACATAACACCGACCCGACCACTCACCCCTAGCTCCACCCTCTAGATTCACACTGCTAGTCCCAAGTGACCGAAGTGATGAACACTTCCATACACCATTAGATTCACAGGTTTTGCCCTCGACATCTTCACTTTGAATTTCTACCCTCCATACGTCTTAGGTCTACTGTATTTCTCTCTTACTGAGATAAATTTGTCTTAACTACAAAATCTGATTTCATACCTTCTTTGCTTACCAGTTCAGAAACTATTATGATCATATAATGTAGAATTAGATAAACTCAATCACTGTTATAACAGGAAATATTATCCAGTAATAGCTAAGACCATATCTTTTTTTTTTTTTTAAGATTTTATTTACTTGTTTAAGAGGGAAAGAGAGTGAGGAAGAGCACGAGAGCAGCAGAGGGAGGAAACAGACTCCCCACTGAGCAGGGAGACTGGTGCGAAACTCGAACCCAGGACCCTGGGATCATGACCTGAGCCGAAGGCAGACGCTTAACCCACTGAGCCACCCAGGCGTCCCGCTAAGACCATATCTTGATGATTAATCCATTTTTCATACAAACAACACTACCTGAATAATACCATGTCCTTGGGCAAATACTTCTATATTGTCAGCCTTTACTGCAGTGTTTTCTAGAGCTCTTCTGACTGAATGAACTGTGTAGTTAACGTTATTAGCTTTCAGACCTGAAATTAAAAAGCAAAAGCAAGAACGGAGTATTATAGAGAGTTTGCTACTTGAAACTTTCTTCCCCTCACCAGTAGAGATAACATGTACATTCTCCGGCTTTAACGTCTTGTGTTCTAACCCTCATTTCTAAATCTTTTTGAAAAAACTGAACTACAACAGCCTGATTCAAACTGCTGGCATCACACAAGGATTTCATTCAACAAAAATCGCCGTATGCACATTATGTAATGGCATTAGTGACCACTCTGCAAGGTGATGGAAACGTGTGATGTAGATACCTGAAGGCATTCGAATGACACTTTCCTTAAAACACTGCTAGTCAAGGGGGCTCAGATGGTAGAACAAGTGACTCTTGATCTTGGGGTTTTAAGTTTGAGTCCCGGGTTGGACGTGGAGATTACTTAAAATCTTACAACACCGCTGGTCAAATGATATGGTCACCGCTGATACTAATCAACCTGGCTCTCTTACAAACACCAAGGGAACTTAAAACCAGCAAGAAAGATGGCCAAGGCCCGACCACAGCTCAATTAATTCAGCTTTTTTTTTTTTTTTTTTAAATTCAGCATCTTTGAGACTGAATCCCAGGACGAGAAGCAGGGAGCAACCCTGAGATCTGATGAGGTTTAAGAGAACTAGAAATGAAGGCAGAGAATCCTGGGACCTCACGAGAGAAATGCTCCTAAGGCGGAATCTTTGCAACAACCTGGTGATTGTAACTGAGTCCTGGTCAATACCAATGCCACCTAATCAATACCGTGAGCCTCTGGCACACCACCCCAGAAACCCCTACCTCCCTTCCCACTTTAGTTATCCCTACAGCATATTCATTACCTTTTAACATGTAATATAAACTAATTTTAAATTCTATTTACAGTCTGTCTCCCACAGCTATGATAAATTCCACGTGGTCAGGTACTTGTGAGCCAAAATAATGCTGGATGGTTGTTAACAGTGAATAAATACATTTGTTGAATGAATGAATACACATTCAAATCCTTATGATCACACAATTATTCTCCATCTTAAACTTTACTTTGAGCCAGGACATGACCAATTCCACACATTTTCTTACCATAAGAACTTCAAAAAACACAAATATATGTCTGCAATAAGGTAAGAGAAATTTATTCAATTATTTTTTATGGCTGCTGCCTAGTCACATTACCTGAAATTTTACCATGTGTTTACCATGTGTAAACTGAAAATTTACCGTGTGTTTCCTGGAATTTTGAAACAGTAGTAAGTTAGACCAAGTAGAGCACTAAGCAGTGTCCTTACCTGAAAGTATCAGGGCGATGCCTCCACACGCATTGGGAGAAGACATGGATGTCCCGTTCATTAGCTGAGTTCCTCTCAATGTCCAGTTGGGAACAGAAGCAATGGCCCCTCCTGGTGCACTGATACTTACTCCAAGGGCCCCATCAGCACTAATGAAAAGCCGTTTTAAAGTTTGCTTACAATGGTGAGAACCGGATAAACATGGGCATTCATAAAAAGGCCACTGGTCAAATAGATTATAGAGTACAATACCATGGATAATTTGCAGTATTGGAATCAGTTGGAAAAAAATACCCAGCACAGCTATTTCCCCATCATGTAGCAATTATCTTCCTTAAAAGAGGACAGAATCTTATAAGTGTGTTTGTATAATATATGCAAAAGGTATCAGGTATATTTTTGGAGGAAAAATAAATAAATGTCATTGCTTAAATTCCTTGAAGAATGAATGCACTTTTTTCTTGTCTGCAACAACCAGAAGCTTTGCCTTTGTCTAAAGTTTAACATAGCATTGTTTACTAGAAATATGTGGGACACAGAGGGCATTTATTTATTTTTTAAAGATTTAATTTATTTGGGGGAGAGAGCATGCACTTGCATGTGTGCATGCTTAGCAGGGGGAGGGGCAGAGGAACAAGCAGACACCCTGCTGAACGCAGAGCCCAACTTGGGGCTCCATCCCAGGACCCTGAGATCATGACCTGAGCCCAAGGCAGCTGCTTAATCAACTAAGCCACCTAGGCGCCCCCAGAGAGCATTTAAAAGTTTCCAAAAGCCGTGTTTAAAAAAAAGCTAATGAGAAACTGGTAAAATTTATTTTAACAATGTATTTTATTTAACCCAAAATAGCCAAAATATAATTTCAATATGTAATTAGTAGAAAACAGTGAGTTAATTTATATTCTTTTTTATACTAGTCTTAAATATCTGATGTACACTTCATACTTAGAGCACATCTCAATTCAGACTAACTTCACGTGACTCACAGCTGTCACACTGGATGGCTCAAGTCCACAAGGCCCCCTCGTTGAGGGCTCTTGACTCCATAGGGCTAATAAGATAATGTCCACACAGCACATCGCCATGTAGTCACCGAACACAAGCTCTTTACTTGCCCTCCGCCCCAAGTAAAGGAAAAAGATGACACACTAACTCCGTCTTCCCTGAAGAGTGGCCAAAAGTTCCCCACAAAAGCTGTTGGCCTCTCCCTTCTACCACTCTTCTCCAACTGACTGGACTATTCTTATTATTGGCTAAGAATACCAGTGCAATGTGGTTTCAGATTTTCACAGAGAGCTGAAAGCAATGTAAATAAGATCCTCCTCCTGAAATGGGTTGGTATTACGTGACAAAAGGTTACAAAGGTGCCTGAACAGTGTGATCTCCCATTTATGCACAGGAGAATGACTAAAAGAAAGTGCACCAAAATGTCATCCAAACGCATCACAGACAATGACATTCAGGGTAATTTTTACTTTCTTCTTTGCACCATCTATATTGTCTACCAACGTTCATAATAAGCACATGGTATCTTGTAACTGGAAGAGTCATAAATTCTGACTACCTCCTGTTGCTCTTTATTCATTTTACCCTACTCTGTTAGTGATTAATCAAAAGCATTTATAAGTGCTCTAAAAAGGGTTCCATGATATGTAAATATAATCTTTATTAAAAAAATAAAATTTGGGGGTGCCTGGCTGGCTTAGTCGATAGAGCTGTGACTCAGTCTGAGTCTGCGAGTTCAAGTCCCATGTTGGGCATGGAGCCTACTTAAAAAAAGTAATAATAAATACATAATTTAAAAATTTCTTTACATACACCATTCATATTCCTTATTAAAAAACTTTACATAAACATTATGTAAGTTTCCTTAAAAAAAGCTAGTGATTTTTTCTTCTAAGAGTGTGTAATAAAAATTCAAAACTGCTTATGTAGACAGTATTTGGTAATCTGTCTTTAAGAACTATGCCATACTTATAAACACCAGGAAGTCAACTAAATTCTGTATGTCTGATAGTCTTTCCTGACAAAGAGGATTTTTCAAAGTACACAGAATATGCTCTGTTCAGTGATCGCTAGTCAATGTTTTATACCCTAATAATTAAACCTAATAATTACACCATGTATTTGTAATAATATTCCATGTTTATAGCACAGTAAACATGAACAAATTCTTTCAATTCCTAGAATAACTAGTTTGTGAACCAGTATCTCCTTAATCCAAGCTTCCCCCATAATTCATGGACTCGCTTTTCTTGAAATAAATTCTTTAAATGTTCTATGGGCAAATAAAACTAACAGGCTGGTTTAAACATTCTCTGATACTTTGTGCTTATACTGACTGTAGATAAAATATTTCAAAATCGAGTTTAGAAGAGAATCAACAAATTTAATAATACTGAATCTAAAACTTGTAAACCTTTGCCAACTTGGGCTCTGAATCCTGGCCACTCATTCAGATGTGGAGTTTTAGGCAATTATTTGGGCTGATGTGGGCAGTATTTGGTGATGATACAGGCAAGGCTTGATGATTCACACGGAGATCTATAGCCTGAGTGCTTTCAATAACAGTTACAGTAAACTACTGAAATAAGTTTATTTTTTAAGAAATTATCTAGGAAAGAATAGGAGGCTATCTGTAACTCAGAGGATTAAATTTGGCATTACCATATCTGACCTGATTCCAACCAATTTCTCTAATCCTTTTTTTAAAAGATTTTGGTTGAGGGGCGCCTGGGTGGCTCAGTGGGTTAAGCCTCTGCCTTCGGCTCAGGTCATGATCTCAGGGTCCTGGGATCGAGCCCCGCATCGGGCTCTCTGCTCAGCGGGGAGCCTGCTTCCCCCACCCCCCACTTTCTGCCTCCTCTGCCTGCTTGTGATCTCTCTCTGTCAAATAAATAAAATCTTTAAAAAAAAAATTTTTTTGTTTTATTTGACAGAGAGAGCAAGCACAAGCAGGGGGAGTGGCAGGCAGAGGAAGAGGGAAAAGCGGACTCCCTGCTGAGCAGGGAGCCCGATGCAGGGCTCAATCCCAGGGTCCTGAGATCATGACCTAAGCCAAAGGCAGACACTCAACCAACTGGGCGTCCCAAATTTTTCTAATCTTATACTCAGAACAGTTATGTCATACATCTAACAATAAATATCTATAATTTATTCCTTTAATTACATTTCCTTGAAATTAGATTGTTCCTCAAAATGAGAATGTTGAAAAGTAGAAACCAAAAAGTACCTGGTAAAGTTACCAAAACTTTGTCCCTCCCCCCCACGTAGTTTAACAAAATAGTTGTAACAGACCCGTGCACTACTCTCAACCTACCTGGGGCCTCTTGAAGACCACGTGTACTGATTTGCCGGTAATTTCTCTCTCAGAGAATACTCAGCAACCATCATATCGGGAGAAACATATGCACCAACACCTGTGGGATGAATTTCATCATGAACAAAAGGACATAAATTCTAATTCCACTGTTCACTCAACTCTGTGACCGTGGGTAAATCACTCAATCACCCTGTACTACAGTCCTTGTTCGTAAATGGAAAGAAAGAAAATTTAATAAGGAAAGTTTACTATGTACCAGACATTAAACTAGGTACTTTGGTTTTGAATATAAAAATATCTACCAGGATTATCATGTAGATTAAATACAAATACATACCTAAAACTGTGTGTGTAAAAGAAAAAGAAATGTGTTTTAAACTATAAAATATAACTTTAGGAAAATAAGGGAATTAGTTTGCCTTCATTCTTAAATACCATTGTATCCAAAATTCTACCCATAGAGTTGGCAGTATCCCTCTTCCCCAAAATAGCTGTAAAAATAAGCAAAGAGCAAAGACATTTAACACGCTGCCGTTTTCCAGATAAATATGTAAAGGCAGACTTGTCAAAAAGGCTCTAAATTCATGGACTTACATGGATCAAACTCAGTTTCTTCATTCTAGAAATCTGGAAACAGGGCATAGAAAGGGCTGAAAAAATGTACTAAGTGCACGGTGACTGGCAGAGAAAAGACTTAGAATCCAGGTCGGCCGGCTCCTAATTCTTTACAACATACACACATGCAGAATAGAAGACTGGAGAAAATATGTGAACTAAGAGGATTTAGGTGAACAGTGCTGCCACATAAAACTATAATCACTTCGTTCAAGGTAGTTTCAATTTTTCAGTGAGTCTGGAGATAAGAAAATGCCAAAATACTGAGTACTGCGGCAGAGGATACATTTTGATCTTCAGGTACCTTTCAGTTCTATTTTCTGTTTCATTTTAATTTGTGTATTTAAAATATCTAGAGAACTGAAATATAAAGGACAGATCACCGGTAGGCACTATTGTCTCAACACACAATTTAACAGAATCACTTTAGCAAGAGGTTTTAAATTATATAAAGCAAGCTACAACGTACTTGAGATTTAGAAGCTACAAATAAAAGTAGGCCCTATAAGCTAAGATCACTGTTATTTAAATTTTTTAAAAGACCAGTTTCTAAACTTGGGTACCCAAATGTTATCACGTATCTGTAACATCTACAATATCTGTATGCTTTTAATAATAACTATAATATATATACATTCAAGCAGTTATTGAAGTATACACCAGAAAAATTGTATGGGACCAAACAGCATTTCCTGTCATGCATTCAATTACAAATGTTAAGAGGTATTAGCCTTATATTGCTCTCAAATTTAAAAATAAAGGAAAAAATGCTAGGCATCATCAATTACTATCTATTTGTTCTCTCAGTTCATTATCCTCCTCATTCATGCCTCGTATTAACAAAACGGGTGGGTGTTATGTTTTGTGGGTGTTTTCGCACAAGCTGGCAGCTACAGCTAATTTTATCATTTTCATACTACGTATGCAACTCATTTTGATTTCCCTTAACTCTTGTTGACGGGCATCTTCCCCATCGAATACAGTGAAACAGACAACACGGCATCACAGCCTACAGACCGAACAGTGGAAGAGAAGACACGTTCATAGAATAAATGTGTTTCAACTGCTTTTCTTCTCATTAGTAAAGCTCCCTTTCTTGACATCTGGTTCTCTCTGCGTGTCCCAAGAAAAATTAAAGGAGGAAACTACACTATAAATAAGCAGTCATATACTATAAATAAAAAGTGAAGCAAGTATCTGTGTTTACGTTGTTCACTTAGTCTGGAAAACTTTCCTTGCTCATTTCTACCTATCGAAATCCTCACTGCCACTCTTCTTCCAGAGAGCCTCACCTGGATTCCTGAATGAGAAGTCACTGCACTGCTGCAACCCCAGACTGTCCCTGTCCCTGCCTTACCCCACTTCCTCCAGTCCACTTCAGGGCAGCTGCTCTCCACTAGACTTGGCTTCCTGAGGGCACACACTCAAGGTTCACAGGGGCTTGCATCCGGTAGAGATACAATTAACATCAGATTCATCGAGTTTTTTGTTTGCTTGTTTTTAAACTAACCTATGACACTGGATGTCGTTCCACCTGGACAGCCGACTGTAGAAAGGCACGGACCATTATTCCCAGCACTCGAGACGTAAATGATGTTATGCTTCCACACTGCTTCACTGATTACTTCACAAATTCTCCTGAAAGACAGAATTTCTTTGAACATAGAAAACAGTCCCCTTTTTCAAAACAGGTATTATTATACCGCGAAGAGATGTCCAAATATGATTTTCATAAAAACCAAACGAAAATATGGGCTCTAAGTAGAAGAACTGAAACATTGGCTACGAGTAAGAGGTGTGCATTAGAAGTGGGGACATTCACAAACTATAACCGCTTAGCCTTATTCCCAGTGTGTATAATAACAAAATACTATTCAAATGTGTGGCTGAGTAAATTTTGGCACATCCACCATTGGTGGAAGATGCCACAGCCAAGCCAAGAGACATACCTCAGCTGGGTTTTAGTGTAAGGAAGGAGTCATGAGACCAAGGTAAATGTGGGAAGAATGCTAGATTCAACATGGAATGTATGTAGGGAAAAGAAACTACAAAGGACCCAAAGCAAATACTGAGATAATAGCAGGGATTGATTAGATAGTGGGGCAACAGATAGTTTGACTTCCACCCTCCCATTAATATAATGTATTCAGAAATGACTCTGCAGAGGATTCTGACATATATTTATGATTAGTGGCAACGGTGAAGGGGAACGAAGGCAATAGGAAGAACTTCAGAGTAAGATTTAAAATACAGAGTCTGGTTAGAACTTGAGAGCAAACAAGAAATGTACTAGTATTAAATAAAGGAGATAAAGTTAGACCATCGAGAAAATGCAGTCAATAGAAAAGAGGCGTACAGCCAAGAACACCACAATCCTGAGTGTGAAGCGAAAAATATTAGGGAAAGATGACCTTAAAAGGATGAACATCAAAGGAAGAGAGAAAGAAATATACTTAGGTAAAAAAGGTACTGAAGCAAGAGAAAAGGGCAAGATTACGTTCACAAAAGAAATGAGTGAGGACGACAGGGTTATTGGCGCAAGGGCAGGAAAGCGATGTGTCACAAGAAACCTAGTACTGGTTATCTGAGAAAACTGAGTTATTTGAAAACAGCAAACTATAGGGTCTGGCTTGGTAAAATGTTCATTTTGGCAGGGCTTTATTAAAGAGCTTCAGAAACTGGGTGACAAGTAGATACGGATGGCCTGGGGGGAATGGGGGAGAGGCGAGAATCACTAAGTAAACACTCTAAAGGAAGGAATTTCAAAGTTATTATTACGAAGAAAAAAAAGGTGAGGTAACACGAGTTCAAGGCTGAGCCACTGAATTTAGCAGGAGGACACAATGACACAGAGAGGCAGGGAGTCGTGTGACATACATCAAAATGCACCGAGGAGCCTCAGAAACGGTGAACACGCCAACCAACCACACTCGCTGCAAAAATGAGGGACAGCAGTGTGAAAGGAAAAGATTTGTCTGTCTGAGAGCAGTTTTTAAGGAAAGGAAATGGCAACCAGATAGCCAGTGCATGAGTGACCTTTAACCCCGAGCACTTCACTTATCTAATTTTTAAAGATTTTATCCACTTATTTATTTGAGAGAAGAGTGTGTGTGCGTGCGCGTGTTTGAATGCGGGATGGGGGGGTAGGGATGGGCAGGTGGGTAGAAGGGGAGAGAAAGAGGCAGAGAATCTCAAACAGACTCTGTGCTGAGCGCAGAGCCCAACACGGGGCTCCATCCCATGACCCTGAGATCATGACCTCAGCTGAAACCAAGAGTTGGACACTTAACCAACGGAGCCACCCAGACGCCCCCCCCCGAAACGCTTCATTTATTACACAGGAAGGGAAGGCAGAGAAGGTGGGGTCAGAGTAGGTTGTAGGAAGGTCAGGAGCCCCCTCAGAGGGCTTTTATCTTCTCTGAGAAAGGAAGAGGTGAGAACATCAGCTGAGGGAAGAAAGGAGAGGTCGCTGAAGGTCTTCGAGGAGAAAAGAAGGCGCAAATGGCCATACAGGAGGGAAAGCGTAAATGTAGATGATCGAAGGCAATGCTCAGTGACTATCTGAGATTCCTGCTCACAAACTGAAAGTGCAACGTGAGTGTTGTGTCCAGCTAATAATAAGCTCAGTAGGTCAGGTGGGATTGGTGAAGAGATCAGCAGGCTGCAGCAAGTCTAGCATTCTGTCAGGTCGGTACGCCTGCAAGAGTTCAGGCTGCTTGTAAACGAGGAACTGTAATGAGGGAAGGGCCAGCGAGTCTTCCTGGCTAGGAGGGAATCACGACATCACACACAGGATGGTGGGAACGGGCGCTGGAGGTGCACGAGATACACACTTATCATCTAACCATCGGACTGCTCGTTTTCGGTTGTGGTGTACAATCCAGTTATAAAAACACTCGATACTCTCCATCGGCTAAGGTCTATGGCTCACAAATACCCGGGAACACTCACCCAGAATTTGGCCAGTGAGTTGCTTCTCCATAGCTGTAGTTGACAAGATCACACTTATGATTTATGACTTCTATCATCTATTAAAAAGATGAAGAGTCTAGTTTAGGCAGCAATTTATAGAAAGATTGGCCAGTAAAATAAAGGTATGGAATCCCAGTTTCTAACCAATAATCTATTTCAAATCCAAATGTATATGTTACTTACAATTTTTAAATTGGAAAATTAAAAAAAAGCAGAGACACAGAGTAAGTAGTCAATAAAAAACACAACTAGCATGTGCAGAATGGAATGGTTCTTACTAAATTCTAAAATCACTGAAATTAAAGTAAAATCTAATTCATATGTTAAAATGAAATGCAGACTGTAAGTTAATTTCTTCCTAGACTGATGAAGCAAGCTGGCTAAAAGGTCGATTTGGGTTTTTTTAAAGTATCTCAAAATAATGTGCCAGGGCACTTAACAGAAATGAGAAGTATAATATAATATTTTCATATTTTCTTAAAAATTACATCTTAATAATTTTTAATAAAAATAATTTAAAACTGCATTAAGAGTTTTTGCTTCCTAAAACAAAGCCCTGTATACCAAATACAGTCTGATACTTTCTTAGTAAAATCAAGAACACTTTGAAACCCCAGAACTATCCACAGTTACCCATCATTTATCTTCTAAATCAACACCTCCCGAACACTCACAGCGCGTATAAGGCCCGTGCCTGTTTCCATTGTGCTCAGTCGGGTATCACCAATCTTGATGGAAAGAATTTGAGCACCGGGAGCTACCCCATTCCGTTCAGGTTCTTCTGGAAAATGCCCAGCAGCTATACTAGCTACGTGTGTTCCATGAGCTCCTAGAGGCAAAAAGAGGGGAACATGACAGAATATTTTCAGACATTTTTAACCATTCAATTTACATATTATTAAGCATGATAAAAATAATCTAATAAAAATATTCTCTCACTTTAACACCTAACTGTGTATTATTACGTCTCATTTGATAATCCACAAAAAAATGAAACTTTTTGAACTACATACACTATTCTGCTACCCGGATTCTATCCTGTTCATTGAAAGCAAAATGCAAGTCACAAAGATGAGAAAGTATCTGCAACATATACAACTGACAAAGGGCTTATATCCAGAACATAAGCTTTCTGATCCGAGAGAGAGAACCCAGAAGAAAAATGGGTAAAACACTTGAAAAGCATTTCACAGAAGGGGATAACCAAATGGCAAATAAATGTATGAAAAGACGTTCAACCTCATTAGTCATCTGGGGACCGCAAATCAAAGCCACAATGAGACAGCTCAGCATACTTTCAGAATGGCTGCACCTTTATGGCTGACACCAGCGACTGCGCAGGAGGGCATGCACTCACTCCTACACTACTGGTGGGGGTAGAGACCGGCACTGTGGAAAGCTGAACACAGGCATACCCTACGATCCAGCAATTCCACTGCCAGCCTTACACCCAACAGAAAAGAGCGCATGTGTACGCTAAAAGATATATGCAAAAATATTCATAGCAACCATCGTTTACAAAATTTGAAAACTTAAAACAACCCCAAGATCCATCAATAGTAAATGGATATATGGTGCATTTGTGGATTAATATGATACAATAAATAAGAACTACTTCTAAACATTATGAGATGAAGCACACACGAATAAGGTTGATCTAAAGAATTCGCACACAGAAGGATATATATAATCCCATGTATATATATGGAAACACATCACCACCTTGGGTTGAACTACATGAAAGTGCCACTATTTAATCATTTCTGACCTATAAAAACAGCAGTATTATTGGGTGTTTCAAACTAATGCGGTCATAGAAATCAGGACCATAGTTAACTCCGGGAGGACCGAGGGTAGGTGTGTTTAGGAAGAGACAAGATAGGGCTTTGACAATGTTTTATTTCTTGACTTGGTTACACAAAAGCATCTACTTTTTGAGAATTCAATGTGTATACAATTTGTGATTTGCATACTTTTCTACAGTATGTTGTATCATCAATAAAGAAAAAGCAAAACAAAACAGCTAGGGCTTCTTTTTTGAAGTCAAAAAGTTTTTTAAAAGACATGGGTAGAGAGAAATCTCCCACCACTGTCAGATAAACACTAAACGCCTACTGGCGCTGGGCCTTAATGTTTGGGTGACAACAGAGTCGTCGTAGAAGAAATGGGAGCATACGACCCCTCTGTCTGCTGCAATGCTCAGAGTCCCATGCTCTAGACAACTGCCGTCACATAAGAATATGGACCCAGTGTTGCCAATTCTTCCCTTCTTATTTTTTTCCAACGAAAAATAGGGAAGCTGGATTTTAATGTCATTCCCCCCTTCCCTCAAACCACTTGCCACCACCAGCTACCAGTCAGAGTGGCTAAATGTAGAGCTCTGGAGTGCTTGCAGTCTGCTGGTGGTGTGTAAAAGGGTGCAGCCACTATGTTTCTTAAAAGGTTAAATACACACCTACCACATCCAACCAGTTCTCCTAGATACCAGTCCAAATTAAACAAAAACATATTTGCACTCAGAGACTTGGACCCAAATGTTGGAATAATCCAAATGTCCACCGATAGGTGAATGGATAAATAAACCATGATGTATCCACACAATGAAATACTACTCAGCCACAAGGGACAAGCAATTTATAACCATAATATGGATGAATTTCATACCATAACTATTCTACTTATATAAAATTCCAGAAAATGCAGAATCTAGACTGACAGAAAGCAGTCCAGGAGCTACCTGGGGCTATGGGGGGAGACGGGGTTGGATTACAAAGGAAGACAAGCAGACTTATAGGGGCGATGGATATGTTCATTATCTTGACTGGATCATGGTTTCCTGGGTGTACACATCTATCAGAGCTTATCAAACTGTGTGTATATGCATGCAGTTTATTGTACTTCAACTAGAACTCAGTAATATTGGGAGAGGGAGTGATAAGAGTTAAAGTCGCCCTTGCTTCCTCCCTAGAAGTAACCACTATCCAGAAGCTGGTGTGTATATTCTCTCCATCGATATTTTTTATCATACAAACACACACATCCATGAATATTGTACAGTATTATTTAGCATGTTTTACAATTTTACACAAATATTTTATCAATGTATTTTTCACTAAAATTTTGTATTTGAGATTTATAAATATAGGTATATGCAAATTTGTTTTGTTTGCTATATAATATTCCACAATGAATAATACACAGTTTTAAGTTAACCTGCTCTTTTGTTAATGGATATTTGGATAGTTCCCAATTTTTTGGAAATGACATTGAATGCCGTATGAGGAGCCTTTTACCTGACTTTGTACTTGGAGGTGAACTGCTTAAGAGGTAGTATGTGGAAGTAAAATTCCTTCCAAAGGAATTTTCATAAAATGAATTATGTTGATGGTTTTTTGTGGCTGGACCATGCTGTACTCTTGGAATGGATCCTACATGGTTATGACTTTAAAGACTTACTAAGGGGATCAAATCCCATTATTCCATACCTAGTTCTTTAGATAGAATTACTAAGTTAAATTCTCTATAAGGCTGCTTTATGGCTATAGTAGTTCAACACCTTACCATGTCAATAATTAGCAAATCTGAAACAGAATACCTCCACTGGTCACAATGGAGAGCAGGTTTCCATCATCATATATATTAACAGAGTAATTTAACATCTCAGCTGTGCCAAAGGAACCGTATTCTTGGGCCTCTTTGTAGTTTCTCAATACTGTAGATTTACTCAAATCCCCATCTTCATTTGAATCAATGCAGGCTCTGTAAATTGAGAATAGATAGTGAAATTTATCTATTTTCTTTGGCTTTCTAAAAATAACATGGTATGGTTTATTGGGTACCTTCGTACTGCCTTGTTCATTTTATCACCGCAAACACAGTAACTGCCGGGTTTTAGAGTTCGTGTGAGAGTCACCAGTAAAGATTAGGTAAGAAGCTTAGAGGAACCAGCCTTTAAATGAAGGCATGTATAAAGGACTTTAGGAACACTGTCTGTCACAGAACTCCAGGCAGAAAACCATCCAGCCACTTAAGAAATTAGACCAAAGCTTAGCCTAGAGCTTTAGACAAGTTCAAGATGATTATGACACAGAACCTGGGCCTTACTCCTGCTTCTTTTAAAACTGGTTTCATGAATCCCACAGTCTGTGCAGCCTCCTTGAAACTAGATTAACTCTAGACTGTGCCTCGCCCCCACAGTTATAACAGCCTCAGGCAAACATTTTTTATGAAAGTACTTTCTACATAGTTTTATGGTTATCCTCCTGTTTGTTCTTTCCCCATGCTATTACCGCTATAATTTTTAAAATATATATTCCAAATACTACAAAATATCCGATTAAAGCTAAATAAATCTAAAATAAAAATCAAAAATGGAATGCACATCACTGAAAGGTCAACATTATGTTTTTAGCTATAAGGTCTTTGTGCAGATTTGCTACATAAGAACTGTGTTTTAACAAGTTAAAGTCAATCACAATTGCTACAGTGAATTAATGGAAGCCCACTAGTATAGAGAGAATATTTCTTATAAATGCTATTTCATTAACAAACTAAGTTGGGACAGAAGGATCTCTGAAATTGTCCATTTGTTTTTATGTATACCCTAATCAATTTGGGGCTAAAATGATTTATGGCATTTCAAAAAAAGACATACAATATAGGAAAATACAGGAGACTGAACACTAATGGGAAAAATGAGACAGAAAACAAGTAGCGTTATCAAATGGAATCAGGACTGAGACTAACGGGTAAAATGTATTCCACCAAATCTCCCCATCTGCTAGACAGAGTAGCACTTTTGTTCCTAAAAGCATGTAACCGGCCAGTATCTATCCTGGCAATCATCGCTGAGGTCCTTGGTTTCTTTCATCCAGCCCATCAGATACTTGAAATTCCTGGCAGTTCCTCCATCATCCTCTTGACATTACCCTCTCCCTTAAACTCCTGTCCCTATCCTCTCTGCTAACTTGAGCTGATCCTTCAATGAAATCTTTCATGATGCTTCTGAGATGGCTCAGATGTTCTCACACTTGCTTCCACAGTCTGGAGTTCATGGAATAGCTTCTCTAGAGTCTACCTGGTACAAAGAAGGTACAAACATTTGCCAAAGGATGAAAGAACGAAGGAATAAACATCTTCAACAACATTCTCACAGCAAATACAATGACATATTCTACAGATCAGTTTCCTGTAACCACCATCGTATGAAGTGACTCAACATTCAAGCACTATATCAAAATATCAATATAAAATTGAGTGACTTCCCTCAGTAACTCCACAGAGGGCAAGTACGCATATGGTATAAGAGTATGACTTTCTGAAGGTGGCTGGCTTAGTTCAAGGACAATTGTCAGAATACCAGAAAGGGAGCATGGAAATGAGGTTCACGGGTAGGATTTGAGTACCTATGTGAGGGGGGACAAACAGGGAGGTTGGGTTATAAATTCCTAGACATTTGTAATACATTTCTTCGTCCAATTTTCTATGGAAAAAATCTAGAGCTTTCATCAAACTCAAAGGAAATCTGAGATAACAAGGTCAAAAACCACTGAAAAGAAACCAGTTAATGGCCTTTCCTACATGTAACCGTCTATAAATATTGTCTTCTCAACCAGTGCTTGCTCCATACTGAGTGACAGTGAGTATGACCCTACACATCCTGACAAATACTGAAGAGTACAGTTATGCTAGGTTATGGGCCAAGTGCAGTGATATGGGTTTAATGGTGGACAGTCTTTGTAAAAACAAAAGTCAAGGCACTTAAGGTCACTTTACCTCCCCTCAGAAATGGCTGGCATTTCTGAAATGACAGTGCCTAGACCTGCCCTAGGTAATTTGGGATCTCCTCAAGCTATTCTGGCTTTGAGATGGGGTAGGGGCATCAAAGCCCTACACAGTATACAGTATCATGCAAACAAAAGTTAAATTATTTCCAGTAACACCTGACAGCGTAATTCTGCTGCATTTTTCAGGGATTATAACATTTTCTAAAATGTTGTTCCCGTGACTTCACCTTTATTTCCTTTAATGTTTAAGTTTCATTTCCAATCCAAAAATTATAAAAATCGTCTTAGAAGACTGCTGACAATCTGTTGCAGTGTATCCCTTGCTTTGTCAACGGTCTTAAAGATCTTGGAAATATGCGCTGGCACCCTGGACATCCTGACCCAAATTCCTTTCCCTTAGGATAAAGTTGGCAGTGTTTTCAACACAGGTAGGAAACATTCTAATTGAAACCACCTATATTGCCCCACTACCCCATCCCTGCTAATATTAGAGTATCTCCTTAAGTCCCTGTGGTGTATTTTCCCACTTATACTCACTTTTGTATCTAGTATTCTCCTCACATTTAACCTTAGCCTTGCCTCCTCTCCCACGCTAAAACTCATCTAAGGCTTATCACTGGGAATGACTATATCATGTTATGCCATGTGGTGGATGTACCAAATTTGCTAAACCATACATCTGAACACTTTTTTATATTACAAACACTCTGATCCAAACTTCCGGCGAAGTTTTTAAAGAAAAAAATTGTTTGCGGATGTGTGCACACCTGCATCTATACAAAAAACATACCTGAATACATGCAAAAAACTGCATTAATATTTAATATCATATGGATTAGAATGTTGCTATATGCAAATATCTCATTAACATTTTCAGTCCCAAATGGAGTGGGGATTTCTCATTCAGCTGAAAATGTTATATACCCATTATCAGAGATGAGTCAGCACCCACATCCATGGGAGGAAAGCTGTCCTTTAAGAATGGTGTACTGCAATGTAAACGACCTGAGAAAAGTAATCAAGTCATTGCATCTTGTTCCGTGTTTGCCACATCTTGGGAAACGATCCTCTGTGTACAAGCAGGGACTCCAACTATAAAAAAACTGCTTGCTGATTTCAAGTTTCAGGGAGGAGTCTCTGATTTATTGCGGCTACCCTTTTAAAACACGTGTATGCCTAAAGACCTGTATTAAGGCCATACTTCCACTTCCATGCAGACAGTAATGCAATTACTGTAATGACAGTAAGTCAATTACAAGAAACATACCTGCTGTGTACAATTCACTGAGAAAGAAACTGACAGGTGTACATGACAGGTAACCTGGTACACACCATAGTTATTATAGTAACAATGGTAGCAACAGCAGGAAGAGCTTACATTTATCAAGTGCATACTGTGTCTAGAAACACCAAATTTAATTTTCCCAAAACCCTCTAGGGAGGCACCACTATTATTCCAATTAACAGACGAGGAACAGGCTTGGAGATGTAGGCAATGTTCAAGGTCACACAGCTAGGATTCCATCTCAAAGACTGAGCTCTTCACAACTGCGTTATACTGCCCCACTTCGACTTGGCTACCTGGTCTCTATTTGAGAAATCTCCACTCAACTGTACTCCTTTGTCCTTAAAACATTAATAGCAGATGCTCTGCAGAACTCTCTTGCAGTTCCTTTCCAAACTGCCCAGCCCCAACCAGGAACATTCCTATGTCTACGAGTAATCAACCTGCTAATATCTGGTTAACAGTTACTGTCTGTTAATGCAACAAGCTTCTTTAAAACACATAAGGGCTGGGTTTACTATCTAAGATACCAAGAAGTTCAAAGGGTTTATCCGAAACTCCAAAAACCAATTTGGCTCTCAAATAGTTCTGATTGGCGATATTAATGTCACTTAACTCTGGACAGTTCTGGGAGTTTAATGTTA
Organism: Potos flavus; assembly: GCA_028534135.1. Lineage (NCBI taxonomy): Eukaryota > Metazoa > Chordata > Mammalia > Carnivora > Procyonidae > Potos > Potos flavus. The sequence goes on from CM052883.1 coordinate 7,506,489, forward strand.
TTCAGAGTAGATTAAAAACATTTTTTTTTTAAGTGAAGATCGATATAATAAATGAAGTTTACCTCCAGGCTTCACCATCATGCCACACCAAGCAGTCATACACAGGGCCCGGGTCACTATATTTTTTCTCAAAAGAATTTAGCAATTCTACTTGACTTTGAAGTTCCTCCTTGATTAGTTTATTTGCCTAGTCAATTAGAAAATATATTAATATTAGTACATTTTGTGCTCTTGAAAAGTTCTATTAACATATAACCAAAGATACAGTGTGACCAAAAGTAAAGCCATTTTACCCTGAAAAAATGTAAGAAAGTTTTCTTTTTCTATCTATGCAACTTGTAGTTCAATTTAATGATGCAGATATCAATTAATATATTAAACATTTTAAGAATACTACTTTTAGTCAAGCTCTCATTTACTTACTTATTCTATCCACTTTGGGAAATACACTGTGCTATATGCTGATTTTATCATTTGGCCAAGATACGTTACGCACATATCTATAATCTATAACTAATTTCCAACAATAACTCTAAAATTACTACAAAGTAGATTATCTATTGATTTTAAGATTTTTGATGAGAACTGTTTCATTTAAATCTGTTTCTTAACAATCTAAATAAGAGAAACCATGAATTATCTTCTGTCCTTTAGAATATGCTAATAAGTTAAATACATACTATATTCATGACCTTGTACAGATAAGCTGCTATTTAACCATTTTGGTCCAAAACAATGAGAACTGTATACACTCCAACCTGAGTTTTTTTTTTCCAACTACATGCTACATCAGACTGCTCTACATTCACCTGAATAGTCCTACTGAAATAAAATTTAATTTCCACATGTTCCAAAAGTCTTATTACACTTCATTTTTGTTATTCAACATTCACTCCTCTCCTTAAAGGAAAAAGACAATAATATAGACATTTTTGGTAAACAAAATAAAATGGATAATTAAGTCCAGATCCCTCCTTTTATAAAATTGGCTGTATATACATAGCACCTGAAATACAACACTTAACGTGTCTTGTAAGAGGCTGAAGGACAAACCGTGATCTAACAGAAAATAATACAGCTCAAGAGGATGACTTACACAGTTAAAGAGATGCTGTACACAGATTAAGTAAATGCAAGTTAAATGTGTATGTAGATCTATTCAGGCCAGGAGTTCTCAACCCTAACTGTGCATTAATTAAAGCTCTTGGGAGCTTTTAAAAATGCCAGCCTTCCTGCGAGGCTTTGATTTAACTCTTCTCTAGGGCATAAGCACTGGTGGTTTAAAGCTCTTCATGTGATTCTAATATGCAGCCTGGGTTGAAAACCACCAATACCATTCCACTTTTGATTTTAAAAAGGTACATGCATGTATTAAAAGAAAGATTTAGAAGGGCAAACATCAAGTCGTTGGTGCCATCTCTGGGGCGGGGTGGGATGGCATTTTGGAGGCTCTCACTTGCTACTCTGTATGCCCACGTGATCCAAAGGTTTCTGCAACAAGCATGTACTATTTTCATAATAAACCAAAACATTATCTTCATTTTATTAACTGATTTTAAAAAAAGTAACGGCTAGGGCACTTGGGTGGCTCATTTGGTTAAGCGTCCGACTCTTGATTTTGGCTCAGGTCATGAGCTCAGGGTTGTGGGATCGAGCCCCACGTCAGGCTCGGCACTCAGTGGGGAGTCTGCTTGAGATCTTGTCCCTCTCCCTCTGCCCCTCCCCCTGCTCGTACTCCTTCATACTCTCTCTCTGTCTCTCAAATAAATAAATCTTAAAAAAAAATGCAGCAGCTATTCAAGGATGTGGAACAATGGGAGCCCTCATGGTACTTCTCGTAGAAGTATGAATTGGTACTACCACTTTGTGACCCACCAAAAACATGCATGAGAATGTTCAAAATAGCATCTTCCGTAAGGGCCAAGAACTGAAAACAAGGCAAATATTGATCTGCAGAATGGACACATCAATTGTGCTGCATCCACCATACAGCAACAAGAGTAAACAAACTACAGCACCCACACATGGATGAATCTCGCAAACATAATACTAAGTGAAAGCAGCTACTCATAAAAGAACACACTATTGGATTCCATTCTACAAATTCCAAACAGGCAAAATCTTTCAACGGTGTTAAAAGTCAGGATGGTGGTCGCTTTTGGAGGTAGAGAGCAATGATTAGGAAGGGGTATGGGAGGGAGTGTTCACTTTGTGCTAATTCAGGACTACACACACTTAGCATGTATGCACTTTTACATACATGTATTGTATGTTCACTGAGAAGTTTTGAAAACTAAATATGTAAATTGATTTTAGAATAAAAGAAAAATTAGTAAAATTAAACAATTTAAAACTTGTGGGAAAAAAACAGTCTATTAAGTCTCTAAGAACTCTATGATAATATAGTTTTGTGGTAATGTTTAAATAAAAGCGACTAGCACCAACTTGAGAAGGGCAATTGTTGGCAACATCAAATTCTTCTTGTTTTCTACAGGCTTCTGCAAGGGCCACCCTGTGAACAGGATCCCAGATTTTTTCCTTCCGTTCTTTCTGCAAAGACAGAAAAATTACCTTACAATGAGGTTGACAAAAATCCTGGGTAAACCTAGACAGTCACTTATATATGGTCCTAGTTGTTACCAGTTGTGATGCCACACAATGTTCACATAGGAGCTAAAAAATCATTTATAATCAAGCGGATAAAGCAATGGATCAATTATTAACAACTAGTTAACTCAGTGCACCTGGGTTTTATGAGAACACATTTACCAAGGCACATCCAAATGTATTTTGATACATATGCCCCAATTTTAACCCATCGAGAATAAAAATAATAGCGTGTCACATAACAAACTGAATTCCCAGTCATTTACAATAAAAGCAAATACTGTGTCGTGGGCCCTTACGGAACTGAGAACGGCCGTAAGCCACATGCAAGCAGAAGGCGGGGTAAGACTAGCTGCAACAAGGGACATGCAGGCTTCCCCAACTTCCTCCCTTTCTGGCTTATTTCTTCGCTATCCTCCTTGATTTGACAGGGTTCTTTGTTACTGAGGTTGGTTTCACCTTCATCTCTATCTTTAACCCATAGTGCCACCGAGTGGAGGTCTGCTAGTTAAAAAAAAAAAATCCTTTCCAATAAAATAATCAACTCCACTGAGCTAAGGAGGGGGCTGACATTAACATACTCTGCATGTTAATTTGCACTTTATCAAACAGTTGATGAAACTTAATATAGTGCATAAAAATACCGTGCTATGTGTACTTTGGCCTGAAATTTTAAAACAAAATAATACCCAATACGTTATATGCATTATCTGACAAATAAGTAAAGGTTCTATATGCAATATGCTGAGTAGCTCTTGCGGTGGAGAGCCCTGGAGAAGCAAATAACAGTGTTATGATTAGATGGAAGCGCCCACAGGTCTTACCCGTCGGGTTCATTTTCAAGGATCACATTATCTTTTACAGTTGAAACTCTGAACCTGAATCAGCTACTAGTGGTACAGCAATCTTCTAAAGTGGTACTGGCAAATATGGGAGCCACATGTTGCTATTTAGATTTCAATTTTAAAATATTACATAAAATTAAAATTTCACATGAGTCACATTTCAAGTTCTCAACAGTACTGATGGCCAGTGGCCACCATGATGGGCAGACAGCGAACGCATCCATCATCCCCGAGAGGTCCACTCAGTAGCGCGGTTTTAAAGCAGATTCCTTCTTCCTCGATTTGCAACTCTTATTTCTCTAATGACAGACGTGTGTTTCCTATACTTCAGCTGCTTTAGGTCTGAATAACCCTTTCCTTAGTACGAATGATGACTAGCCAGGATCAAGGAATCTAGTTAAACAGTACAAAAAATTGGACAAATCATCATGGACGCTATAAGACTGGGAATAATTAAGTTAGCCAGGACTTCATTAATTTTAAATAGTCTTTAGCCTTTTGGAGATTAAAAAAAAAAGTCCTTCAAAAATCCAATGAAAGCTATGTTCCAACTCCCAGAAAAACACACATTTATCCGCATACACAAGATTAAGAACTGTGACTTTAAATGGCTAACATTCCACTAAACAGAACCTTGAAGCAGTCATTGTCTGAAAGCCTCCTAGCCTTCCAGCCTTCACAATAATTAAGAATTCATGGGATCTTATGAAAAATATTATTCTTTAGTCGGAAACAAATTTGAGGAAGAAGTCATTGATTCTAGATTGTACATTACCTGTATCCTTTCCTTGAGTGCCTTTGGATAGAAGTCGTAGCCATTTTTAATGCCAATATGGTATTTGCCTGAGGGATTTGTCCAGCTCATAGGAATCTATAGGAAAAAAGTAAATTGTCGACTCACTAAATGCTTCCCAATTCCAATGATTTACTACTAGGGAAAAAGGTTACTTCACTTCTATTCTGATGGCTCAACTTGGATGAGCAAGGTTGTGTATCAGAGCAATATTTCTAATATTCTAAGGTGCCACTTAGTATCTGTCTGGCTTTTCTTCTCATCCATAAATAAGATGGTTCACCTAGGATACCTTTCATTTACACGATGCTTCATAGTTTATAAAGCGCTTTCAACATTTGCTACCTCATTAAACTACTATAATCTTTAGTTCTCAAGCATCCAAGGACACATCACCTCTCCCTTCTCAGACCTACTGCCAAACTAGGGGGGAGGGGAAGTGGTTTACAGACCCTCTGGATGACACCTACTTTTCCTGTTAAGAAATGCATTCTCTACAATCAACAGGGATAATGCCTAGATACTTAAAATAGCTCTTTAAGAAAAAAGTTCTATAAAATAATGTTAATTATATATAACATCTTATAATAGTCTTTCCAAATATCTAGAAGTATTTAAAAGCTTCTAAGTAACTGAATGATGTAAAGAGCATGCCCAGTGTACAAATGGAAAAAGCAAAAAAACAAAAAGAAATCAAACTGCTTGTCCAAACGGCAGGAAGGGTGAAAAGAAAGCTAGAATCTAGCCCTATCACAGAGACCAAAAATTCAGTGTAAAGGACATGTGACTTAGGTAAACCTGTGAATCCAAACTCTCCCATTAACCAAAGGGGACCCACAGGTTCCTACTTCACATAAAAGGAAGAAAATAATCCCTACCCTATGATTTGCACAAATGCACTGAGGATCAATCAACTTCAAATGTCCATCAAGATAATGTGGAATATACACACTCTTTGTAATCACAGGACCCATGATCATTAAAAACAGCTTTCAAATGTGTATAAAACATGAGGTTGAACTATCAACCACTCAGACTTAGCTGACTCATCAATTCTCACTTGTGCAGTATCTTTAACTGTCTCACCTCCATGTCCCTTATCAAATCATTCCCCAGGTAAAAAACTTATGGATGAAATTTTCTCACAACTAAATAGAGAGAAAAACGCCATTCACAGAACTTCAAAGATCTACTGATTTTTTAAAAGCCTGCCTGTATCAGTAATCATTTCTGGAATCAAACAGATGTCTGGAGTATGTGAAATTTCAAATACGTTGGCATATAAACTAATGCCTTTCATTCAAAACTTACCAACCTCTTCTAGAGAACAGGGATTCTTAACTCTAATGTCCCTGCTACAGCCTGTAACATAACAACAATACAGTGCTGCAACGACAAAAAGGTAAGTAGTCACTAGCTGGCTCCCAAGACTACTTCATCACAGCTGTCCGACTACACAGGTTTTATAACCCTAGGCTAGTGGCAACTTCTTTGTACAAGGAGATTATAAAACGCTGTGAAATACTGAAGGATTAAATGGAATAACTCATTAAAATAACAGCAAGATAAGCAGGTGCTAACACATATTTAACCACAATTATTTACTATATATAATACAATGAAAATAATCCACGAGACTTAATGTATATTTAATTATAAATGAGATCAAAATCTGCAGGGTCCACACAACCAGATACTTCTCAAATCACTACTATGTATTTTCCTCACAGTAAAAGCAGACTGGTTGGTTACAAAAAGTTAAACTAAGGAAAATCATAAAACAAATGTTATAATCACAGTTCTGCTGTCTAGCATTAACCAAATTTGAGTAAAGGTAATTTTACTCTATGAGGCCATTATGGAATATGTCATTTTGCCTATTTGAGTATTTTATACACACGAACTTATTTTCAGTCTCTTTTAAGAATCAAAGCTTTATATTTTGACCATCTTAAGTGGGTATCTTTAAAATGGTTTTATTACACGGTTAACTACTGTGAAAATTAATAAAAAGAAACCTTGGTTAGAATGCAGCCAGGAGGCCAGCAGGGGGCGCTCTCACGCCCTACCCTACTCATCAGTTGCAGGCTGACCCAAGAGAGAGGGACCTTGCATGTGGATACTACATTACCACCTGAGCAGGAGGCAGTTTACTCCAATGAACTTTCTGTTTGTAACAGCAGTTCCACCTCCCCCCCTTTCCTCTACATAAATTAGTGGTCCTCTCCTTTGTTCTGGGTGGGGATTTGCCTATCTATGACTTTGCCACAGGCTGCTTGTTTCAGACTGCAATTCTCTGCTATTCCTCAATAAAACCACTTCTGCTGGTAAAATAACTGGCAGTTTTATTTTTAAGGTTAATGCTACAATGGAATAAGCAAATTTTCATATGAAAAACAGAATTTTTGATTACTAATTACATCTCTTTTCCCTGACTCTTTTAAAGAGGGGATGCCTAACAAATTGAGCATTTTCTTAACAAGCCAAATGTCACCATGAGTGTTAATGTATGTATGTAATGAGTGTCCACGCAGTAATTTGTTTTGTTTCGTTTTTCTTGGCCTCAAACTATGTTTCAGCCTGTCAGCTTCATGGTAAAGCCAGCATACTCCTTCAGCTACCCCTGCATCTAAATATGGGACCAAATTTGGCCAAGTCGTTCTCTATGCCTGGACTTAATTTTTATATGTAAGACTAAATACTGATGATTTAAAAACCAACTTCAAGTTGAATGTGGTAGAATTTTAAAAAGCACCATGCCCCCTTCCAAATGTCTACTAAAATTAGAATAAGGAAAAGGAGAAAAAAATACCCAAAGGGCACAAAAAACTGGAAATGATACTCAGAAGCTGTATCACCCCCATTTTAAAGGTTGCAAAGTAAAAGGCAGCACTGAAAAATTTATGGGGAAATTGTGGAATTTTAATACATGGTGTTGGGGCAACTGGTCTTCAGATGGAAAAGAGGATCCAAGATTCCCGTTTTGAACTAAGCCTAAAATCAATTCCAGTGAATTCTAGAACATGAAATGAAATATGGTAGAAGTATTTAGAAAATGATAGAGGAGCATATCTTCATGGTCTTGGGGTCAGGAAGGATAAGTCTTAAGAAAAGTCCTAACCAAAAAGGCAAAGACTAATATCCAAATACATTAAATTTAAGAACTTCTACTCATCAAAAGACACCACAAGGGAAGTGAAAATAGATGTACAGAATGGGAAAAGATATCAGAGACATCCCATCAGAGGACAGGTACTTAGAATGTGTAATGGAATCCTACAATTTAGTGAGAAACAAAACAACTCAGTAGGGGGACAAAGAGGGCAAATGGACTTGAACAGGCACTTTACAGAAGAGGAAATCCAAATGTCTAATCAACATAGAGAAAGCAGCTCAATCTTATTAGTAATTAAAAAAATAAATATTAAAACCACAACGTGATATACCCAGATTCCCAGCATATTTGCAAAGATTAAAAAGCCTAAGAATACGAAGTGTTAGCCGTACAACTACTACAATTCATTTATACTGCTAGTGGAAATGCATTTTAAGTGCAAATACTTGGAAAATCTGTTTGGCATCACCTGGTCAAGTTGTATCTCTATGAATCAGCAATTCCACTCCTAGGTTCACATCCTGGAATTATCTATACACATGTGCACAAAACATGTTCACAAGAATATCCTCTCAAGAGCTGTTATGACTCCCAAACTGGAAACAACTAACTGTTCATCAGCAGTAGAGTGGACAGAATGCGGTGCATCTTGCACAGCAATGAAATGAAACAAATCACTACTGCATGCAATATCATGGCTGAATGGGAAGAATCTTGCAAATACCTGAGGTAAAATGATACATAAACGTATTCACTCATAGAAAGTTTACAAATAGGCAAAACTAATGATATATTTCAGGTATCCACACAGGGGTGGTAAATCTATAAAACAAAGCACAAAAATGATTATCACAAAAGTCAAATTAATTAGGTTGTGATCTGGGAGAACACAGGAAGCTTCGGAGGTATGGCAATATTCTTTGTCCCATTGGGTAGTGGATAAAATGGTGTTCACTTTTTATTCATCGAGGTGTACATATGTGTTTTATGCATTTTCCTTTCTGTCTGTACATTTCACCATAAAAGATTTTAAACTTCTGTTCAGTTTTCTGCTTCTACCCGCTCATGGGAGTGTCACTGGCCAAAGTAATTGACCACTAGTTTCTCAAGAAGGCCTATGAATAGCATCTTTAGAGAATGAGATTACTGGAATATGCAAAGCACTTAACTAGTAGTTCATCTTAAACTGGGAGAAGAATAAGACATTAACCATCAGCAATTTATAGGCTATTTCAAAGAAACTGAAATACAAATATTTAATTTTTCTTAAAGCATAGTTAAGTTGAAGAAACCTAAAAACTTAACTATGTTGCTGTCTGAAAACTGTGTGTTCAAGAGTTCTGAGAGAACTAGTCAGAATCCCAGCAACTAATAACATTCTTCTTTTTAACGACCACTGTAAAATATCTGAACATCGGCACATCCTTGAAAAAAAACTAGCTGAACATGTATGTGGGTATGTTCTGTGCACAAATGGAAATGGGAGCTAACACCAAAAAGACTGGAGGAAAGAAAGTCTGTATGAGGAACAATCGGACTCCTGCTGCCCGTCCCACATCCTGCCCAAACCTGACCAGCCAGGCAACTAGACATGGAACCAGAGAGACGTTGAAATGTCAGCTTTCTAGAGAGGTTCACATAGCAGAGGGGCGAGGTGAGACATACAGAAGATTCTGCAAGAGATGCAAGCGTGAGCCCCTGAATACAGCCAGGCTTCTCTCTCACTCTCCCCTCAAAGCCCCACGCTAAGGTCCTCTTCGAGATAACTGCGCATCCCACTGGCAAAAGGTATGCCGTAAACTGCCACTTCGGGCCTGCCATGACAGCACCACTGCCCTCACCCCAAGACCCTGCACAAACAGAGAGCACTTCCATCACCATTGTGTGCCTTGCTAACCAAGGGACAGACAGGATAGCTAGATACCTTGGGAAAAGCTCTTAGGTAGAAAGCAGAGCACAAGGAAGGAGGAGAGGCAGAGGAAGGAGGAGGCAAAGAGGAGGAGGAGGAGAAAGGGAAGAGGTAAAGAAAAAAGGAGAGAAAGGAAAGGGGAAAGAAGAATGGGAGGAAGTGGAAGGTGCATAAAAAAAGAAACAACTAGAAAAAAATTTTAGACAATATTCTCACAGATAAAATGTTGCATACATGACAAAAATATGCTGAGTGAATACGAACAGAATTGCATTTAAAAATAATAGGCAAAATTTAAAAAAATATATAAAATAAAAATAATAGGCAAAATTTAACAAAATTCAATATGAGGGCTAGAAAAGAATATTGAGAAATCTCAGAAATCGTTCAGGAAGGAAAAAAGCAAACAAAAGCAATGAAGAAAAGGTGGAAAAACATAAGAAAATTGGAAGACCAACTCAAGAGGTCCAGTGTTCAATTAACAGGAGTTCCAGATAAAAGAATGGCAAAAGCAGTGGGAGAAACCCGAGAAAACACCAGACAACTCAGAAATGAAGGACCTGAAAGGTAAGCCTTCTTTTTCCACTGTGCTAATTCCACAGATAAAGTCTCAAGCCACATAAAAATTCAAGAAATAAAAAGAATTAGTATGTTACTTAAAACCCTGAAGATAATGTAGTATCAAAAATTTATCTCTTGTTGAGTGGGAATTGCTGGTCAAAGGGAGAGGTAGGGCAAGGGATTTAGTTTTTCCTGTTAGAAGCTTTGAAGAAGTAGTTGTCTTTTTAAACTATGAAGACATATTGAATACAATTAAAATTTAAATTAAAACCTCCCACTATATTGATGGGCTGAGAATACTTAACAGTAGAGCTAAAAAAGTATGTCACCCAATTGAGAAAAGATTTAAATATCTGTCAATTTTCCGATCTTATTTCACAGCCTATATATGGTATATACCTTTGAGCAGCAGTGATACCATCAGTCCACGTGGTTTATCTAAAGCATGGGCTACTACAGCTCTTTAAAATAAACGATTGAAGACAACACTTTATAGGATTCTAAATCTGCAGGACTTACTAGGAGTGTTCCCTAGTTTCCCAGAGCAACATAACTCACAGAAATCCCATGTGTCTCTCTGAAATATACTCTAAATAACACGGTTGACTTGGGAAGACAGGCAAAACCTTAGAGTAATTCAGATGTGCAGAAACTCATTTCCCTCCAGTTTATAATTTTTTTTTTTCTTTTTTCTTTTTTTTTTAAAGGCCCACACGGTCTTAGCTTGGGCCCCATAAGAAAATACCATAGACTGGGTGGAAAATACCATAACTCCAGAAATTTATTTTCACACACTTTTGAAGGCTGAGGGCATGAGATTAGGGTGCCAGCATGGTCAGGTTCTGGGGAGACTCTTTCTGACTTGTAGGCGCAGCTTTCTCACTGTGTCCTCACACAGCAGAGAGAAAAAAAGCATAGACTAATCGTCTCATGAGAGCCTCACCCTCATGACCTCCTCCACCCCTAACACCATCTCCAAATACCATCAAATAGGGTGTTAGAGCTTCAACATATGACTTTTGGGGTCATACAAACAATTCAGTCCATAACACGTGGAAAAGAAAGCAAAACCTAGATGGTAATGCCTGCTGTCTGCCCGTGGTAGGCAGATTCTAAAGATAACCCATGCCCTCGTAGAGTCCTCTCCCCTCAGTGAAGACAGGGTCTATGACTATTGCTACTGTGACTGTGTTATGATAAGTAATATAAGAAAGGTGAAGGGATTTTGCAGATACAATTAAGGTCTTTAATCAGGTGACCGATTTAATCAAAAAGGACATTACCCTGGTGGACCTGACCTAATCAGGTGAGCTCCTTAAGAGAGACTGGGGCCATTCCAAAGGTCAAAGAGATTCTCTGGCTGGCCTTCAAGCAAGCTGTTTTGAGTTCTACAGGTGCAAGAAAAATGAATTCCTCCAACAATCAAATGAACTTGGAAGAGGATCATGAGCCTCAGTAGAGACCACAGTTCCAACCAACACCTCATTACAGTCTTGTGAGACAGAGCAGAGAGCCATGAAAAGCCGGATTCTGACCCAAGGCAACAGTAAGATAATAAATGCAGAATGTATGTGGCTGCTAAATTTGTGTTAACTCATTACGTAGCACAGAAAACTAATATGCTGCCACAACAATCTTAGCCAGAAAACAATGCCTAAACATGTTTCAGATAGATGGTAAAAGATGGGTAGAGTTCCATATAGCTCTTTAGACACAGATAAACACAAATTCATCTTCCAAACTAATTCTGCTTATTGACTTAAAAGATAAAGAGTACTGAATCACAATCAAATTTTTGACATCTAACAAGCTCATTAGCTAACATCTCGTCAACTGCTTTTAGTATTCTTATCATTATTCACGTTAGCCTAACTTTCTACCCAGGTCTTTCTACCACGTACACAGAGTAACACAAAGCCAGTCACTTAAGTCCACAATTATTAAAGCCTAAGTATTTCATGTTCCAAGTTCCCAGAAGGAACAGGAAAAGATGGAAGGCAAAACTACAACTGGTCACTCTTCCTGCCTTTCTATCCAAAACTTAAAATTTTTAGAATTTGGCAATCACATTGAAAAATATATCCCAATTTTAAGCTATCAAACAAACAAACAAACAAAACACTGAATTTTTCTAAGACAGCCCCAATGACCTCCACCTCCTGGTATTCATGCACTCGGTAAAATCCCCTTCCTCTTAAGCATGTGCTGGATTTCATGGCTCATTTCTACTGAAAACAAAATGGCAGTTATGATGCAATGTCAATTCCAAGATTAATTTGTGAAAAGACCATGGCCACCATCTTGGGCACTCTTTCTTGGATCACTCACCCAGGGGGAAGGCAGCTGCATGGTATGACACAGCCCCGTGGAGAGGAACCGAAGCTTGTCAGTAACTACCTGAGCAAGCTTGAAACAGACTCCCCTTCCCCACTCAGGCTGAGCCTTCCGATGAAACCACAGCCCTGGCCAACAGTAACCTCAGGCGAGATCTTAAACAAGAGGCACCCAACTAAGTCACACCCAGATTACGGACTCACAGAAACTGTGAGATAATAAATGTTTGTTATTTTAAACTATGAAGTTTTAGGGGTAATTTATTAAAGAGCAAGAGGTAACTAATAACCTACCACCAAACATAAGCTAAAATCATTAGACGCTTTGAGGCAACAGTATAAAAAAAGGGAAAAAAAATTCGATAAGAAGATGAAAGTTCTAACCTTGAGCACTCTTCCTGAAAGACCGACAATCTCACCATCTTTGGGCTCTACTACTGTAGCAGTATTCACATCACCACTTCCTGTTGTATCAATGATATCAATGATTTTTGGTTTTCCATCAGTTGTAACCTGAAAATTAAGAGATAAAATTATAGATTTAATTTTTTAATCCTTAAAAAAGCAATGCTAACCCCCATATATGTGCATACACATACATAAAATACCTTATGAAATCTGCATCAATTAAAAAAGAAAACTGAATTGTTTTAAGCCAAAAGTGGGACAGATACTTACAAAAAAATTGAGTCACGGAAAGCACCGCAGAATCCTTCAAGTGATTTTATATATTCAGTTAATAAATATTTATTAAGCATTTACTAAGGCCGCTGTAAGGGACACACACAGAAATGATCAATACGCAGAAGTCCCTGATCTCACAGATCTTATATTCTACTTGGTCAATAAACACGTCAAATACATAACATGCCAGATGGTGATAATTACTATGGAGAAAAATCAGGCAGAAAAAGGAGGTAGTGTGGGGGTTTCAACTTTCATTAGGTTGGTCAAGAAAGATCTCACTGAAAGTAACATTTGAGAAAAGATCTGAAGAAGGTGAGCTTTGGGCTGGACAAGCACAAAACTTTAGGGAGAAAATATGTAATTACATGTAATTATAGAATGTCACACTAGCACTCAAACTTAGTAAGTCCAAAGGTCAAACTTAACATTCAAACTTCTTTCTCTTGAGGCTTTGTCATCTCAGGAATTGATACATTCCTAGTTGCTCAAATCAGAAAGTTCAAAGTCCATCTTCTCTGATTCTTTATTCTCGTTTACTCCTCACTTCAAATCTGTCAGGAAGTCATTTTCGTTCTACCTCTAAAACACAGTTCAAGTCCATCTTCTCCCCTTGATTTTCACCACCAATATCCTGACTCTCTCCCCACCACCCCCCCTTGCCTTCATAATGTTGATGCTCCTTTCAGGTCTCCCAGGGTCCATTCTTGGCCCCCACCCAAAGCAAGTCAAACAAGCTGTACAATGCAATCTTCCACATGGTACCCTGCAACGGATCCCAACGTATTCACTGCAAAGGCCTCTCAGCGACCTGGCCCCACCACGTCCGGTCCTGTACCACTCTAACCACACTGGCCTCCTTTCAATTCCTGCCACGTGCGAAACTGTTCCCTGCCTCTCAACTTTGTACACACAGTCCTCTCCCTTGGAATCCTATGTCCCTTCAGCTGTTCCACAGACATCCCAATCTCATATTTCAGTTTTCTACTAAAATTGTCACTCTGCAGAAAGCCCTCCCTGATGACCTCTTCCGTAGCTGCCATCCTAAACCTGAATCTTATGCTTTCTCACGGTACCTTGTTTCCTTCACAGAATTTGTAATTATACAGCTAGCTGACTTCTGATGCTATTTCCACTATTAGAAGATAAGCTCTATTAGGGGGAAGGACGATGTCTATTTTACTCACCAAATTCCCCTAAACCTAGCAGTGCCTAGTTGGTACTCAATACATAGTCAATGACTGAATGATCTGACACTAATTTACTCAGCATTAAGAGTGATTTTCTTAAGGCATGGTTTCTTGGCCAGTCCTCAAATGTTCATTTGGGCCATGCTGACTGCTATAAGTAACAGCAGTACTGTATTTTCATACTGCTTTTGTTGCAAAAATCACTTCTGGGCTAGCCTTGCAAAGGGACTATCTAGCATTCAAGATATATGTACCAAATTATTAGCAGGAAATTTGGCCTGGAGACACAAAGACTGAGAAAAGAAGACCAAGAAGACCCCTGCCCTCAAGGAAAAAAAAAAAGGCAATGGAAAAAATGCCAAGAATATCACAAAAGCACAGGATCTTCCAACTCCTTTTCCACCTGGAGAACTCATACTCCCAAGATCAAGCTTAGTGTCCCTTTCTGGGTCTTCCCAGGCATTGCTTTCTCCCACCCCCCCACCCCCCAAATGCAGTGTCCTTAAAGCTCTGCAATTTAAGGGTTACCCAAGAGGGGAAGAGAGAAAGTCACCATGTGGAGGAAACAAACATGTTTTTCTTTATGAGGCAGAAGCAAAGGGGTTCTTGATGGGTCCCAAATCTTATTCCAGTAACACTGCCTTCCAGGCACAGCTGTTTTTTGTTGTTTTTTGTTTTTAATGAATAGCAATTTTTAAGCTGATGTCTATACTAATAACAAAATAAGTAATATACTCAGGAGGCTCAAAATCTTCACCAAAAAATTGTGGAAGCCATACCAAACTCTGATAAGATTATGATAAAACTTAAATCAGTTACTGATTTTGAAGGGCTTGGCTAAATATCTTCAGAAATAAAATAATGAAGGAAAATGTAAGAAAATCTACCAAAATAAAAAATGGAAACAAGAGGAAGTTAATATTCCTCTAGAAAATTAAAACTAGCTAAATCATGTACTAAGAATTTAAGGAAACAACTGAGTTTAAAAAGTATTCCAAGGAAGTATGTAATTTGAAAGCTAGGCCATAGCACTATGAACACAATCACCTATCTTTATCTTCTCATTCAATGAGCAAACAACTTCAGTGACTTGAGATCAAGAATCACAAGAGATCA
>CM052883.1:7521741-7540010 GCA_028534135.1 Potos flavus
GAGAGGGGGAAGCAGGCTCCCTGCTGAGCAGAGAGCCCGATGCGGGGCTCGATCCCAGGACCCTGAGATCATGACCTGAGCCGAAGGCAGAGGCTTTAACCCACTGAGCCACCCAGGCGCCCGAAATCCTTCATCTTTATGTGTGTGTATGTTCGGGGTTGGGGGGGAGGGCGTTGTATTACAAAGAGGGACTGAACCACTGCCAGAGTTGTGAGTAGAGCTAAGGTAGTAATACAGTCTGTGTACTGGGGTTGGGGACTGAGAAGTGTTTACAGGCCTATGCTGGCTGGACAAAACGGAAACTGCCCAAAGGTTTTCCCCAAATGTCAAGAATCTGAGTTACTTTGTGTCTCCACTGAATTGATTATGGTCGGGGAGCTGGTGAGGTCGGTGAGAAACAGTCATTAAACAATAGAGGGTCAGGGACGCCTGGGTGGCTCAGTTGGTTAAGCAGCTGCCTTCGGCTCAGGCCTTGATCCCAGGGTCCTGGGATCGAGTCTCACATCAGGCTCCTTGCTCGGCGGGGAGTCTGCCTCTGCCTGCCTCTCTGCCTACTTGTGATCTCTCTCTCTCTGTCAAAAAAATAAATAAAATCTTAAAAAAAAAAAATTTTAAACATTAGAGGGTCAAAAGAAAGGGGGGAGAGGAGTTGCAAATTATCCTAAACAAAACAAAGTAAATGTATAAGTATTTACTTGAAAATATTCTTTGAAGCAAGGGAAGATATTTCTTAAGCAAACACTATTAAATGACTACTATTCTCAATAACAAGTCTGTCATCAGAGCCTGTCTGATGAGTGAATCAGACAGGCTCTTCTTTCAGAGAGGTTACAATCCAGTTGGAAAACAAATTAGTAAAGCGATAACTACAACATAGGACAATAAATAAAAAAGGTAAGGACAGTATCTATGAAAACACATAAAACATAAAATGCAGCTTGGGGGAATTCAAGAAGACTAGCCAAGAGAAGGGTAATAAAAATTAAAATCAACTGCATAGCACCTAATACTACCAACCAATTATACGTATATGATAATTTACTTTCTGTACCCTATTATTTTACTAAATGTAAAAACAGAAAAATTTTTATAGAACCACTTGTAACCTTCTTCCCCAAACCATTTTTTCTCCATAAGAAAATTACATATACCATGCACACATATACATTTTTTTCCATTCAGCAAAACTATCTGATGTTGTAAGTACATTTCATACAAAATGAATCTGGATATATGCTGTCAAAGAATTTTAACTTATGCAGGAAAAAGGTTATATACACAAAAATATTAAAATGAAATATTTTAGGTGATATGTGGGGGAATCTGAACACATTGCTGTAAGAGCAAAAAAGAAAAAAAGCACACAAATAACTGTTGGCAAGAATTAGGCCTTATTCATCTTGAAACTTCAGGTCCTAACACAATGGTGGGCACACATACGTAAATACATGCTGGGGGTGTGAATTAAATCAGTAGATATCCCAAAAGCTAACAGGGTCAAAACCCAGGTGCGTCTTAACGCATTAAGCAGGAGTTTACAGGTGATGATGGAAGTCTTGCAGGCAGATTAACTTCTATGTTGAGGAAAGGGTGGACTGTTCAAGGTGGGAGCAAAGGGTTAACAGTGGGGTGGACAGAAGTGAGGAGGGGAGAGTGAGAACCAAGACACCATGAGGTCAGGCTGGATGGTGAAGGGCTACACAAAATTCAGATTTTGGAATTTTTATGCAAAGGCAACTAGGACACCAAAATTTAAAAAGTTTTGTTTTGTATTAAACAAGGGTGTTACAGAAGGTGTTTCTTTTCTTTCTTTTTTTTAGGGAAATAATTTGGCAATGTGAAGGATGGAGCAAAGAGAAAACTGGTGGCAGGGAATCAACTGGCTGCTGCATATTCTTTCCAGGTCCAGGGCAAGTCCCACCCTGGCCTTGAAGCCAGCTCTCACTACCCACTCTCCCCTAGTCTTGGTGACACTTGCAGGAAGATATCTTTTACCTCAAGCTTAGACACCTGGCAGGTGCCTGGATATTTGCTGAGGAAAGATGTAATCATTTATGTACTTATAACTCCTCTCATGTTGTCCATCCTCTAATCTTCTACTTTTAACAAGCCCAGGCGGCTGTCACAAAAGAGCACTAGGCCTAAAGCAGTCACCAAAGCATGACAGCCCACTGCGTTCTCCAAAGTGTTTAACTGTGCCTCGAGTCCTCTATGCAGACCCATCTGGCTTTCCAAAAGTCCATTTTGGCCTCCTCTTCTTTTTTCATTCTTTCCTTCCCTTCTATTTCTATCCACCTTCTTATCTTAATAATGTATACAGAGAGCTACAAAATACATTTGCTAAAGCGGGGGAAAAACCTTAAAAATTCCCTCACATGTGTAAGCCACCTTACTAAATTTCTTTTATTTTTTATTTTTTTAAAGATTTTATTTATTTATTTGACAGAGACATCACAAATAGGCAGAGAGAGAGGGGGAAGCAGGCTCCCTGCTGAGCAGAGAGCCCAATGCAGGGCTTGATCCCAGGACCCTGAGATCATGACCTGAGCCGAAGGCAGAGGCTCTAACCCACTGAGCCACCCAGGGGCCCCACTAAATTTCTTTTAACTAGCCGTATTTATGTCAATATCTCCGTTACAGTTGTTAGAAGAGTTATATTTTCATTTTATTTCAGTATTTTATTGCTTGAACATTTGTTATTACATGCAAATACCTAATGCATATTTATGCTTCAGACAGTTGATTTAAATCCCAGCATCAACTCTTTCTAAATAAACCTGCCGAAAATAAATTAGTGTTTACGTAACACTTTTCTTGAGCACTTTAAAAAGTCACGTGTAAATAATCTTCTCAATTTTCATAGCAACATTGTGGATGAGAACTGCTACCACTTTACAGAGAATAATGGAACAATATGATAAGCAGATTGGGAAGTTCTACAAAAGCATTTTTTACTAAGACACTACTCCTCCAAACTCTCCTGATCCTCTTATTATCCTGACAAAAGAACCAGTAAACACTTATGCCAGCTGTTCTCCTCCCACTTATCCCTATAAAAAGTAAACATACACTACAACAGAATGGAAACCATTACTACTTTGTAATAAAGGCTCAATGAGGTGATAGCTGTCACTGTTGTAAGTCTTCAGAGTTATTAATACAATTGTACCACTAGAGCTACCAGCAAGGAACACATCACTTGCTATTCTGATTCACCAAAGCTTCCTGGCCTTGCCAGCCTGAGGTGTGTGGTACTTCAGAGCGCTGCTGAAGAATTAACAGGAGGAGGCAAGATTCCTAGAGGGATTCTATACAGTCAGCCAGAGTGGTTCCCTTTTCCCCCCAGCATGACATTCTAACCTCGGAAAATGCTACCTCAATTATTAGAAAGCACAATAAAGGATCTAGAGGCCAGAGGGTACTTGGGGGAGGAGGAGAATTGTTAAACTTAAGCCTGAGTGTAGAAAGGAGGGTAAGATACACAGATGAAGGACTGACAAAAGGGACAGCAGCATACCATAGGATTAGCCAGGTTAGATTTTTTAAAGAGAGAGATCTTTAACAACGGTGATATTTTATGACTGTATTTCAGTAAAAGGCTAAGGCTAAATTTGCAAAAGTCAAACTTTGAAGACTTAGAATACTTTTAATCAAGAGATAGACACATTTTTTTTAAAGTTACCTTTTGGTATGGTACTTTATAAAGATTTCAAAGGTGCCTAAGGCAAAATTAAGTACTTTTTTAAAATCGTAAAGTATGTTCTTACACTTCGAGGCTAAAAAAAAAATACAGAAGTCTAATTTAATAGAGCCTGAAGAGTTCGCCCAAAACAAACTAAATTAGGTTCTTATGTAAAACAAAGACTAAGCCATGCGTTTCAATGACCCTAAACAAGTACACTGCAGAAGATGGTTTAAAAATAGAACACATAAAACTACCAGAGGAAACAATTCCGGAAGTTGACCGAGTTATCTTCTCGAAACCCGGCTTCCACGTGAAACACAAACAATTCTCCCCAAAACCAAATCTCCCGAACGACAGCAATAAAAATGAGGTTCTGATAGGTCATTTGCTCCTTTTCTGTTTTCTCCCCACCCCCACCTCCACCAATACTAAAAACTGTAAAATCCCCGTTTGAAAATAGCAGGCACGGGCCCGGTGCCCGAAACACGAGGGACCTGGGGAGGAAGGCGGCGTGGTGGAAAGGGGCCCGAGGGCCCGGGCCTGGCAGCACCTGGGCAGGAAGGGGATTCCTGGGCGAAAGGCGGACCCAGGCGCCCCTGCCGCCGCGCCAGGCACGCCGCTTTTGTCTGGGCCGGGATGACGGACCAACCCGAGACCCCCCGCCCGCCCTGCCCTCCGCCTCCTCCCGGTGCCAGCTCCCGCTCAGCCGCAGAGCGGGATTCGGCCTGCGGGGCTCCGAGGCTGCGTTCCCTCCGCGTCGCCGGCCGGCCCGCCGCCCGCGCCCCCGCGCCCGGGCCCTCGGCGGCTGCCGCACCTGCATGCCCGGAGCCCCGGGGTCGACCCCCGTGTCCAGGACGGCGATGAGCACCCCCCGCCCGTCATACTCCGGGTAGCGACAGAGGAAGGAGGCGGCCCCGGTCTCTTTCTTGGGCAGGAGGCCGTGGAAGGGGAAGGGCTCCTCGGCCGCGGCGGTGGCCATGGACGCAGGCTGGAGGACGAGGAAGAGGCAAACTGCCAGGTTGCGCGCGGACGAGCGGCGCGAGGACACCCGGGCAGCCGCGGGCCTGGGCGGGGGCGAGGGGCGGGGCCGGACGCCAGCCAATCCTGGCCCGCCATGGGGAGAAGACCAATCACGTATCGCTACGTCAGCCAAAGGCGCCGCTCTCGGAAGCTGGGCCCGAGTGTTGCCCTGGCCGCAGTGAAGGAGGCGGAGTCTGAATATCCTGTGGGAGATTTTGTTTCTGGAACCTGGGGATTTTTGGAAGAGGAACGGGCTCCGAGTCAGGAGTCCGTGTGTCCCGGGCGAGGCACTCTCCGAGGGACGGGGAAGGAAATGAGCCGCCAGGCTGGAGTAGCTGGAACTCGCTTGGGGCAAGTGATGGTTTCCGAACTTGAAGTCGTGGACGAAAGTTTTGGGTCAGCTGCTGCAGGAGCCCCAGCTGACCCGAGGAAAGGGAGCGGACTCTCGAACGCTGGAGTCCCTGGAGTCGTGGGATACTGGCGATTTGCCCAGACGTAGATTGTTTTGAAAGATAGTTTTTTTGAGTCAGTGGTGTAGGGTTTGGGTTTCCCTGCATGTCTTCTTGTGTACGGCTTTGATCGCGGCCTGGGATGAATAGGGTGGGGATAGACCAGAGGTTTGGGCAACAGGAAGTGGGTTCTTGGACGTTCAGTTGGCCTCGTAGGCAGTAACAAAGTAGGAGGCTGAAGTAGGCACCTCCTGTCCTCATTGCTTACTTACCTTTGACTTCTGAGATTTCTAAAAAAAAAAAATTGCCCTTTAAATGGAAGTTCCTCGTTGTTCCTTTAAGGTTCACTCAATTATCGAGCCATAATTTGCAGTTTTTCGGATTGACAGTGACTATCAATCGCTCCATGCCACACTAGTGGTTCTTTAAAGATCCGAATGTCTATATGCACGGCTGAGTAGTCCTTAGCCTTTTTGCCTGTGCCAAAGACTCTTGGCAATCTGGTGAAGCTTTGGGACCCCTTCTCAGCAGTGTTTTTAAACGCATAAAATGAAATATATAGAAGTACAAAGAAAATTATGTTGACATATAATTATCAAAAATATTAAAACCAATAGCAGTAGTTTTATATATGTGTGTATATAGTCGTAACGTATGTGCTTCCTTGCATGAAATAGCAGGAACTAGCACAGTAAGCGAATAAGCTCCCATAATTTCAAAATGAAGAGCATAAATGGTATTTTGAGATATCTGAAATAACTACTATGATAAGAAACTGACTTGTATTGGTGAGAAAGTAACAAACAGTAACTGCTAATACGACTCTGTTTATTGCCTACATCTATAATCGAAGAAAACAAATTTAAGAGGTTAGTAAAATTAAGATAATTTTTTTTTCCTTTTTCCTACACAAGTTTTTGAACCCCTTGGATTCTATCATGGACCCCAGGTTTCAAATGCCTGATGGAACGGGAAGCCCTATTTTTGCCGGTTTCCACAGGATTTAGGAAATCCTCCATGCATTCCCAGAAATGACTATAATGGCTGTGATTGTTTTAATGATTACTTGACCATTTACTCATTTCATAAGTCTTAGAGAACCGTGTTCTCCTTAATGGAGAAGAAAAGGAGAGTAGTCAGTGCTTTCCTTCCTATTCCCAACTGTGTTTATGTCGCCTCTAGAGAAGAACTTCAAATTAATGGGAAAGAAAAGAGACAAACCCTAAGAAGATAACCAAGGTAGAGCATATAGTGACAGAATGAAATAGCTCCCAATTTAAAATGAACCGTAGTCTAGTCATGTCATTTTACGAATGAGCAAACAAAGCCGGACTGACTTCAGTGCGTTACAAAAAGAGTTCATGATGGGGGGCCAGGGCGGCTTAGTCAGTCGAGCGTCCCACTCTTGATTTTGGCTCAGGTTGTGATCTCAGGGTCCTGGGATTGAGCCCCGCATGGGGCTCCATGCTCAGTGTGGAGTCTGCTTGAGATTCTCTCTCCCTCTGCCCTTCCCCCTGCTCACTCACACATACTCTCTCTGAAATAAATTTAAAAATCTTAAAAAAAAAACCCAGAAGTTTGTGAAAAAGCTGGCTTTGTGTTCTCACAGTCCCCAGTATTTCCTACCCTATCACATTGTGCTCTGCCGTAGCACCCACCGTATGGATTAGGCTCCTGTAACCGTGTTCTTTAAATTTTTTTTCTTATGGATCCCATAAAAATGTTTTAGAAAAATTATGTATCCTCTTGTACAGTTTTAAGATGTTGGAAATTTGTCATAAGTTTAAGAAATTATGAACAATGTAATATCTGGCATGTTAAAATATTGGCATTCTTTAATGAAACTTCCATCACCCATTTAAACATATCCAGTTGAATGTTACTCTTTGTTACCTACCAATGTCTTTTTATAAAATATCTGAACAAATTCAAAGTCATATTCAAAACTTATATTTACCTAAGCTGTATGCCCAACATGGGGGTTGAACTCATCACCCTAAGAGCAAGAGTCAGTCTCAAGCTCTACTGACTGTGCCAGCCAGGTGCCCCCAAAGTATATTTAAAATCAGTCCTTTTACATCATTCTTTCTTGAAACTTTATTCCATTCTATGCTGAGTTTTCTCCTAATGAAATCTATATTTATAGTGGAAAGATATTGATCATTTATGATCTATAACAAAAATGTGTGTTAATATTTAATTTTAAAAATTTTCCTGGGATGAAAATGTTAAAATTTTTCTTTTGGATTAACTTACCTATTAATTATTGAAAAGCTGATCAAAACACTATGGGTAAATCTTAAACTTTAATTACAAATTACAGAACAGAAAGAAAAAACTTACTTAAAATGTGGCTTTTAAAAAGATGCATGAGATTCACATTATAGGGCTTTTATTAAAGATAGTTTTACTGACAGTATTCCAAATTGTCCCTTCATTTGATGCCCCAGAAGCTATTTCACCTGCAGACAGTGCACAATAGTAAGATGCCCTTTTTGCCAGAAAGGGGAGACCCAGATGTGACAGGTGCAAAGGAGAGTAGGTATGTCCTTCCACCACACACGTCTTCAAGCAGAGAAGTTTAGAAAAGAGTAGATATGACATTAAATGTCTGGATATTGATTGTATTGAAATTATCTGTAATTTTGTACCACAGTTTTAACCACTATTTCTCATCCCCTGAAATCACTTTTAACTCATAATGAAGTCCTTTATTCTTTGTCTTCAAACCATAGTATTCACACACTGTGTTTACATTCTTCCTCCTTTGATTTAATGACATTCTCAGCTAAGAGGAATCTTTCAATGCTGAGTCAGTTTGCAAAACTTGACAAACGGCTTGACAGTTCTTTGGATATGGGAAGGAAACAAGTAGAGGATACTTGGAGGGAACAATGAAGATATAGATAAATAAAACGAGGGCTTAGGAATGGGAGGAGGAGGTGGAGGAAGGGGAGGAGAGGATACAATAGGGTCACACAAAGACGTCACTGACCCTATCTGGGGCAAAGTAATAGGCTAGACACACGAAACCCTCCCACACAGCATTGTTCAAAGCTTGAAGTGCTGAGCCACGTGTCCTTGATGTCCACCTGCCTTTCCATCACCTGCCCATTTGAGGATGCAAGCCAATGCAAAGGGGCCACGAGAGGCAATAGCTTCCCACGAGTCACCTTCTTTGCAACTATTGTGGCACCACATCATTTAGAGAATATTTTTTAATTGGGTTTCCAAACCATGTAGAGATTTTGAAAGCATCCACCTTGTCCCAGCTGCTGGGTTTTGAAATTATGCGTGGCATTTGCCACGAGGCTGCTCCTCCCAGGGGCCCAAACTTGGAGTGCCAGAAAAACATGTTAGACTTAAGGTTCCAATGAAAGGCTAAACCTAATGATGATCCTGAGTATCCTAACTTGAGCAAGAGAGGCAGAGAATATGCTAGTGAAAGCACTTAGAAGTTAAGGCAGTTTGTCCCCTAGGACTAGTTCGGCCACTAATTAGCTTCATGACCTTTAACAAGACCTCAGGATACTCAACCACAAATCTGGGGGTTTTATCAGAACTAAATGGGAAAAAGTATCTCCCACAGTGGCAATCAATGATTGCTGTTAGTATTGTGTAGCTAGTGTGTGGTAGAGATTCAGTGCATCAGGGCTGGTCATCTCATTTGGTGTCCTACTCCCTAAGTTCAGACTTAGATAAAGTAGACAAAGTGATTTTTTTCAAAGGATTATTTAGTTTGCAAAAAATCAATTTAGCGTATAGTAAAACCTTAAAGCCCGTTTCCTTGAGATAAAGAGATCAAACGGTTTGTGAATTTGTGAAACATAATGTGGACAGATAAGCTTTTACTATTTCTAGGACTTAATATTTTAAACAAAATGTATCTCCAATCTTGTTGAACTATTCCTTTTCTTTAATAAGAGAATACAAATGGAGAACGATTTATAATAATCTCTATGCGTGTGTGTTTGTGTGTGTGTGCGCTTATGCATGTACCTGAGTATTCTGGGGTGGTAGTGTTTTGAGGTGTCAAACTGATAATTCTCTGAAGTCTTCTGAAACTGACTAAAATCTTCTGGGGAAAGAAAAAGCTTTCCAATAAATTATAAAGCATGTTTGCTTTTCTGGGCCAGCTTTGAGGAATATAAAAGGCATTGAGAAGTAAGAAGGAAGAAGAGGCTTTTAAAAAAATTAAAGCCTTTCAACCCATGGAATGGGAGTAGATATTTGCAAATGACATATCAGATGAAGGGCTGGTATCCAAGATCTATAAAGAATTTCCCAAACTAAACACCCCAAAACAAATCATCCAGTCAATAAATAGGCAGAAGACATGAACAGGCGCTTCCCCGAAGAAGACATACAAATGGCTAACAGACACATAAAAAAATGTTCAACATCACTAAACATCATGTTTAGCTGAGGGTACCCATGAGAATTTGTATTTTTAGCAAAGACCCAGGTGATTCTTCTCATCAGGGATGTTTGGGAAACTACTCTTCTGTGCAGACTTGTCTACTCCGTTCTAAGATAGCTCTGTAGTACAGAGAATTAAAACTGAAAAGGTTCTTTAAGATGTCTATTCCACTGGGTAGGGTGCTAGCTATCAGTGTATTGCCTCTTGGGTTCAGACCCACCCTGCTCTGCCTTGCTTTGTGATACGGGAGCTTGGGCCCAGAAGTATGTCTCCCTTGCCGGTTGCCATAGTTTTAAGCTTTGCCAGATATCTAGTTTGTCGTCTCCAAGTTAAGTCCTCCCATCTTCTTAAGAACTCACTAGAATTAGGATTTTCCCCCTATCTTTGAAACTGTACATTCAAGGACCTCCACGATGCTAACCGAAGGTAGATTCCTATCTTTTTACTTGACCATTATCAGCAATATTCAACACAGCTGACTGCTGCTTCCCCCTGGACAGACTTTGGTTTTGTCCTCCTTGTTTTCCGGCTTCAGTGTGTGTTTCCTTTGCTGGATCCTCCTTTGCTCCTGACCTCGGGCTTAGAGATGCCCAACAACTCATCCGTGGACTTCTCTTTTCTAGCTACACTGAACTCCCTTGATGATGAAATCTTATGGCATGGCTTTCAATATCATCTTTTGACTGAAGATTCCAAAATTTGAGTTTCCAGCTTGGCTCTTTCTCCTAAATTCCATCTGGCTATTTGATACCTAACATCCAATACCTACTTGGTTATGCAATAGAAACATCAAAACTTTACATGCCCCTGAACTTAATTGCTGGTCTTTCCAGACCTGTTCTTCTCCCAGTGATCCTCTTCTCATTACTGGAAGTGTCATGCTTCTAGCTGTTTAGGTCAGAAGTCTTGGGATCTTCCTTGTCTCCTCACTCTTCATCACACATCCAGTTCAGCAGCAAACACTGTTGGCTTTATCTTCCAAATGCACCCAAACTCAGAGCCCTCTCATCACTTCCATTGCTAACTCCCTCATCCAAATCAGCGGGATGTTTTGTCCAGGCTGTACAATAGCCTCCTCTATCATGACAGGCTAGATTATGCTATTGTCATTCTGTCCTCGTCTGTTCAGGATGCTATGACAAAATAACAGAATACCATAGACTGGGTGGCAAAGGGCTGGCTCTGGTACTGGCAATGGTTGCAAAGCTGGAGCAGTGGCATCACCCTTAGTGGATGCTTAGAGCTCATCGAGAGGAGAAAGTGTCACTATTGGCAGTGTGACCCTCCTCTAACCTGGCAGTCTAGCCATCCACAGGAAATGTTTTACTCTGAGTTAGATGCTGCACCTAAAGCAAGACCACAGTACCTGATAGGTAATAGGTGCTCAGCAAATGGTAGTTATTACTAGTGAGGAAGTTAGAACTGAAACCTACACCCTGCTTTCTACTGTCACTCCATGTGGGGCATCCTAAACATCTCATGTAGAGCTGTTGAGAGGGTCAGGCCTTTCGACAAATATTTACAGAGCATCGAGCATATGCAAATGTTCCATTAGACACAGCAGGGAATACGACAGTCCCTGTCCTCAGGAAACTTCAGTTTCATGTTTCCTGCCATACAATGTGAGGGATCCGGGGCTGTGAACCGAATATACTGTTCAGCAAGACAGAGTACTTTTCCTTCCTCTTATCTCAGCCATTAGAGAGATGTGAGACGGCTCTAGGAACAAACTGAAGATGCTCTAGACAAGCTCCAGAGACTGGCTCGCCTGTCTTAACAAATTCAAGAACTATTTTATGCAGCACATCCCCGGAACATGGGCCTCTTGTATAGCTGTAACTTTGTATCTATTGAGCAATAGCTCCTCACATCCTCCTACACCATCTGGTAACCATCTTTCTACTGCTTACTTCTCTACCTATGACTCTTTTAGTTGCCTCATATAAAAGGGCTCACGCACTCATGCAGTATTTGTCTTTCTGTGGTTGACTTAATTCCTTTGGCATAGTATCTTCCAGGTCCATCCAGGCAAATGACAGAATTTCCTTCTTTGTCAAGGTTGAACTGTATTCCATTGTATGTATGTATGTATTTCTTTACCCACTCATCTGTCAATGGACATTTTGGTCATTTCCATATCTCAGCTGTTGTCAATAATGCTGCAATGAACACGGGAGTGGAGACATGTCTTTAAGAACCTGATCTTAGTTCTTTTGGATATATACCCAGAAGTGGGATTCCTGGGTCAGATGGTAGTTCTATTTTTAATTATTTTGAGGAACCTCTGTACTGTTTTCTGTAGTGGCTGCACCATTTAACATCTCCATCAAGAGTGACAAGGGCCCCATCCTCACGCACCATTGGTGGGAATGCAAACTGGTGCAGCCACTGTGGAAAAGAGCAGGGACGTCCCTCAAAAAATTAAAAATAGAATTTCCATATTACCCAGTAATTCCACTACTGGGTACTTACCGAGAATACAAAAACACGAATTTGAAAAGAGATAAGCACACCTATAATTTGCAGCATTATTTACAACAGCAATGGAAGCAATCCAAGTGCCCATCACTAGATGATTGGATAAAGAAGAAGCGGTATGCATATACAATGGAATATTACTCGGCCATAAAAAGGATGAAATAATCTTGCCATTTGCAACAACATGGATGCATCTAGAGGTTATAGTGCTAAGTGACGTAAGTCAGTCAGAGAAAGACAAATACCATGATTTCACTTGTATGTAGAATTTAAGAAACAAAACAAACAAACGAAAGAGACAAACAAAAAACCAGACTTAACTACAGAGAAAAAACTGATGGTTCCCAGAGGGGAGGCCAGTGGAGGGGGGGGGGCGGAAATAGGTGAAACAGGTGCAAGGAATTAAGAGTGCACTTGTCATTATGAGCACTGAGTAACATACAGAATTGTTGAATCACTATATTGTACATCTGAAACTAATATAACACTATATGTTAATCATGCTGAATTTAGAAGAATGAAAAAAATTCTGAGAAACAAAAGAGTATACACTGGTTCCAACTTCTCAACATCCTTGCCAACATTTATCTTTTTTTTTTTATATCCCAACAGTGGTAAGATGATACCTTATTGTGATTTTGACTATAATGAAAAGGATTCTAATTCCACTTCTCTGAACTAGAACCCAATGACCAAAATTAGACTTCTTCTGTTTTCAGAATTTCATATACAAACTTTTCATTTAACATATTATTCACATTTTCAGAGTTTAAAAACTTATTTATAAACAAGATTTGTACATAGTTCAATGAATATACCAAAAAAATTTAACCATTTCCCAATTTTTGAATATATAAATTGTGTGTAAGGTTTTGCTTTTATAAATAATGCTTTAACAACCACCCTAACAAAACCAGAATCTCGATTGCTTCCCTGATTATTTTCTTTTAAAAAGTCCCAGAATTTTGGAATTTCTCAAAGTGCATGAACATCTTCGTTTCTTAGTCAAAATGCGTGAAATGTTTTCAGATTTGAATTCTGAAAACCTGAACATGTAGGGAAAAAATGTTCATGAATCAACAAGACATGAATATGTAAGCAAACAGATTCTAATTAGGTGACTCTAGCCAAATAACCTTAGTGGCCAGCTTTTTTGAAAGAATTTCAAGCCGAATGGACCAAAGTCATTCTCAGATACTAGAATACAGCTTAGCAGGTATGGTGGAGCACTTGGTAGAGAAGAAAGAATGTCCTCACGAAATAGTGTCTTCAGCAGTGGTCCATCCTGAAGATGAACTGACTTTGTAAAAGATGATTAGAACTATTCCTGGCACATGGGGAGAGATAGAGAAATGTTTGCTGCTTTGCTTAAGTGCTTGTCATAATTATAACTGAAAATTGGCTACAGTGGAAAGTAAACGGCAAATCTACATATTGTAGGAAAGTAGGCTGTTATGGTCATAAACTTACACTGTATGTTCAGTTTCACAATTATAATTCCATCGTAATTATCCTTAACAGTAGTAAAAGTTTCTCAGCTTTCTTATCCATATAAACTTTGGTTCAGGATCTGTTTGTGTGAGTGTGTGAGTAGCTGCTAGAAAAACATAGGGTATCAAAAGTAATCAGTTCAGGTATTTTCTACTTGGCATTGGTTTTGCAATAGTGCCACCTTCTGGTTAGAGTTTGCTTTTACAAGCAGGCATCTTGTCCAGACTCCTTCCCATCCTGTCTGGTACATTATGATTTTGCTCCAGGAGATGACTTGAGTGAGCCGTGGTAAATCAGTCTCAGCAGATTACCTGCTTGAGGTGCTGTCCTGATGGGTGCTATAGGATGGAAAAGCATTCAGGATACAGGAAACTAAGAAGTGATGCTAAGCATATAAATAAACAACTACTGTGTCTAAACTTGGAATGCTCCTTTGCTGATGGAATGATTCTCCTTTAGAAAGATACAATGGAACTGAATAAGTTGCAGAAAAGGCCAGATGAAGTGATTGTGTCCAAAAGTCTCTCTCTCTGTCTCCAGACCTGCCGTGTGCATAGGTCAGGAACCACCTAAGATGGGTCTTTGGGCCACTAGGGCACC
Source organism: Potos flavus (assembly GCA_028534135.1). Lineage (NCBI taxonomy): Eukaryota > Metazoa > Chordata > Mammalia > Carnivora > Procyonidae > Potos > Potos flavus. The sequence goes on from CM052883.1 coordinate 7,535,885, forward strand.
TACTTAGCTTTAATATAAGCATTTGGATGTAGCCATATGAGTCTGTCTACAGTGATGGTTCTCAAACCTAACTCTCACCCTGTCTCCCTGTAAAGTAGGAAGTTAAAATTTGAAACAATTGCTGTCGGCACACCCAGATTTTCACAAAAGCTCCTCCCATTTTTATTCTGGTAAAAATAATGCCTTACAGCAATTTGTATTCAACACAACAAAATTTGTATTCAGATTCAATAGTAAAGATCTCTTACTGCTCAATTCGGCTACAAGATATGTACTGTCCCCCACCTTTCTCACTCTCACTCGCTTTCTCACTCAGAGAAGCTTGTAGAATGAATGAGAGTCTTTTGTTATAGGAAAACCCTTGAATTTCCTCTAAGGTGCAAGGCTCAAGGACTTTTTCACTACATTTGTTCTTGGATCAAGCCTCAGGGTAAAGATAAGAAAATCCCCTCCTACCAAGCAGCTCCTGGTTAACATAAAGTTGACAATTTGTTACCAGCAACAATTTACTTGAGGCAAACGTCACACATGATCAAGATGACTCAGACTGAGCTTCTCAGGCTGAGAATCTTCCATCTCAATGTCCCAAATTCAATGACTACACGGAGGTACACTATTTATTCTTGTTTATTCAACCTTTCACAATGGATTGAAAGCAAAATCTTCCCATGGTAAGGCCACAAACAGCTTACTGAACTAACATCTGGGTGTGTGAAATCCTCTGTCGTATTGTGATACTTTTAAGCAAAAAACATATACTAATTCTCAGTTATAGAAAATAATTCAGAGCTCTTTCCTGAGAGAGAAAAATGACACCTAAAAGAGTAACTGGCTGTTTTTTGTTTGTTTGTTTGTTTGTTTCTAAACTTGTTAAACAGACTTATCAATAGAAACGAAAGCTGACTTAAAGGGCCTGTTGTTCTCATTTGAGCCACACAAACCAAAATTTAGTCCTGAATTGATACATGACTATTATGAAATTGATAATGATTATTTCCCTTTATTCCTTCTCTAAATCTCTTAAATCTCTCTGTCTCACCCCACAGCCATACACTCTTATGAAAATCGTTCCTGATATCTGAATCTCAGTCACCCCAACTAAAAGTAGGTTTGACAGACGAGATCTGATGGCTTGTAAATACAGGTTTCCCTCAAAGAACCAAGACCTGAGTGCTATTCCAAACAAGGAAGAACCTATAGACATCTCCGGTTCGCCTGCTATATTTGGATTTGTGAGATCATTAGTCAGAGGCTTACTTATCTCCTACACAAAAGTATTTCAAGGTCTGTAGGAGTGTTCTTCAGTCAAAGTTGATCAATCTTTATTATTTTCAATTTATAGCTTCCCAGATACTCAAGTTGGCGAAGACTTTTTTTTTTAATTTTAGAAAAGCAAGTTCCTTGATTATAGTTAATAACCCTGTATTTTATACTTGGAAGTTGCTGAGAGTGTAGATCTTCAATGTTCTCCCCACAAAAAGGAAATGGTAATTATGTGATGCAATGCAGGTGTTAGCTAATCCTAGGGTGGTAATCATTTTGCAATATAAAAGTGTATCAAATCAACACCTTAAAGTTACACAATGTCATATGCCAATTAAAAAAAGAAAAGAAAAACACGTTCCTTAACTGCCCTCCTTTAGCCATTTTCAATGATTTCATGTGGCTATTAGAATTAATAACAGAGAGACTTAAGGAGATTTTCTTTGATCGTCTCTGAGAACATCTACAGTATGGCATGATAAAATACGAGAAGGCAGAGGGGAGGGGGTAGGGGATAGGCAAGATGGTGAAGGGGAGTGGGAGGTACAGGCTTCCAGTTTTGGAAAGAATATGACACGAGGCTAAAAGCTACAGCACAGGGAATATAGTCAACGGTCCTGTAATAGGATTGTATGGTGATGGATGGTAGCTGCCCTCGTGAGCAGAGCATAATGTATAGACTTGTCGAATCACTATGTTGTACACCTGAAACCAATGTACCATTGTGTGTTAAGGATACTTCAATAAAAAAGGGAAAACAAAAAGGGGGGCGCCTGGGTGGCTTAGTGGGTTAAGCCTCTGCCTTTGGCTCAGGTCATGATCTCGGGGCCCTGGGATCGAGCCCCGCATCGGGCTCTCCGCTCAGTGTGGAGCCTCCCTCTCTGCCTACTTGTGATCCCTTTCCCTCTGTCAAATAAATAAATAAAATCTTTAAAAGGGAAAAAACCAAACAAACCACAGTTAATAGGTGTAGGCTTTTGAACCCGAGATGGCTGCCCTGAACCTTTTGAAAACCCATAAACTCTCCATGTTTAAACTGAGGGGAATTACAATTTAATTTGTACAGCTGAATAAATCATTTATACAGGAGGAGAGATTTGGTGCTTCAGACCAATTGACCATAAAACAAAGAGCTAGATTTAATATAATTGTGTTTCTGCTTATAATAAAATCTCTCTATAAATGTTATCCTAAAAATGAATTATTAAACCCGTCTCTGGCCTTCCACGTGACTCTGACTTGTTGTTCCCCAAATGCTCCACACCACCAAATTGCACTGCTTTTCTGTAACTGCAAATCTGGTTTCCCCACCTTGCATTGTTATCCTCAAGTAGTACCTCTGCCAACATTTTCTTCAACATTTCCCACCCATAAATGCTGCAAATATAGATGATCGACGATTTCTCCGGCAGTGAACCATCCCCACCTGCGGATCTTTGCCTGGTCCTGCAGGGACTCCCAGGGCATTGTGGCTTCTGTTGGTTGGTTTCCTTCTCCACCTCTGGCTGTTGGATTCTGGTCTCTGGCTCTGGCGGTAGCGATGATATTTTGTCTCCCCACCCACCCACCACCACTGTCCTCCATCTTGTCTCCAGCAGGTCCCTTTCTCTGTTATCAGCGAGACAGTAGCAGAGGAATCTCAATTTTTATATTTATGCCTGACCCTAATTCCACTTTGCCGCCATCCCTGGTGTTTGCCTTAATTTAATCTCTACATTAACTTGCTTAAAAATTTTCCAAAAGTTACTACTTGCATTTGCATTCATTCTGCCAATCAACAAATATCCCACAAATTTGACATTTAAAACCTCCTGCAAATGCAACACAAATAAAGGGTTCAATTGAGAAGAGCTTTCAACACACCATCTCAAGAGATCAGTAGTCAACTCTAATGGAATAGACATCCCTGCAGTCCACAGTAGCAACTTCCTACTGTGAAGGCTCTTCAACATCTTCAGACTGAAAAAAAAAAAATACTGTATGTGTAGAATAATTCTCTTCCGTGACTCTCAAGGAAAAAGGAATGGCTAATATTTCTGGAGAAATTAGCTCTAACCCTCAATGAATGTGAAGATGGGAGGAGATCCTTTCTTCCAATGCAGCAAATCCTCTGGAAAAGTGTGCTTTGTTGGGACTTTTCTTTCCTTTGAAAAATAAGACACTCAGACACTTGTAAAGCACGTCCATGGGTAGGCGTGAGCCAAGGGCTGAGAGCTGGGGAGGAGTAACAATTCTCACGAGGTTTCTACCCCAATTGATATCGATTGGGGTAGAAACCTCGTGAGAATTGCCTGGAAATGCCCGGCCAAGTCCCTTCCGGAGCCGGGGTCCCTCAAGCCAATGGAGTCAGGGCGGCCCGTCATCACGTGCGGTGGGCCCGAAAGCAGGAGGTCAAGCCACTCTATTTTTGTTTTAGTATTTAACAAGTAGGGGTGTCCCAAGGTGACCGCACGGTGTGAGACCAGCATCAGAGGGAGGTGCTCAGTGTCAAGAACAGCGGGACCAACAGTCCTTGAACCAGAGAGGGATGGCCCTGTGTGAGATGTGCATGTGTAGCTTCTGCACGTGCTCCTTTATAGACTGTCAGCCACAGTTCCAATGTCTTTTCTGTCACTTACAGCCCTTCCCTGCTGAGGGAACTCCCAGGTTTGACCATGTCACTGAATTACCAGGGACGTACAGGCTCCTTAGTTGAGGACTGAGGAATGTGCCCATACTGGGGGACACACCTTCCAAGGCAGATGGCACGCACAGGAAAGAGTCTTCTTTGCTGTTAGGCAAAACCACACATGGTAGTAAGAGTGGCTGGGTGTTGGAAGAAGTCTTTGGTAAAATAAATACTTAGATTTTCTTTCTTTCTTTC
>CM052883.1:7540510-7570532 GCA_028534135.1 Potos flavus
TTTTTTTTTTTTTTTTTTTTATTTTGGAGTTTTCTGATTAACCTCTTGGGGGCAGCAACTCCTTAGTACTTAATGTCCTTTTGCCAGATGGAATGATGTAAATTTCCAGGGAATCCATGTTGGCTTATTCTGTCTTCTCTACTGAAGTGTGTTATGATGTCACTGTTTCAATTCTATGCTTCCTTCCATTAACTAAAATAGTAAACATATGAATCAAAGTCATATGTCTTTGCAAATTAAAAGGGGACAAATTTGCATGTTCAATGAAAGAAGCAGTTGATAAATTGGCTCACAGCTTAATTTAGCTCACTTTCATTTTTCTGAAAATCATAGTGAAAAATTCATTTTTTCCCACTAACTCACTCAAAATTGGATTGCTCTTTTTTTTTAAAGTTTTTATTTAAATTGCAGTTAGTTAATATACAGAGTAATATTAGTTCCAGGTATACAATATAGCAATTCAACCCCTCCGTACATCACCCAGTGCTCATCATAACAAGTGCATTCCTTAGTTCCCGTCACCCATTTAACCCATCCTCCTCCCTCCTCCCCTCTGGTAACCATCAGTATGTTCTCTATAGTTAAGGATCTGTTTCTTGGTTTGCCCCTCTCTCTTTCTCCCCCCTTATTCATTTGTTTTGTTTCTTAAATGACACATGTGAATGTAATCCTATGGTATTTGTCTTTTTCTGACTGATTTCATTTAGCATAATATACTCTAACTCCATCCACGTCATTGCAAATGGCAAGATTTCATTCTTTTTGATGGCCGAGTAATATGCTATTGCATGTATATACCACATCTTCTCTATCCATTCATCAATCAGTGGACACTTGGGCTGTTTCCATAATTTGGCTATTGTAGGTAATGCTGCTGTAAACATTGGGGTGCATGTATCCCTTTGAATTAGTATTTTCGCATTCTTTGGGTAAATAAAAATTGGGTTGTTCTTTAACTCTTTTATGTGTTTTGTTTCCATACGTGATTGTAACCTCCATTTGTAGGTCAAAGGCTACAAGTTACACTTCTCATTTATTTTTTAATTAGCCCAGTGCTTATGAATGTATTTTTGTAGGTACTTAATAATGTGAAAGCTATTGGCTTGAATTGAATTAAATTATTTTTTATTTTTAAAAAATATTTTATTTATTTATTTGAGAGAGAGAATGAGAGAGAGAGAGCACAAGCAGGGGGAGAGGCAGAGGAAGAGAGAGAAGCAGGCTCCCCACTGAGCAGGGAGCCCGATGCAGGGCTCGGTCCCAGGACCGAACAGGACCCCAACTGAAGGGAGACACTTCGCCAACTGAGCCACTCAGGTGCCCTGAATTAAATTATTTTAATGAATATTTAAGGGTCTGTTTTAGAGAAGGCATAATTCCAGATAATGAAGACACAAAGATAAATAAGATATAATCCTCTTATTCTCAAGGACCTCACATGTCTTTTTTTTTAAATCTTTATGTTCAAGTCTTTATATATTGTTTTGAATAGGTAGTAGAGACATGTGATTCCAAGTTAAAGCAATTGACATTGAGATTGACATCGAGAAGTGTAGTTCCTATTTATGTCTCTGCCCTTCCTTTCTCCAAGTCCAATTAATCCTCAGCTGGTAATCATTTCATTAATTCCATGTGCCCTTTTAATGTTTCTTTATGTATATACAAGCAAATACACACATACATATATTTTCCTTTTTTCTTATAAAAAGCACATAAGCCATTCTTACCTTGCTTTTTCCACTTAATGTCTTCCGAAGACCTTTTTATTTCTGCACATAGTGTTCTTACCTTATTTAAAAAAAAAATGACTGCTTATATCCCACAAAGTGTTAGTATCCAAAAAATACAAAAACGTACACAACTCAACACCAAAAAACCACAAATAATCCAATTAAAAATGGACAGACATTAGCAGTCATTTTTCCGAAGACGACATCCAGATGGCCAATGGACGCACGAAAAGATGCTTGACCTCACTAATCATCAGGGAAACGTTAATTAAAACCACAATGAGATATCACCTCACACCTGTCAGAATGGCGAAAATAAGAACACAAGAAACAAGTGTTGGAGAGGATGTGGAGAAAAAAGAACCCTCGTGCACTGTTGGTGGGAATGAAAACTGGTGCAGCCACTGTGGAAAACAGTATGGAAGTTCTTCAAAAAACTGAAAATAGAATTGCCATATAATCCGGAATTCCGCTACTATTTACCCAAAGAATATGAAAACACTAATTTGAAAAAAATATATGCACCCTTATGTTTATTCCAGCATTTTTTACAATAGCCAAGATATGGAAGCAACTAAAACGTTCACTGATAAAGAAGATGAGGTATATACACATACCCAATGGAATATTATTCAGCCATAGAAAAGAATGAAAGCTTGCCATTTGCAACAACATGGATGGAGTTAGAGAATATAATGCTAAGTGAAATAAGTTGGTCAGAGAAGGATAAATACTGTATTATTTCACTCACATGTGTATTTAAGAAATAAAACAATTTGAAAAAAAAGACAAAAAACCGGACTTAACTATAGAGAACAAACCGATAATTATCAGAGGAAAGTGGGGGGGATGGGTGAAATAGGTGGAGGGGATTGAGCACACTCATTCTGATGAACATTGGGTGATAAATGGAAGAGTTGAATCACAATATTATGCACCTAAAAACTAATATAATGCTCTATGTTACCTATATTGGAATTAAATTTAAAAAATGGCTGCATAATATTCATTATGTGTATGATTGTTTAACCCAGGATTTTCACCCTTGACACTACTGAAATTTGGGCTGGGATAATTTTTTGTTACGGAGATTGTCCCTTTGCCCACTTAGCCACTGTGCTACCCCTGGTGTGACAGCTAAGAATAAATCATCCTAGTTGAGAACTGCTGGTTTAAACAATCTTCTAATGAGGAACACTTGGGTTCCCTCCAATCTTTTATTTCACAAACCATGCAGGAATGAGTAATCTTATACATATGTTGTTTTGTATGTGTGCAGGATATAAATTACTAGCCGTGGGATTGCTGGTTAAAGTGGAAGTACCTTGGTAAATTTGGAAATATTGCAAAATTTCTCCCCCTAGGGCCATGCCATTTTGGAGACCCAATGACAATGTATGAGATGGTGATTATCTTTCTTTTTTAAATTAAATTTTTATTTTTTTTAAGATTTTATTTATTTATTTGACAGAGAGAAAGAGATCACAAGTAGGCAGAGAGACAGGGAAAGGGGGAAGCAGGCTCCCTGCTGAGCAGAGAGTCCGACACGGGGCTCGATCCCAGGACCCTGAGATCATGACCTGAACTGAAGGCAGAGGCTTAACCCACTGAGCCACCCAGGCGCCCCAGTGATTATCTTTCTATGTAGCAATCTACAACAGAAAGAAACATGGAGAATCATGACAGGCCTGGTACACTCAGAGCTTCTGTGTGGCAGAGGTGTGGGGCTCATAGAGAGAGCATAGACTGGGAATGGTCTCCTATGACAAAAAGGAGGTAGGATTTTATCAACCAGAACATGGACCTCACTACTGCTGGTTAGCAGGAGAGTGGGGATGGAACAGAGCTTGGTCTGTGTTAAGACAAAGCTGGGGGCACACGGGAGACTCACCAGAACTGGAAGGGACTTGTGCCTGGACCTCAAAATCCACCATTGCAGCCATCCAGAGAGAAATGGTGGCGAATGGGGTGGCACAGGGACAGACGAGGGCAGAGACCACATTGGGGAGGTTCCCCTAGCTCTCCACACTCTGCCCTTGCGGCTGCTTCATCTGAGATTACCCATAAGTCAGATCACCTCACTTCTCTGCTTATACCCTCCGGTGGCCCCCAGTGCATTCTGAGCAAACATGTAATTGCTTAGAATGGCCCCCAAGGCCCTATGTGATCTGCTAGGCTGTGACTCTGGGGGAAACTGAGGCTTTTCAGGAATTAGGGAGGCACACAGGCTCGACTTCTCATCTCCTCCAATCCCTGCGCCCCCTGCTACTTCCACCCCCTGTGACTTCTCCCCTCTCCCCTCTATCTTTCATTCCACAGGCTTAGCAAGTACTGGGGGCTGGGGGGGGGGGCGCTGGTTTCTGGGCCAGTCCAGGCAGAGGCCCACATGACTTATCAAGAGGGATGGTGTGTGGGAATTTGATGTGTGTCTATAGTTCCTACCCTAGCCTTTAATGTAGGTGGCATTGATGAATGTAGCAACTAGAAGCGAGCAAATTAATTCTGCTTCTGTAATTGTTGAGTTTCTTGGCATGTTATTGTAGCTAACATAATATATTATCTTCAGCCCTTGATTGCTTCTAAGTCACCAATATACCTATGCTTATTTGTAGTAAGCTTCTTTTTTTTTTTTTTTAAAGATTTTGTTTATTTATTTGACAGAGAGAGACACAGCGAGAGAGGCAACACAAGCAGGGGGAGTGGGAGAGGGAGAAGCAGGCTTCCCGCCAAGCAGGGAGCCCGATGCGGGGCTCGATCCCAGGACTCTGGGATCATGACCTGAGCCGCAGGCAGACACTTAACGACTGAGCCACCCAGGCGTCCCTGTAGTAATCTTCTTACCCAGGTTTCTTACATATTTATCTTGTTTCATTCTCGATGGTTTGTGATTTCTTTATCTTTCTTGTCCTTTTGTGGTAGGCTGAATAATGGCCTACCAAAGATGTCCACCTAATGCCTGGAACCTGTGAATGCTACTCTCCATGGCAAAAGAGACTTTGCAGATGTAATTAAGGTCGTCGAGATGGGGATTGTCCTGGTTTATTTTCATGGACCCAGTGTAATCCCAGGGTCCTTAGGAGTTGGATGTCAGTGTCGGAGAGAAGAGGATATGACCACAGCACCAGAGGTGGGAGTGATGCCCTCTGGTGAGGAAGGGGCCACGAGCCAAGGAACACAGGCAACCTCCAGAGGCTGGAAAAGGCAAGGAAAGGGATCCGCCCCACACTGAAGTCTCCAGAAATAAATCAGTCCTGCTTTAGCCCAGTGAAACTGACTTCGGATTCCTGGCCTCTAGAATGTAATGTGTTGTTTTAAGCCTATGTTCGTAGTAATTCGTTACAGTAGCAACAAAAAACTAGTAACTATTAAAACATCTTTCGTTATTATCCATCTCAGGAGCTAAGTCTGGTGATCGAGAGCGTGGACTTGAGGATCGGGCTCCTGGTTCTGTTACTTACCCTCTGAGTAGACTACCCAGATGGTTAAATCCCACTAAGCTTCATTTTCCTTACCTACAAAATGGGCATGTTTATTCTTGCCCTTCAGATGTTGTGTGAAGATTTTGCTAGGACATGCGTAAGAACACTTAACCCGGTGTCTGATGTAGGGTAGCCTTTTCATAAAGGTTTGAATATAAGCATTGGAGGACTAACCACCAAGTACCTTCAGCAGCCTATACCCTGCCTGCTGTGCATTCAGAATAAGGTTCCACTTATTAAAAGTGCATTTGGTTCTGTGTTTACAGGAACCCAAATAACTTGCAGCTGTGACGCGTTATCAACTGGGCACTTCATCGTTTCTTATTTTCTCCTTCCCCTAATTATGAAAATGGAACATTTCAAGTTACGAGTTATTTTGGGGAGGCTGTATTCTGTCTCTGTCCAAGATGGGGGGCTTATAAACAACCACCACTGATTTCTCACCGTTCTGGAGGCTGGGAAGTCCAGGATCGAGGTATTGGCAGATTCAGCGCCTGGTGAGGACCTGCTTCTTGGCTCAGAGATGGATGTCCTCCCCGCACCCTCATGTGGCACAAGGGACAAGGGTATCTATGAGGTCTCTTTTCTAAAGGCTCCACAGTCATGACCTAATCATCTCCCCAACTCCCCAACCTCTTAGTACCATTACCTTGGGATTAGGTCTCAACATCTGAAATCTGGAGGGACACAAACATTAAGTCTATAGCATTGCTTTGATATGTCTTCATTAATGGCCTAAGATAGTTTCATTTACAAGATCCTTTATGTAGAAACAAAAGCATTTAATGGAACAGACTAGTTTGAACATAATTCAAATGAAACCATAATAATGTCTGTATCTTTTAGGACTCTTTCAGCATCAAGTGACAGAAATTTAATTCAAACGGTATGTATGGAAAGCTATGATCTGATCATGACAGATGTCCCGAGGCAAAATGGCTTTCAAGATTTGGTTCAGTGGTTCTGAAATCCTTGGTGTTGGCTTCATCACCAGCCAGGTGGCATGGTGGTCACTCCAAACCTCACCTTAGTCCCCCAAAGGTCAGAATCCTGAGCCAATTGCTGGCAAAGAGAATGAGATAGTACTGGAAGAGGGGTATAGTCAGCTCCCCTGGTGGCTCTGGGCTATGGGGGAACAGCGTACATAGGGGTTACTGTGGGGATCTATTATTATTATCTATTATTATTGTTATCTATCTATTATTATCATCTATTTAGGGAGGAAGAATCTATTATTATTGTTATCTATCTATTATTATCATCTATTAGGGAGGAAGAACAGGCAGTAGCTGCTGGCTAAGCACCAATGATCATTATAGAGTTGATATTTTTCCCTCAAATTGAATGTTTCTAGAAACTACTTCAAGTTTTTCTTAGAATACGATCCATATGTCAAAAATGAAATATTTCTACTTAGATATTTACAAATGGCAAAGCAGACGACTTCTGAAGTCAAAGTTTTAATTTTCAGGCTTTTCTTTTAGTGGAAAAAGACAACCATATTTTCCAAAATATAAAATAAATTCTTTGGGTCGAGATATATTGTAGAAAGCTTCATGTGAGCATGTGATTTAAAAATACTGAAGAGTTTGTTGAGCAACTTCTTATTACTGGAGTCACAAACCTTTGATAGCCATTGCATTAAAAGAATCCCACTGTTTAATTAAAAAACCTGTAAAATTTTCTCTGTGCAACTAGTAAGTGACATGATAGTGAGATATGTGTATATATACACACAAAAATTATATATAATGTGTATGTATAATGTATATAATGTATATGTCTGTGTATATATGTGTAGGTTGTAATATAATGTAAGTAAATGTGTATCTATGTATATACGAATATATATAGTTATCTATCCATGTATGTATATCTATGTAGAAGGTACGTATGTATTTCTGTATTATGTTTATATCACTATAGTTCCATTAGAATGTCAATAGTACTCTGTGTTCTCCTGTGGACAAAATCATATTTATTCTCTCACAAAGCTCCCATAAAACCGGCAAGTATTAATTTTCTACTTTGTGATTTTTTTCTAGAATTGCTCCTCCTATTGCTTCTGGTCCTATTTGCTTCTATCCCAATGCTTGCTCCCTTTGGACTACATCCTAAGACCGTTCCATTTATTTTAAAAGAGACAAAGTGGCTATATTTCACTCAGAAAAATAATGTTAAAATGCCAGGAAATATTAATGGGAACTGAAGAGATATTAAAAAAAAAAACCCTCCATGTTTGGGGATATTATTTTGCTTAAATTTGCTAGCAGCCCTAAATTATTCTTCATTTTTCTGTAGAGGGATTATTTAATCACAATAATTGAGATTTTCATTTTCAGGGCAATTTAAAGTCCTTTGTGAATGTTTCACATCGACTTATTATTATTAACCTCAGGGAGCAGAGACATGAAGAGAAACAATGTGTGAAGGGAGAGAGCTCTTTAGAGGCAGAGAGACTTAAACATGGGAGAATATCGACTATTCCAAAAATAAAGTGTTTAATATAAACAGCCTTGGGAGATTCATAAACATAGAAACTTGACACATAATAAGCCTCACTCAGGCTTTAAATATTAGGAGGGTAAAATCGACGTATATAAACACCCCTCAGGTTCAAGGATGTCTTTAAATCACTTTACGTGTACTTCCTCTTTTTGAAATGAATTAGACATCTCAATACATATATGATAGGCCTTTATAATCACTATCGTGAAATCCTCAAGGCTAATTATACAGTTCCTATATCCTGACATCTTCAAACTCTTTCCCCCCTTCTCTACTCAAACCTTATTTTCCTCAACTGCCCCACCCTGTGCAGAGAATTTTAGGGACCTCCAACTCTACTCCTAAAGCTCTCTGGGCACTTTTGTGTATAGTTGTAGTCAACATATACAATGATAGATGTTTGCCTCGTCCATCTTTTCTACTAGAGCACGAACTATTGGAAGGCAAAGGCTATACCTTACTTTTGTGTCCATCATCATGGACACAGTTTGTGACATATCGTGTTCTATACATGTATAAACAACACAAAATAAAGGAAGGCATCATGTACTTTTCCCAGTTCAGTTTTCCTTTAACAATTTCTATGGTTATCTTTGAAATAGTTACATGTTAAATAGTACCAGAATTTCCATGTCACTTTAGTCAGTGCTGACAGTGTGGCTGGCTCTTTCTTATTGACTTCCTGTGTTGCAAGGAGACAGATGGAATGGGATGCCTCTCCCCGGGGCTCCACAGTCCCAGCTGGAAGTAGACAAGGAAGGGGAATTGTGTAGAAGGTTTAAGACAGAAACGATCTCCTTCAAATATTCAGACAATGGAGTCTGAGTGCATGCAAGATGCTGTGGGGAGATGTAGATTAAGCATTATTGGTTTAATTTAGATTAAATAGACAGGGCAAATGGCTAATTCAAGATAAAATCCACTTTGGGTATTGTAATGCCCAAATTTCTTACTTTATTTTGTTAGCACAAATTCGCCAAGTTCGGTCTCTTTTCTACTAGGTGCTACAACAGAAGCATTTGTCTGTTTGAGTCAAATAGGTAATTGCCATCAGGTTCTCTTTCCTGATCAGTAAGTATCAGGGAAATTAAATTCACTTTCCATGACTAAAGGATAATAAGCCAATGGGTCAACTGGTAAGGGGGTAAAGGGAGAACTCTACAACAGACATTTCAGGGGAAAAAGAAGCAGTTGAACGATTTGTGCAGAAATACCAGTTGTGAGACTGGTCTTCATGCTGTTGTTGAGAGCCTCATAGTCCCCGGGGTTGAGGGCTCTCTTTGGCTGTCCGAAGTGGTGTGAGGCTCAGTTTATATGGATAACGGCCCAAGGAAAAAGCCAAGGAGAGTCGGGGCTGGAAGCACTTCCTTTGGTACAGACGGTTGAAGATGACCTTGAAAATGCCCTTATTTTGGAGAGCGAGCTTCAGCGCCCAGTAGTATATCAGATACCTCTGGTGGGTCAGCTAGCTGACAGGAGGGTTGGTGCAGTCACTTGGCCTCCCGAGGCATCTGGAGATGAATACCCAAAGGAGAAGAGAAACTGTGAAACAAGTGTTGAAGATAAAATTTGCCTGAAAAAAACCCTGTTTTTAAATCTTCAGATCAGCCTGGTTATACCCACAATGGCAAAGGTAGCTCTTCTCTTGGACGAATAAGCCATACGATATTTGCTTGAATATCCATTTCACATTTATATCCTTCTTACATTTATACAGCTAAATGGAATAGGCAGTGAATTTATTTAAAAGAAAAATATTTTTTTGCCATTTCTACTTGGAGGGCGTGCGTGGCTCAGTCACTTAAGCGTTTGCCTTGGGCTCAGGTCATGATCTCAGGGTCCTCGGATGGAGGCATCCCCCTCCCCCACAATGGGGCTCCCTGCTCATGGAGCATCTCCCTCTCCCTCTGCCCCTCCCCCCACCCCCGTGCGCTCTCTTGCTCTAGTTCTCTCTCTCTCTCTCTCAAATAAATAAATAAAATCTTTAGGAAGTAAGAAAAAGAAAAAAAAATTGCAAACTTTCCTTGTTTTAGCCTTGAGTCATTTTGCTATTTTTTTCCACATAAAGCATTCAATTAATTGTAAGACATTTGTCGTGTGCCATTACCCTTTCAATCATGTATGTAAACATACATAAGCTATAATTACGTAATTACTTGTTTTTAAAATGGGAATGCTTAGTTTTTAAAATGTTAAATTCGATCCAAAAAGTAAGATATGCAACAGAAATGTATGTGTTGTATTTCAATTAGCACCATCAAAATAAAACAATTTCTTTTCTTTTTTAAGTAAAATAATTTCTTATCATATCACACAAACCGCACTTTTTTTCCCCTCTTTGACGGTGGAACAAATAAAGCAACTGTTTCATCAATTATTCTCCTAATAACCTCAAAATGCTTCAAAATCTATGTGACTGACCTCCTGAATATCACTTTAAAAATATAGAGGGAGGGAAAAGAAACCCAGTGAAATAATATTTTAACAAGAAAATAAAAATTAAATTGCCAGCTTGCCTATGTGAATGAATCTAGTTAATTAGCTGTTCAGTTCAGACAAAACTGAATCTGAAAATCATCTAGACTCAAATTCTAAAGCAAATTTTGTCCAAAATAAGATCAGATCTTAAGAATTCTCTTAACCATTATATTCTCTACTTTAAATCTTAGATATAGCCTTTACATATTTTTTATTAAAAAGGAGTACATAGGAAAAGAAAAAGTAGCATTTCTTTACAGGCCACCCCTCAAGATCAATCATTTTGTTTCTAAAAATTCAGACAAGTTTTATATACATTATGTATCTTCAATGACGTGGTTTAAATTGAACCTGAACATCTGTGAGTTTCTTGAATACGGCTGGTTTTCTTCGGTTTATAAAAGGAATTGATTCTGGCCTCTTCTGCTCTCTAACTTTGTTTCTGTTTAATAACTCTGTTTTGAAGAATCGCCAGCTTCCTCCACGCGATGCTTCTCAGACTTTAATGGATGTGACTCCCCTGGGAATCTTGGTAAGTGGCCGATTCTGATTCAGTAGGTCTGGGTCGGGCCTGGGACTCTGCCATTTCTAACAAGCTCCCAGATGATGGTGTTGACACAGGACCACACTTTCAGCAGCAGGGACTTAGAGAAATTTTTATTTTCAAACCTTCAGTTGTCTCAGTACTCCTTGAAAACCTGCTTGCAGGGCAGAATCGAGGCCTGTCTGTAGGGACTGGCTATGATGTGCACATTATAAGGGATAATTCCCCTTGGCTGATCTTCCTACTGCTTTAAAAATGCTTACTATGGACACTTAAAAAAAGTTATTTGAGAGAGAGAGAGCATGAGTGGAAGGAGCAGAGGGAGAGGGAGAATCTCACGCAGACTCCATACTGAGCGTGAGCCCGACATGGGGCTCGATCTCAGGATGTCGAGACCACCACCTGAGGAAACCAGGAGTCAGTGGCTCAACCCACTGCGGTACCCAGGCGCCCCCTATGGACACTTTTCTTGGCATTATAAACTTTAAAATCTTCGAATAAAAGCCAAGTCATTCTTTCTATGAAAAAGAATCTTCCTTACAAAAAAAAATCTTATTTTAAAATTCAAGATTCTAAAAATGAATCTCAGAGTTATAAAACAAATACTTTAAAATAATTTAAAAATAGAATCTTTTCTCCACAGAAACACATTTGTTTTACCTTCTCAGGATCAACATCTATCAAGAAGTTCTGTACCCAGGACTTCAGGATTTCTGTCTCTCTCACAGAGAGAGCGTTTCGAATTCATTATAAAATAAGATCTTTTCCATAGTTGCAAGAGGGAGAGTATTATTCATTTTAACTCTTGATCGGGCTGTTCACTCTCGTAACCGTGGTAAGCAAAAAAGAATGAGAATGTCATCTTTCCTGTATCACAAGAGAGATTTGAAGGTCTCATAAATTTTAAAATTTCATGAAGAGATGTGGGAAGTAAGAAGTATGAGGGATTTTCCACTCAGCAGCATAAGAGTGCTTCTTGTTTACATAATATTCAAGGGCCATGTGTTAATAATGGAAACCTCACCTGAGCTTGCATTTCAGCTTGGGTGTGTGGGAAGAAGTTGTACATACAGAATTCCCATGGCCATGGATATGCTTGTTTTGATTATTCATTTTTTTGGTGATGAAATATTTTCAGTAGCAAATATGCATTTTGAGGATATACTTTCTGACTTCACAAATGGTTTAGACAGGTGGTTCTCAAAGTGGGGTCCCCAAACCAGCAGCATTAGCATCACCTGGGAACTCATCACAGATGCAAATTCTTAGATGGGGCTAGATCTATTGAATCAGAAACCCAGGGTGGGGCCCAGCCATCTGAAGTTTAAGAAGGTCTCCAGATGATTCTGATGGACGTTTAGTTAAACTACATCAGTTGTTCTCAACTGGGATGGATTTGCCCCCCACCTTTCCCAGAGGCATTTGACAGTGTCTGGACATAGTGTTGGTTCTAACAAACTAGGGAAGGGTGCTACTGCCATCTAGTGGGTAGAGGGTAGAGGTGCTGCTAAACATCTTAACAATGGGGGCGGGGGGCGGGGTGGTGGTGGTTCGGCGCAAGGAAGAGCCCAGCAGCTCAAAATGTCAATACTGTGGAGGCTGAAGAACTCTGGACTAAATCCTTAAAGAAATCAATAAAGAAAGTAGCTAAGTTTAGTCAACAGAAAGGCAGAATGGATTAGCGAATGAGCAAAGGTGTAGAATTTAGGCTCTGGCTCTGCTAATTAATAGTTGTGTGATTTCATGTAAATCTCTTAATCTCTCCAATTCAGTTGTCTCATTTATAAAATGGGAATAATCCCTGCCTATTGCATGGATTACTATGAGGATCAGATGAGATAATGTGTATGAACACACCTCGTAAACTGTAATGCTAATCAAATTGAACCAAAGGATTTTTCCAGTGGGGGGAAGGCATAGACAAGAGGTGGGAGGAGGGTGCTATAAAGGGTTAGAGCATCTGATTCAGCTGTCTGAAAATAACCAGACTCCATGTACATCTGAGTTGTGCCGCAGATTTTTCCCTCTCTGCTTCTTACGTGCCTTCCTGTAACTACTTCAATTTAGCTGTTCTTAGTTTCAGTCGCTGTAAGATATAGAAATAGCATATTCTGTGTACACTAGAGGTTCTCAGACTTTAGCCTGCATCAGCCACTGGGAGATTTCTGTTCTGTTCTGTTCTGTTCTATTCTATTCTATTCTATTCTATTCTATTCCAGAGAACATTTAAGCCTCTTCATAAATTTTCAAGTGTTTTTAACAATACATTGTTGGTTATCGGTACAGAGTCGTACCCCAAATCTTTAGAGCTTTTTCATGTTGCTTAACTGAAACATTAAGCTCATTGATTAATAATTTCGATTTCCCAGTCCCTGGCAACCAGCATTCTATGCTCTGCTTTTGTGATTTTGACCTCTTTGGAAACCTCATGTAAGTTGAATCATGCCGTATTCATCCTCCTGTGACTGGCTTGTTCCACTCAGCGTAATGTCCTCCAGGTCCATCTGGTTGTCATATATCGCAAAATTTCCTTCTTCCCAAACATTGACGGGCGTTCCGGCGTATGTGTGAACCACGCTGGCTATACCCCTTCATCGGACCATGGGCTTTCAGGTTGTTTCAGCGTCGTGGCTGTTAGGAATACCGCAATGAACACAGGACTTGCAGACACCTTTTTGAGATCCTGATTTCAGTATTTTTTAGACAAAGACCCAGTTGTGGGATTGCTGGATGGTGTGGCAGGTGTACTTTTCAGTTTTTGAGTGACCTCCACGCTGTGTTTCCTAGCGGCTGCACTGTTTTATGTTCCCACCACCAGTGCCCAAGGGTTCCGGCTTCTCCCCACCCCAACCATCGAGCACCGTCTCTACCACGAGAGTCTTGTCAAAGCTCATCGAAACACGGCTTGATGGTTTCAATCCCCAAAGCTTCTAACTCAGGAGGCTGGGGTGGGGTGGGGTGGAGCTGAGAAATTACATTTCAACAGCGTCCCGGGGGATGCCGCTGTTGGTCTCGGAACCACATGTTGAAAGATTGCTCTGTCCCCAGCACTCGCTGGAGGACAGGAGATAGTAGAGCTAAGGGATAAGTGTCCCTGTAAGCTTGGCTTCACTGTTTATTTTGCCAAACTTCTTCTGACATAAGGAATGGCTTTTATTTTCTTGGCAAGTGACATCATCTCTCTTATTAAGCCCTTGCCTGAAAAGGTCCATTTATTTCTCTTTCCTATTTTCAATGATGTTAACAATTTTCGCAATTTAGTATTGATGGTGGCCTGTGCTTGGTTAATTGAGGCTACTTTACTTTAGCAATCATATTTAATGGCAGAAGATGCACACTTGGCTTAAATGGAGACAGGATGTCCTAATGTATTTTATTTATTTATTTATTTATTTATTTATTTATTTATTTATTTATTTATTTATTTATTTATTTTAAAGGTTTTATTTATGTATTTGACAGAGAGAGCAAGAGCAGCAGGGGCAGAGGGAGAGGGAGAAGCAGGCTTCCTGCCGAGCAGGGAGCCCGATGCGGCGCTCGATACCAGGACCTTGGGAGCATGACCTGGGTCGAAGGCAGATGCTTAATGACTGAGCCATCCAGACGCCCCTATTTATTTATTTATTTTTAAAGATTTACTTATTTATCTGAGAAAGAGATAGGGCGCACATGTAGAAGGGCAGAGGGAGAAGGAGAGAAGCAGACTCCCCTCTGAACAGGGAGCCCGAGGCGTGGGGCTCCATCCCATGACCCATGAGATTATGACCTGAGCAGAAATCAAGAGTCAGGTGCTCAATTGTCTGAGCCACCCAGGTGTCCCCCCTAATGTATTTTAGATAAAGAGTAGTTTTGTTATTCAGTGTTTGTCTTTAATTTAGGAAATACAGTACTATCAAAAAAGCAAAAACATGAACATGAAGGCAGAGGTCTGAACTGAAGGCTTTGTATTTGAAAGGTTTTTTACAGTGTGGCTCACGGACTATTTGTCTCAGACTAAATTGGGATATTTGCTTAAAATGCAGTCTCTGGGGCTCCACTCCAGAAGTAAGGATGCTCAAAGAGGGACTCTGAGGAGGGTCCCCCCCAGGGTTCTGCACAGAACGTCAGCAAAATGGCTGAATTGGAGTTTCCTACCACCTTCTCCTTCCCCCAAGAAACTGACGAACCTACAATGACACATCATTATCCCCTCAAGTCCACGGTGTACATTAGAGTTCAGTGTTGGTGTTGGACCTTCTCTGGGTTTGGACAAATGTGTAATGACACACATCCATCACTATAGTATCATATAGAGCATTTTCACTGCCTTAAAAATCCTCTGTGCTGGTTTCACTCCTAAGTCTCCACTGTGCTGTGTGGAGTATGACGTAACACACATTTGGGGAAAAAATACTTGCTATGTATGAAGGTACATTTTTCATACTCATGTCCTCGAAAATCACTGTGTCTTTAACACTGAAAAGATTATTTGCCTTCCCTTGTTTTTGTTATAGTTGAGGACGCTGAGGTACAAAAGTTGGGTTGCTTGTTCAAGGTCCTACATCTAATTAATGACAGAGATAGAACTAGACTCCAAACATTTTACCTCCTGTAATCTTTCTTTGTCACTTCACAGACTAAACACGGTGCAGAACCCACGGCAGTTACGTTAATGCGGACTTACACACTTCTGTTCTAAGTAAGACTTTTCTTTTTGTCATCCAAGGCATTAACAATTGTTTTACTAATCTATCACCTTTCTCCTTTTTTTCGAGCCACCTCAGATGGCTCACTGCCAATCCCCAAATAAAACATATTTTCAATCCCTCCGCATCTTTGCTTACGCTGTTCCTGTTTTCTAGAATGTCCTTCCTTTCTCCTACTCAGTCTTCAAATCCCAGCTTGGGAAAGACTTCCTGACCTCACTCAGTGTATCACTCTTTCCTTTGAGTTCCCATAGCATTCCAAATATAACTGACCAAATTGCATGACACACACTGTCTCCTCTCACAGCCTAACTGGTAATGATTGCTAATGAGAAGTTCGGGTCTTGGAGGAGACAGACGTAGAAATGATACTGGATATGGACTTATTTACTTGGAATCATTCCTTTTTAAAAAACATTATTTATTTATTTGAGAGAGAAAGAGCGCACTTGAGCAGGGGGGAGAGGCAGTGGGAGAGAGACAAGCAGGCTCCCCACTGAGCAGGAAGCCCGGAAACAGGGCTTGATTCCAGACGCTTAACTGACTGAGCCACCCAGGTGCCCTACTGAGAATCATTCTTCTGTAGAACCAGGACCACCCAAATTGACTCAAGGAAAGCAGATTCTCCCTTCGTATCGATACATAGCATATTCAGTCCATGAACCTTTCCAGGGCTCTGGGCACAGTATTGTCTACAGAATTCTGCCCAGCTAAATCCTCCTCTTCAGTTCTGATTTCTAGGCTCAGAAAGACCCTTTCTCCTGTTCGTGACAAACTGAATACTTCCTGTTTCCTGTGAAATTCTGCCTTTTATATGCAGGTCCTCCCTCTGCCCACATTACAGCTCCCACCATAGCACGAGATCTTGCTGATTCATTAATCCCAGCACACGGAGAAGAACCACACAGAGGGGCTTGTTATGAGCTTCCCTCACACCAGCTAGTAGGCACTCAGTAAAAATATTGGCCGGATAAATACATCAGAAAATAAAGGAAAATAACCTATAATTTTGCATGGCAGTGAAATGCAAGCATATCTTACTCCAGACAGCAAGGCCCACACAACATTGTTTTGACTCCTTAGTTGACATAAAAGTTTTGCCCTTCTCAACTGAAGTATAAAACTAATAATATTAATTTGTAATAGCAATTAGCTTTTCAATGTCTTCCCAATCGACTAGTCATGGCCTACATCAACCCAGGCTGCAGGCATTTCCTTATTCCTACGTTTCCTAAAATATATACTTAATACGTTGTACATTTCCTTATTCCCATGCTTAAATGAATAGAGACACAGGCATAGGATATATTTTTGTGTTAGGAGTTAGGTTCCGGTCAGGTGGAGGGGATAGTGAGCTAGGGTCTAGGATTCACTGTGCCTTTAGCGGATGAGTGTCTTGTGATCCCTTGAGAACCCCTGAAATATGTGATGTGTTGGCTGATTACATTTCCCATTGAGGCTTCTATCAATATTAATCGAGAATAATAAAGAGTAGGTCTTTGTATTATTAGATGTGTAGCTATTGGGAATAATGTGAGCCTTTCAATCTAACTAGGGTAGTGTGTAGAGTTCATAAAATCTTTTTCTGTTGTGATATGAATGTGTATAGAAAACTCTCAAGTAAACTTTACTGCCATTAATGAATTAGTTTAGGGCAGGCAGTTATTTTGAAAAAATCCATTTGCAAGGCTGAGACAACTCTCTCTTCAACCATTGCCTCATCTTTCCAGCCAAATATTTGTTCAACTCCTAGGACTTACAAAGAGCTGAGCTTGAGGCCTTGCTATGGACCTGCATGGGCTACACCAAGTGTTCCTCTGCACTTTTATTCACTTTTCATAAAGGACTTGTATATTTTTAATTCTGCACGCCCTACCTGAGAAACGAAACAGCCCATGATCTACGTGCTCTTTGTAAACTCGTTTAAAAGGAAATCACGTATTTGCCTTCCATTTCAACAAAAGCAACGATGTGTTCCTGAGGACCTAGTATAATGAGTTATGAAAGAAGGATCTGTAAAATTTATGACCACAAAGGTGTTATATAATCTGGTCAATTACAAATAACAACACACAAATAACAACACACAAATATTACAAGGCACCTTCATATGCCATATGTGTAATTTGGGGAGGAATTCAAAGAAAGGAAATAGGGATACAGGATCAGGTAATCCAATTGGCTGTCTTCTCCAGTGTTGACTGACTCCACAGTGTGGTACTGGATTCATAAAGCTACACCCCGGTGAAGACTTCATTTCAGTAATTTGAGTAAAACACGAACAAATCTCATTTTTATTTCTAATCTGGGCTTTGGAGCATCCTTTTCATCCACTAGCCTCTACCAGGCTTGTTTTAGCATTCAAACAGAAGCTGAAGACCAGAAAGAGTCCAGGTGGCAAGTGCTTGCTTCTAACTTACGGGGGAAAAAAAAGCAACAAGAAAAGAATTTAATTTCCCTGCGAAAACATGGAGCAGCTGCTCTTTGCAGTAAGAGTATTGGCTTCCGTAGACCATTATACACAGTGTGCATTATGTGCAAGGCTGAAGTTCTGGAACCTTATAATTTGAGGTGTGTGTGTGTGTGTGTGTGTATTTCTCCAATCAGCCTCCTTGCTGTATGACTCACCATGGAGTTGTCATGGGGGAAAGATGGAAAGATGAATCAGATGAACCAGCTCCTGTAAGAACCAGTATTTCCACCCACAGACATGCCAGTTATGGTGGTCCTCCTTTCTCCAAGCTTTTCTGTCCTGTAAGGAATTCTGGCTACTCTGCAGTGGTATGTGGCACTATGGTCAAGGGAGAGTTTTGAGGCGAGCTTTTAAGCTGAGATAATCCAGGTTTTCATGGAAGATAAGAGGATGTTTTTGACAGAGTGAAAGGGTGGAATGAAAAAATGATACCTTGCCCCTGTGATGCGACAGGTTCAAACGTCACAGCCAAGCAAAGTATTGAAGACTAGTTAACATCCTAAAATCATTGGTGCTAAAAACGAGTGAACTAGAATTTTCTCTTCTTTTTTTAAAGATTTTATTATGAGAGAGAGAGAGGGAGTAAGGGAGGGAGAAAGCATGAGTAGGAGGGGCAGAGGGAGAGGGGAGAGAGAATTTCAAGCACACTCTGAGCCTAGTGCGAAGCCCGATGTGGGGCTCAATCTCATGACCCTGAAATCATGACCTGAGCTGAAATCGAGAGCTGGATACTCAACTGACCGTGCCACCAAGGTGCCCCTTTCTTTTGTTTTTATATTCTCTTGCTTCATAAATACTTGGTGATTTTGCTAAGTGAAAGTCAGTTTTCTCAAATTCTAATATATTCCAAATTTGCTCATTACTAAGATGTTATTTTCTTTGTTTAGTGTTTTTTTTTATTATATTATTACATTATCCACCAGAGATCAGTGAAACCTTACTAGTTAGATAATAAAGTTTAAATAGCTTTTATTTCCTGCAAGCTTAATTTATAATAAATGATAACATTAGAGTGTGATTTCTTCTACAAACTAGTCTCAAACCCAAGCTGTTGCAGAGGATATATATAATATTACATGGTATATAATATTTAAGAAATATACATATATTTAAAGATATGAATAGCTCCTAGACATTCATAGATATAGAGTTGTTAATCTGAAGTCTGTGAATCACCAGCAATTTTGGGCACAATTTTGTGTGAATATGCATTTTCCTGAAAATTGGATCCAGAGCTTTCATCATTTCCCTCAAGGGATCTGTGATTTTAAAAAGATCATGAATTACTATATTAAATAAATGACGTAACTTATATAGTTTATGTATTGACAAATAGTATTTAAATATCATGAGACCTACCAGATAATGCTAATAGGAATTACCGCAATTAAAGAAAAATACATTTTTCCTGTTAATAAAATTATAGTCTTTCCCCAAAGTCTGTGTTGCAGTAAACGCTTATATGATGAAAAATATTGTCGGATATTTTCATCCTTTTTCTTCTGGTGATTATGATACCCTGTATATTCATGATGTGTGCTGACATTTTATAAATCCGAACTGGAGTTTTATGGCTCAATAGTTAATCTAAAATAGAGTGGGTTTGCATCCATACATTTCATAACTTTGAATCCACAGTTTCCCACTAGATTCCCTGTTGTTTAACTATATTCATGTTGGACCTCTAAAAAATTCACCAGGGTGCATATGCAACTTATCTGATTCTGTCATTAACATTGCCAAGAACAAAAGGCTGTCAATTTGTTCCTCAAAGTAAATTTTGTCAAAATGAGAACTCTGGTAATTTTTTTTTTAAAGCAATTTTTTTCCCAAGGCAGTTTCTTAGTAGAACAGGCATTTGTAGAATAGACCGACTCATTTTGACATTTAAAAATGGTCACAAAAAAGTAAAATTTCTCCATTTCAGAATATCGAAAGGCTCAGACATTTAGTTTTTCAAAATGTGAGTTCCTAGTCTGTTGCTAGGCATGGGGTACCCAGACTAGTGAAAATGAAAGGCCTCAGAGTCCAAATGACTCACTGGATACAAAATGAAACAGAGACTATTCTGGATGGCTCCTAAGTAGGCCAGAGGAATCAGAGACCACCTGTTTGGTTCTCTTTAACCCACTCCCATGCTCTGACAGAGTTGAAGGCTTACTCCAGGCACTCATAGCGTAAGGAAACAAGACCCCCATGTTTTGTGTAGTGGGTGACCTTGGAAATGGCACCACCTAGATGAGCCCATATTTTCCAATCCTTTGTCACAAAGCAGGACGCTCATTTTCCAGCCATTCTTTCCTTTTTTTTTTTTTTTTAAGTAGGCTCCATGCCCAGCATGGAGCCCAACACGGGGCTAGAATTCATGACCGTGAGATCAAGACCTGGGTTGAGATCAAGAGTTGGATTCTCACCCAACTGAGCCACCCAGGCGTCCCCTATTCTTCCCTTCTTAAGAGTCATAGCCATCTGGCCATGCTTGGCCTATACCAACACCTCTCTCTACCTGCTTCCACTGGGACTCAAGTAAAACTAAAGTGGAATACTTCAAAGGCTTACAGCTTTGTTGTTTGTGAGTCGAGAGTTCTGGTCATTAGAGTTGTTACTTTCGAGCCCAGTGGAAGAATGTTCCAATGCACGTACATGTAACTAGAGATTTAGGAAGCTTATTTTAGAAAACATTTAGGCTTATTAAATTTGTGCCTCATCTCCTTTTAAACTGTAACTTTAAGACCTCCATCTTGGGGCACTTGGGTGGCTCAGTCGGCTAATTGTCTGCCTTCGGCTCAGGTCATGATCCCAGAGTCCTGGGATCGAGCCCCACATCGGGCTCCCTGCCCAGTGAGGAGTCTGCTGCGCCTTCTGCCCCTCCCCTCACTCATGCGCGCGCTCTTTCTCTCTCTGTCAAATAAATGAAATGAAATAAAATAAAATAAAATAAAATAAAACCACCATCTCATAAGATAAAATATAAAGTTGTCACCCTCGGAAGGATGGCAACATCTCAGGCAGGAAACGGAAACAGTTTTGGAGCCATTCAGGAGGGGGTTGAATCCACTTGGGGGTTGTGTTGTCCCTGGTCAAATTACTTAATCTACCCAAACTTCAGTTTCTTCATCTGTTAACAAGAAATTGAGGGGACGAGTAGCATTTATATCAAATGGCTTTTCTGAGTATGAAATTATTGTGTGATATAGAGAAGAAATATAGCTCATGGTAGGTACTCAATGGACAGACGTCACAGCTCCCTCCGCACACCCATACGGCCATAGTTTTCCCCAGGATAGAGGGAAAAAAATCTTTAAAAGCATTTATTTATAGGTCATAAATGCAAATCAAAACTGGAAAGACAAGGCAAAGTACTAGACTAGTACTTTCAAAATACTTTAAAAAAATCTTTAAAAGTAACTCATAGACAAAATGTAATTAAAAATACATCTTTCCAGCTTTTTAAGATCAATTTAGACTTTTGTCTTGCTTGGAACAGAAAAAAAACAATAGCAGAAGAAAAACCCACCTTTTTTGAGGTAACTACTATCAATGTCATTTTACAACTTTTGAAATTCAGTTAGATATAAACAAAAAGAGTCTCTAAAGCCATAGTTCAACCAATAAATAAAAACATTTGCAGCAACTATCATTGAAGTATTAAAAAAAACCTTATGCATACTATGAAGCTAAGATTACATAAATACATGCCTGGAAAACAGAGGTGGTAGCTCCTGGTACCCTTAAAACCTAGTAAAATGCTTTTAGCATTAACTAAACTGAGTTATTTGTTTTATAATAGAATTCATAGCAAGTTAAAGTAGTCATGTAACTAATGATATAAACATTGACTTTCTTTTTTTTTTTTTTAAGATTTTATTTATTTTTTGACAGAGAGACAGAGTGAGAGAGGGAACACAAGCAGGGGCCAAGGGAGAAGGAGAAGCAGGCTCCCTGCTGAGCAAGGAGCCCAATATGGGACTGGATCCCAGGACGCTGGGATCATGACCTGAGCTGAAGGTAGAGGCTTAACAACTGAGCCACCCAGGTGCCCTAACATTGACTTTCTATCTGACTTTTGTCTAATCATGCCCGACTGACATACATTCCGAATTTTTTGATCCGCAAGAAGAAATCGGTAGGAATTGTTGGGGTTTACTAAAAACACTAGCTCTGTTTTGTTATCGTTCAAACTTACTCCTCTTCTCTCTCCTCCTTCTCTCCCCTTTCTGCTTCTTCTCCCTCTTTCTTCTCATCATCAGTATCCTAATAACCTAAGGTTGTTCAAGAAGTGTCGTTTCATGCAATTAAATATGTACCCAAACTCTGTCTTTCTAAGATGCAGCAGTCTTAGTTGATTCTAACATAATACTCAGTATGTACTGAGTAAATACTAGTTGATGCCTGATGAGAATAAAGAAGTAGAACCATACTGGTGATAATATGTCTCTTTCCCTTTTCAATTGACATTTAGCTTCACTGCCTTAGCTGAACGAACACAGGACTATGTTTTAGGATCAGATTCACTGGTAAGTGACAGTGAATGCAGCTTCATGGGACCCCACACTCAGAAGAGTTCTGCGCTTGGGATATAGTGCTCTGTAATTGCTGTCTTGAAATTCTTATTTCTTTTATCTTTGAATTTGTGAGCACGCGGGAGCATATGCCCAGGGCTTAGAGCCTGGCACACATGGAGTTCTGCCTCCCTTTACCCTTCGCCCCCTTCCTGGGTTGGGTTCTTGGCCACCTGGTGCCTGGGCCGTGCCTGCCCAGTCTAGGCAGCAACTAACTGGGTTGCATGATGGGGAGGAAGCCCTCCTTCTCCCATCCCCCTTTTCCTGGGTGGGGCCGGATGTGGGCTCCTGGATGGGCTGTGTCAGGCACCTGCCTGGGAGTCTCAGGGTGGGATCAGCAGCATCTGGTGCTCTGGCCCAAGCTCTTCCAGGTCCAGAGTGCGTCCTGGGAGAAGGTTGCGATCCCTGAGAGTAGATGGTCTGTTGTGGTTTGAGCAGAGGGCCCGGTGGGAAGGGAAGATTGATTCCCAGATCTTGTGGAGACTGTGTTTTCATTGTGCATTGAACCCAGCAAATTATGTAGCTGGCCCTGTGTTATTATTTAACACTTATTGAGCATTCTGGTTACACAGAGACATCTCTGTATTAAATATTAAGAAACTAAAGGTATTAAAAATATGCTTTCCAAATCTAGCAAAGCATTAGATAATAGATCTTTGGTTAGATATTGATTCCTAATAGTAAAAGACTAACCTGAAAGAGTTAAAACTTTTTTTTTTAATTTGAGGACTTTCATTTCATATCAATTATACATACCATTTAACTTCGACCAGCCATGTTTTTGTGAGCCCAAAGCATCCGAATATCTTTGCAAAGCACTGTTAAACTGAAAATGCATGGGACCAGTGATCTTCATCAGAGAAGAGAGGGCAAAAGAAAAAAAGAAAGTGGAGAGGGAAGTACAGAGCTCTCAGAAATTGTGGAATGAAGGAATGACGTCAGTAAGATGATAGACTAGGAGGTTCCAGCCCTCAACTCTGCACAGAAAAAGGTGACCTGCTGGATGGTAGGGGCCAGTGGAGGAGAAGCAGACTGGAAGGTGACAGTGGCCGGAGGTAATGATACTAATAACAGCCAGATCTATTGAGGATTTGCTATGCATCTGGCCCCAGCTGGATGTATGACATCTATGAACCCATTTAACGCCTACCAGAGTCTTGTGAGAGAGACTCCATATTTACCCCGATTTTGCGGTAGAGGAACCTGGGGCTCAGAGAGGTTAAGGGATGTGTTCTAGGCTACATAGCGAAGAGCTAGCAGAAAAAGAATCTTAATCTAGGCAATTGGTCTAGAGACCATGCTCTTATCATTACTGCACAGGTGAGTTGCGTTTGAGTCTGAGATTCAATTTGGGCTGCCCACGTGTGAAGGACGCCATTACAGAGAGCAGCATCAGTGATACAAGAGCAACATTTTAGTTCTTATTCCACTTATGGACAGAAAAATAACTGAAGGATTCAGGGAAAAAGCATGGGATGAAAACATCAAGAAACTTTTGGTCTAACAGTGTCTTACATTCGTACATAACATTCTGTACTTTTCAGAGCATTTCATCAGTACTATCTCATTTATTTTGCAAAATGACTTGGCAAGACAAGTATTATTGTCCCCATTTTACACAGATAAGGAAATTGAAGCCGGGAGAGATGGAGTGATCTCCAAGTCCAAATAGCTTATAAAATGGAGATGCCAGTCTTCTGACTTCTTTCCACCAAGGGCTATTAGGGAGAAAATTGCGAAGAATGAAATATTTTCTAATCTCAGTTGAAATAGTTAATTATAGATAGTTTTCTTCTCACTGAAATCACTTCCAAAGGCTGCCGTGCCGGGTCTGCTTTCATTAATTGAAATTACAATCAGCTGAAATAATTAAAAATTGAAATCTATAAGGAGGAAGCTCACAGATTTCAAGACATGATTTAACCCAGTTTACTAATCATAAAAGCCATCTGGACATTGGTACTCATTATTTTATTTCTTCTTGGGGCAGATATTGCTACGCTGACTTCAAACAATCGTCTCTCAGTATATTTTATTCTTGAGTCAACATTTAAGAAACACTATTTGAGAGTGGGCTTTGGCTTTGAATTATAAAGAGGGAATAAGGGGGAGGCAGAAAGGCTGACTCATCTTCCAGAATTATACATGTTGGAGAGGGCAGCACATTGAGTGTGCTGCTTCTAACATTTCCAGTGGGTGCTGGGGGACGGATTTGGGGTGGTGCTTACTGGAAAGAGGGTTGTTCTCTCTTTTTCCCTGGCTAGAGGCTGGCTTGTTTGTTGTTGTCATTTCTGCGTTTCCGCCAAGGCTATACTTCTGTGGCCCACAAACTCTCAATTAGCATGTGTAGAACAGTATTAAGAGACTGAAACATGGTGATATTTGTTTTCCTGAGAGCTCTAGGAAGAACAAGATGAGGATATACTGCAAAATTGAAGATGACAGGGTGGTGATGTCAATGATATCGTGTTGGTTTTTTGTTTTTTGTTTTCTCTTTGTCAACATGAAGCTAAGACTCTAGAATCACAGATTTAAAGACTGTTCAAGTGCTGTGGCTCCTAGAGAGCTGATGAAGATAATTAGTTAATGAATTAATTCACTTACTAATTAATGTGCCACACTCGGTGTGGAGCTCAGGCTACGGTGGGAAACAAGAGATACGGCCCTTATCCACATGAAGCTTACAACTTAACAGGTAAGAAATATGGAAGCCTCTGGCTGGCGTGACCAACCACTGGTTATCCAGCCTTCTCGTTATCCCGTCCAGTGGCTGGACAACGCTCAGTGCATAAGACTGTAGTATAAGGCCTAAAGTTAAGGCCCAATATTGTATGTGCCTTGACATTTGGGGAAAAGTAGGAGGGCACTGAATGGCCAACCCGCAAGTTCCCCTACCCACTCTGCTCCTGAGGATGGGATCCCCCAGCCCAACAAGTTCCTTATCGTGGGGACCAGGTACGATGCCTGTTTAGCATGGCAGGCTGTGGTTCCCTGCCACCTACAGAATGGTTCAACCAAGCCAACCACGTCCTCCCGTAGGAACCAGTGATTGCCCTCCCTCTTATTATTACCAGGTCTACCTCCTACAGCCTCTGGTTGTTTGCCATGTTCCAGACTACAATTCCCATGTGGCCCTGCAGGGCACAGCGTCCTTTTCTCCTGGGCTGGAGTGTATGCAACTAAGAGGCTGTGGTCAGTCACCTCTGTACAATGTTGGGTTCTGTGTGTTTGGCTATAATCCTAGGGAGGGAATTCCAACCTCACTAATGGAGAGTAGAGTAGGCGATCAAAGCAAAAGTACCTTAGACACGGAGTTAAAATTCAGTTTCTTAGTATGTCCACTTATTGCAGGGAGTTGAGAAGGGAATGGCATTTTGGTCATGGCCGATACAAATGTAGACTACACTTTGAAGTAGCTGAATACCAAACGCAGAACGAGGGAAACTTCAAGACGCTGTCCACCTTCCCCAAAACCTTATTTTCCTATGCTCGGAAATGGCTCAACAATAATGAAACGATTTTGTCGATTAGTTTTATTAACCTGAGCTATCAACTGACTGAAGCATTTGGAGACTTTAAAGAGGCAGATATTGAAATTTCATATTGTTGCATTCCAATGTTTGGCTTCCTCGGGAGGTTCGGTTTTTCATCTGTCAGTTTTCAATCCTAACCTTGATTTAACAAGTCTTGAGGAAAATTATTCATCTTTGTGCGAGAAATCTACTGAGAATGGTTGACACACACTTCTAAAGCATCTCAGTAGTGAGATGAGGTGGCTCATGCATGTGACAGCGCTCCACTTGTTTTCCTCAAGCAGTCATTCCCTGACTAAGGACACACTCATCGCTTATCATCTCATCTTAATTAACTTATATTTTCATTCGGGTCAAAAGCAAACAAATCACAGTCTGGCAACCCCAAGGATGGATGCTCCTCAAATCAGATGCTTGCAGTGTTCGTTGGGCATGTGCCACGGCTTCCATGATCATGGCGATCTGAAATTGACCAGCACAATTTCTACTTAACCAGACAAAAAGGAATTGGAATTAAACCAGGTAATTGTATGAAAAAATAATTGAAACAGCCATACTGTGGCCATAGAGTTGGAAAGAGAAAATCATAAATGGTAACCCTCCTGTTACCCTAGAGATACCGCGAGGACCTCTTGGTCTGCAGCGTGTGTCACTCCGAGTCCTTGCAGTATGGATGTCTGCTTGGAGACAGTAACTCTCTACCTTCCTAGGGCACCTTTAATTTTAGGGGGATTAGATTGCTGCTTTTTAAAAAAAAGATTTTATTTATTTATTTGACAGAGACACAGCAAGAGAGGGAACACAAGTAGGGGGAGTGGGAGAGGGAGAAGCAGACCTCCCGCTGAGCAGGGAGCCCGATGCGGGGCTCGATCCCAGGAGTCTGGGATCATGACCTGAGCCGAGGGCATATGCCCAACAACTGAGCCACCCAGGTGCCCCTAGATTGTTATTTTATGAAGGAACTAGATGGGGAGATAAGAAAAAAAAGGAGAGTCTGGAAGGAAAAAAAGAGGATGATGGTGAGGCAAGGAGGCTCTCCTGTCAAATTTTACTTATGTGAACAGTCTGGAGGCACCCCGGGTCAGAGACTGGAAAGAAAGGGCAGTCAAGAAGGCATTATGAAATTTCACAGGACATAATGATTAAAGCCTCTGCAGACTGGAAGTCTGCTGAGGGATGGGAAGTGTACTAGATATTTATATACGCTGGAGCAATAGAATTCTTAAATTTGGCTGCACATTGGAATCACCTGGGAGCTTAAAAAAATACTGATATCTCTTCCCCCTCTCAGAGATTCCGATTTCATAGGTCCAGGGCAAGGCTTGAGCATCCAGACTTTTAAAGGCTTCCCAGGTGATGCTAAGGTGCAGTAGCGTTTGAGAAACCCTCAATTTCATTCTCTCCACAGCCTTAGAAAGTAGGTATTATAATCCACATTTTAAGAGTAGCACAAGTACGATTCAGAAGTTAAATAAATTGTCCAAAATCACTCGGCCAGGAAGTATCAAAGCAAGGACCAAAAGCTGCTCTGCCCGTCTCTGGGGCTTGTGCTTTTCCACGAGCTAGTCTGCTGCTCTGCTGGAGAATACTGGAGGGCAGGGCAGGGAGGGGAGGGAGCCCGTGCCCTGGGTAAATGACAGAGCACTGTTCTTCATTATTCATCTTTTATATTAGAAAGTGAGAGTCCCTGTGGAAACTGGTATGGCAGCAGCTTAACAAAAAATGCTACTAATACTTTATAGCCCCTTATTCCTAAATTAAACTGATTTTCTATTTTTAGGGACATACAAACTGAAGTTGGTTCTCCGAGCTCCTTGACTGAGAGAAAAGCAAGGTTATACTGGAATTATGCTTCAGAGATTGAAATCAGTTCCCTTCTGTTTTATGAATGGATTGCAGTGAATATATTTGGCATTTTATAATTTTTCTTACCACTCCCATTATCTTTTTTCTAGCTCACTTTTCAAGTGACAGAGTGATTTATTGGCTGTCTTTTAGAAGTTCCATTTCACTGAACAAATGGTGAATATAAAAATCTGCCACTTGACCTAACACTGACTCAGATATTCAAAAGCTTCGTTTGATTAAAAAGAATTCACAGAAGTGGAGACCAATAAATGTCAGATTGTAAGAAAACTGAGAAAATTCCAGGATTTGTTCTTGTAAAAATCAGCAGGAGGTAATCCAAATGACATTTTCTTTTAGGGTGACCAGAGCCTCGGTCTGCTTTCTCTCTGTAAATTACACATGGCTGTCTGCCATTGACTTCAATTATCTTCACCTAATGAAACCCAAACTTCTAGTACATTTCAACAAAGCCTCAATAAACATACCTTCCTTACTCTTCCTGCCAAAATGCAGAACCGGTTATGTACAGGGAGACTTGAATATGTAAAGCAAGCATGTATTAGAAGGGGAAGCCCCAAACCAAAATTAAATTTCTGTGTTCTTTTGGGAGTTGCTTAGTTATGAAAGGTCTGATAATTACTTATAAAAGCAAGAGACTGGAAAGAACCCAAATGATCCTCAATACAGAACTGATGAACAACAACAACAACAAAGAAAAATCCTCACTACGCAGCCCGTATTGTGTTAATTTTTTTTAGGTAGGATACTGGTATTGTGCTTATGTGAGATAACGTCCATATTATTAGTAATGAAAAATATTGAAATATTTAGTGATAAAATGATATCACATCTGTGATTTTATTTAAAATTCTCTAGCTAAAATAAAAACAACATCCCGTTTAAAAAAAAAACAAACAACAAAATAAGACAGGAAAATCTCTAAAGGGGTAAAACTAAGTATGACAAAAAGGTTGATAAGTTTTTGACTCCGAGTGGTGGGTATACGGGAGTTTATTGTGCTGTTCTGTCTACTCTTACGTATGTTTGGAAGTATTCAGGGGCATCTGGGTGGCTCAGTCAGTTAAGCCAATGACTCTTGATTTCAGTTTAGGTCATGGTCTCAGGGTCGTCAGATTCGTCAGATTGAGTCCTGCATGGGGGTGTGGAGCCCGCTTAAGAGTCTTTCTCTCGTGCATTCTGTCTCTCAAAAAAATAAATAAATAAAGCTTCCTTTTAAAAAAAGTATTCAAAATAGAAATATTTAAACACTGATAAAATCTAAGAATTAAAAACCTGCCTCTTGCCACTTGCTAAGGAATCTATAACCAAGCATTTACATTCCTTACTATGCTTCGGCATCCTTCTGTAACAAGATGGATTGTTACAAACCTGGAACAAGGCCACCAAATAGAGTATTCAGGTTTAACTAACTATAGGTTCATGGAAGTATCGCATAGATCAAGATAAGTAGTGTGACCTTAGGGAAAACTGGGCTACAAACCCCATAAATGGAGGATGTTCTTGTTCCCGTTGGTGTTGGGGAATATTACTTGCAGCCTTCACAGCTTAAAGTAGTCAAGTCGCTGTAAACAGGCATGATTCAGTTTAGACTGGTTGGGATTCTAGCAAAATGAGATCTTGTTATTTAAATATGTTAACAAGATTGGAAAGGGCCTTTCAAAGGTCTGAAAGCTGCCAGACAGGGCTTTTATCCAGGTGTGGCCTCAGGTAAATGTGGAAGAAGGTATTAGTTTATGTCTGGAAACTTCACTCCCACACGAATCTTCCAGAACCATCTCCACACTCAATCTCATCCTGCCTCTTCCTGTGCAGGGCTCAGTGTGCCACTGGGGGACACCAGATGGGTCAGTACCACAGTCCCAAGCCACTCAGGACTTTGCTCCACTCTCCTCCTGCTTACTTTATCCTACAAATAACAACTTTTACTTGGGAGAGCCGTAAAATCCAGTGATGTGAAATAACTGCAATTTGGGGGAACTGAATTTGAGTCCAAATTAAAGTGGGGACACTGGAAAGGAGCTTAGAGGGTCCCAGGCAGTCATACCCTAGACTCCCAACAGAAACAAATACAAGTCCTTCCTGGAGGTAATTATCCTGTTATGGCCTTCAGTTTCCCCAAAGATTAAAATCAACCAAATATGAACTCATAAGAAAAAAAAAA
>CM052883.1:7571032-7715538 GCA_028534135.1 Potos flavus
CTTGTCCACGCCGGGGATTGTCAGACCTTGTATTTTTAGCCTAGTGTGTGTGCTATGTCCTCATACTTTTAACTTGCTTTTCCATAATTATGAATGAGGTTGGACATCTTTTCATATGTGTATTGCCAGGATATCCTCATTGATGAAATGCCTATTCAAGTTTCTCATGATTTTTCTATTGTGTTTTTTCTTATGAATTTGAAGGCATTCTTTATAGATTCTGCATATGAAACCTTTATTAGTCTTGTGTTCCATATATCTGTTCCCTCTGTGTTCCTCAAATTTGCACTGTCTTTATGTCTTTTGATAAACATTTTCTTTATTTTAATGGGGTCCAATGTATCAGTCTTTAACATCTTGGTTAGTATTTTCTGTGTCCCTTAAAAATAGATCCAGCAATTGCACTACTAGGTATTTACTCAACAGATAAAAAAATACAGATTCAAAGGGGGTACATGCGCCCTGATGTTTATCCCAGCATTATCAGCCATAGCCAAACAACGGAGAGAGCCAAAATGTCCATCGACTGAGGAATGGAGAAAGAAGATGTGGTATATATACACACAATGGAATCTTACTCAACCATCAAAAAGAATGAAATCTTGCCATTCACAATGATGTGGATGGAACTAAAGGGTATTATGCTAAGTGAAATAAGTTAGTCAGAGAAAGACAAATACCATATGATTTCACTCACATGTGGAATTTAAGAAACAAAATGGATGAACATATGGGTGGGGGGAGAAAGAGAGAGGGAAACAAACCATAAGAGACTCTTAAGGATAGAGAACAAACGGAGGGTTAATGGAGGGATGTGGGTGGGGGATGGGTATTCAGGAGGGCACTTGTCCTATTGACTACTGGATGTTGTACGTAAGTGATGAATCACTGAATTCTACTCCCGAAACCAATATTGCATGGTATGTTAACTAACTAGAATTTAGATAAACATTTGAAGAAAAAACATTTTCTCTGTCCCACTTAAAAAAAGTTTTTCTATACCAAGATCTTGAAGTTTCGTTGTTCTGCTTTTCATATTTAGACCTAAATTCATCTAGAATTTACATTTATATATAGTTTGAAGTTGTGGACAAGATTAATTTTGTTTTCCATATAGATATCCAATTGACCCAGAATCATTTATTGACAGGATCGTCTTTTCCAAAGGGAAAAAAAGGTTGTCTTTTCCTACCGTTCTACCATGCCAGGTGCATTAAAAATCAAGAACCCACATATGTGTGGAGGTATTGTGGGACTCTGTTCTGCCCCAATGCTATAGTTATCTATCCTGATGTCAATACCCCTCTGTTTTAATTATTGGAGTTTTATAGTATGTTTTCGTATGTAGCTAGGTAATTTCTCCCACTTTATTCTTACTCTTTTAAGATTGCTTTAACTATTCTTGGCCCTCTGCATTTCTATCAACATATTAGAATTCAGTGATCAACTTATGCTAAAAAACAAAACAAAACAAACCTGTCAGTGCTTGGTTTAGGATGACTCTACATGTCAGTTTAGGTAGAATTAACATCTTTAGTATCGTTCTTCAGTTCATAACATAGCACTTCCCCCCCATTTGTTTAAGTCTTCTTTGAATTTTTCTCAGAAGTGTTTTATAACTTTCTGGCTTGAAGTTTTGAACACATTTGGTTAGATTTACTCCAAATTATTTATTTTCTTGAGTTTTTTATTCTTGTATCTATTTCTTGGACTCATACAGAAAAATACATATACCAGAAGTGTGTGTAGCTTTGTGAATTTTCACAAATCAAATACAACTGTGTAGCCAGCACTCAGATCAAGGAACAGACTATTTCCAGCACCTTAGAAATGTGTTCAAGTAATAGGTTCATAAGAAAATATCATGAAGATATTCCCTGATGTTTTTGCTTCAAACTTTATTGTTTAATCTTTTGGTTTACAATTCTCCCACTAGTTTATAAAAACCTATTGGATTATAGATCCATGTAGAGATAAGTGCCAAACTAATTTTTTCTTATATATGTCCAGTGGACCCAGCACTATTTATTGAAACAATCATCCTTTTCCCTGTACATTGCAAAGTTGCCTATGTCATCAAGCAGGTGGTTGTATATATGTGGTTCTTTTTCTGGAATCTGTGCAGTTCCATGAGCGAGTTTGTCTCTCCTTGCACCAATTCCATACTTTCTATTTCTATATCATCATGAAAGGTTTTAATATGTGATGGTACAAGGTGTCCAGCTTTGTTGTTCTTTAAAATTCTCTATACTTGGCACATTGCATTCCCATATAAATTTTAGAATCAAATAATTGGTTTCAATAAAAAAAACCCATTGGATTTTAATTGACTCTCTTGTATTAGTTATCTATTTGATGCCTACCAAAATATAAATTATCCCAAATTTAGTGGTTTAAAATAACAACTTTGGGGCTCCTGGGTGGCTCAGTCCTTAAGTGTCTGCCTTCGGCTCAGGTCATGATCCCAGGGTCCTGGGTTCGAGCCCTGCATTGGGCTCCCTGCTCAGTAGGAAGCCTGCTTCTCCCTCTCCCACTCCCCCTGCTTGTGTTCCATCTCTCTCGCTGTGTCTCTCTGTCAAATAAATAAAATCTTTTAAAAAGAAATAAAATAACAACATTTATTATCTCACAGTTTCTGTGGGTCAGAAATTTGGGCGTGGCTTACTGGGATCCTTTGGTTCAGGGTCTCTCGCAGGCTTCAATGAAGGTATCAGCTGGGACTGCAGCCATTTCAAAGCTCAACTAGGGGAGAATCTACTTTTAACCTGACTCATGATTGTTGGTTATGTAGGCTGCCCCAAGATGGCATATTGCTTCCTCAAAGCGTGCAAGCTGAGAAGGCAATAGAGAGAAAATGACAGCAAGATAGAAATCATTGTCTTTTAAAAATTTAATGGAAGTGACATCCCATCAGTTTTCAATAGGACACTTTTATTTTACTATGGTAAAAAACACATAACATAAAATACCATTTTAACCATTTTTAAGGGTGTAGTTCAGCAGTATTAATTATATTCATATTGTTGTGTTGTTACACATCTCTAGGACTTTTCCATCCTGCAACATTGAAACTCTGTACCTGTTAAACACTAATTCTTCAGCTCTTCTACTTTCTCTTTCTACAATTTTGACTGTTTTTAGACATTTCACATGAGTAGAATCATACATTTGTCCTTTTGTGACTGGTCTACATCACTTTTGCCATATTACACTTATTAGGCACAAGTCATTAGGCTAAGGTCACCATCCAGTGGAGGGTATGAAACAAAAGTGGAAATAGCAGGAGATGGGAATTACTGGGATCACTGTTGTTGAGTTGAAGTATTTCTATATATTCTGAATTCTAGACCATCATCATATATACGATTTGCAAATATTTTATCCCATTATGTGAAATCTCTTTTCACTTTCTTTCTACTGTTCTTTTATGCACAGAAATTTCTAATTTTGGTGAAGTCCAATCTATTTTTTCTTTTGTTGCTTGCACTTTTGATGTCACACCTAAGAGTCCTTTACAAATCCAAGGTCATGAAAATGTACCCTTATGTTTTTATCTGAGAATTTTCTGATTTTAGCTGTTATATTTAGTTCACTGATCTATGTTGATTTAATTTTTTTATATCGCGTGAGTAGGGGTGCAACTTCATCCCCTTTTCATGTGGCTATCCTGTCGTCCCAGCACAAATTGTTGAAGAGTCTGTTTTTCCCCATTGATTAGTGTGGGTATCTTTGTTGCAAAACAGTTGGCCGGGGGTCCCCAGGTGATGCCGTCAGTTAAATGTCTGACTCTTGGTTTTGGCTCAGGTTGTGATCTCAGGATGGTGGGATCAAGCCCCTCGTTGGGCACTGTGTTCAGTGCAGAGTCAGCTTGGAACTCTCTCTCCCTCTCCCTCTGCTTCTTCTCACCCTTCTCTCTAAAATAAATAAATAAATCTTAAAAAAAAAAAAAAGAAAATCAATTGGCCATAAATGTATGAAGTTATTTCTGGACTCTCAATTTTTTTTTCCATTGCTCTATGTCCCTATCCTCATGCTGGTGTCACACTGTCTTAATTTCTATAGCTTTGTACTAAGTGTTGAAATTGGGAGATGCAAACCTTCCAACTTTGATCTTCTTTCTCAAGATGTTTTTGTCTATTGTAAGTTCCTGTACTTCCATATGAATATAAGGGTCAGATTTTTCATTAGCGCAAAAAAAAAAAAAAAAAATAGGTCATTGGAATTCTGATAGGCATTGCACTGGATCTGTAGATTACTTTGGGTAGTATTGATTTCTTGACAATATTAAGTCTTCCAATCCATGAACATGGGATATCTTTCCATTTAGTTAGGTCTTCTTTAATTTCTTTCAGTAATTTTCAGAGTATAAGTCTTCCACCTTCTTGATTAAATTCATACATGGATATTTTATTCCTTTGGATACTACTATAAATAGAATTGTTTTCTTTATTTCCTTTTTGAATTGTTCATTGCTGGTGAACCCTTTGACTTTTGAGTCTCTTGAGAGTTCCGCTCAATGTTGAGCCTCTCATCTACAACTTCCAGAATTTTCAGATGCCTCTAAAAGAGAAATGGTATGAATGCTGGTCTTAGCACTTTGGATTTTCTTCATCTCCTGGATGTTGGTTTCACAATTACACACTTCCTTGGTAGAAAAATATGTTGTTAAGTAAGATGTAGGCTTCACAGTGTTTGGTTGAATCAATTGGAGCTCAAAGGACAAAGGCAGACAGAGATAATACATGTTGGAACATAAAGGTGAGAAAGAGCAGATAGAACTACAACCAGTCTGACTTTTCCCCTCTCTATGTCTCACTGACAAATTGTCAATTATGTCAATTTTAGTACCTGAATGGAAATGATTAAAGCCACCTCATAGTGTGCTTTTATAGATTAATGGAGAGAAACCGAGTATAGCTCCTTTTAAATGGTAACTGCCATTCCTAATTGTAACACTAGGGAAGGAAATTAGCGTGAGGATGAGCTGATAAAACCCTGAGTAGGGTTATTAGATCTAACTTAGTGTCTATCCCTTACATCCACTTATCCAAGTATATCCATACTTATCCACTCATAAGTATGCCTACCTATCCTAAAGAATTTAGCATTTACCAGATTAACCTAACAAGATTTTTTAAATTAAAAATGATAACATGGGGCACCTGGGTGGCTCTGTGGGTTAAAGCCTCTGCCTTCGGCTCAGGTCATGATCCCAGGACCCTGGGATCGAGCCCCACATAGGGCTCTCTGCTCGGCGGGGAGCCTGATTCCTCCTCTCTCTCTGCCTGCCTCTCTGCCTACTTGTGATCTCTCTCTGTGTCAAATAAATAAATAAAATCTTTAAAAAAATGATAACATGAAATTAAAAATATTAAATTTGTTAGCATTCTAAAATAATTTCTTTCTAAATGGAAAATTTCCCTTTTGAACAAATGAATATAAACAAGTCATAATTTATATCTATGCTGAAATTAGTGTCAAATTGGGGACATCCACCAAAAATGCTCTATAAACAGCAACAAATATTAAAAAGAGGAAGTGGAAAAATTAAGGAGAAACATTAGCAGTTGAACATATAAATGTGGTTTAGGTCTTAATTATAAGTGATTTTTAAAATGTCCTGCAGATATGTTGTACATTGATGCATTAGAATTTAAGAAATAAATAGGCAAACTGAAGCCCATTAGATACAGGCATATCTTTAAAAACCCTCAATCATTAAACTGTATCGATAAAATCCAAAATTCAAAAAGTGATGGTTTTATTTGTATCCTGCTTCTATGAATTTTTGCTGTCCCTAACTTTAGCCAGCGGTTATTGAAAAGTCCGTCACTTATCATATGAGTAAAGAGAAGGTAGATGGATTCGCTTTTATCAGCCACTACCTGTGAAAATGACTTTCACCCTGTGCTAATAGTGAGTTATTATCCCTATTTTCTCATATGAAGGATAACACTTCATTTTTTTCATTAGTTCAGGTACCAACCTTTTGAATAACCACTGATATGATTAAGTGACTTACTGACAAGTTGAGCCAACAAAATAATGAGAACATATGTCAGCCTCTCGATATTTTTGTTCAAAAATCTGATACTAATTTTTGAAAAAAAAAAAACAAACTAAGAAAGTCTTTAAAAATCTTTCTTTGTGAATTTATTATTGAAGTTTTAAAAATATTTTAAAATGTTAAGACAGCAATTCCCAAATTTATTTGAGATTTTGGCTACTATTACTAGAAAATAAAAGGTGTTTCAATGGTTAAATGAGTTTCAGAAACTTTGGGAATTCAACCAATAAACTTTGATTTCTTTGCTTCAGGACATTGCAAAATCTGTAATGTGATAATGCCCCATGTGAATATCTAGAAAAGTGAGTTTGGGCTAGGATTTATCAAGTATCAGTTCCCAGAATCACAGAGTATATTTCTCAGCCTCTTTTCTTCGGAACACTCAGGAGGAGAGAAATTTAAATTAGTAATCATTCACTAATGGATCTACTTCAAAAATTTTATCCTTCATATTCTGAAAAGGTGTTATTTAGATATTTAAATGTGATTTACTTTTATCTGCAAGATACAGTTGTTTCTTGAAAACTCACACCTCAGGATCAGTATAGTAAGAAATTCGGCATCAAAAGGGATGAAATGATGTCTTAGCCCCGTTGGGCTGCTATGACAAAAGCCCACAGACCACGTGGCTTAAATAAAAGGAGTTTATTTCTCAGAGTTCTGGGCTGGGAAGTCCAAGATCGGGTGCTGGCAGATTCCTTTCCTGGTGAGAGTCCTCTTCCCAGCTTGCAAATTGGCTACCTTCTTGCTGTGTCCTCACATGGTAGAGAGGTCTTTCTGTCTTTGTCTCTTTCATATTTCTTCTTCTTCTTCTAATCCCATCACGAGGGCTTCACACTCATGACCTAATTGCATTGTAAAGCCCCTCACCCACCCCCAGCAGGATCACATTGAGATTTAGGGCTTCAACACAAAATTTAAAAATAAACTTACTTATGTTATTTTCAGAAGGTGCACTTCAAATAAAAGGACAAAGTCTGAAAAATAAAAACATAGAAAAAGATGTTTTAGGCAAATACTAATTAAAAACAAATCAAATGAAACAGGCTTTAAGGAATAAAGAGGTGTCCAATACAATGATAACATTTTCGATTCACCAAGAAGATATAGCAATCCTAAACTAGGTCCATAATATGGTTTAAAAACATGTAAGGGTGAAAATTAGTGGAACCGAAAAATTCACAAAACAAGTGCTTTAGTGGAATATTTTTAAATCCTTGTCATAATGATTGATAGCTGAAGAAAGAAATTTACTAGGGCTATAGCATATTTAAACAATGCAATCAATGAACAATCCTAATTAAATGGACATATATAGAACTCTGTGCTCAACAACTAGAGAATGCATATATTTTTTTCAACTCTGCAGAGCACATTTATAAAAAGGAACTACATACGATGCTGCAGACCAAGTCTCAATATAGCTTAACAAGTGTTATTATACAGATTATGTTTTCTTACTTCAATGCAACTCAGGAAAAAATAAGAAATAAAAATAACTGAAAAGTACTATGCATTTGAAAGTATAAATGTGCTGTTTTAACACATTCAAAAAAAGATATTTTAATGGAAATTGGAAATCACTTAGAACTGATAATAGATATACTACATAAAAACTTGTGTGATGTAGGGATGCCTGAGTGGCTCAGTCAGTTAAGCATCTGACTCTTGATTTCTACTCAGGTCATGATCTCAGGGTTGTGAGATTGAGCTCTGTGCTGACCTTTACACTCAGATTCTCTCTCTCTCTCCCTCCGCCCCACCTGCTCTGCCCCAAACAAACAAGCAAGTTGTGTAATATAGTTAAAAACATACTTAATAGGAAATGTATATCCTTAAATTATTATATACATAAAGAAGAAAGGATGAAAATAAGGCTCAAGTTAAGAAATAAAAAAGAACACCAGGAGAGC
Source organism: Potos flavus (assembly GCA_028534135.1). Classification (NCBI taxonomy): domain Eukaryota; kingdom Metazoa; phylum Chordata; class Mammalia; order Carnivora; family Procyonidae; genus Potos; species Potos flavus. The sequence goes on from CM052883.1 coordinate 7,579,013, forward strand.
ATCCACTTATACCATTCTATTTCTTTTTGTTTTTCGTATTGATTTGTCACGTAGCACTGTTGATTTTACTTTCTAATCATCTTCAAAGTCTCTTTTCCATGTCCTTGTATAGGTTCAAATTTTCTGATTTCCTCCCCACTTCGCTGGCTTCCTAACAGTATTCTCTATCATTCATATCCCCCTCTCTTTAGTCCATTCACCTCCTTGGTTAAATTCCTAAGTACTTCATTGTTTTTGATGCTATTGTAAATGAGATTGTTTTATTGTCTTCAGACAACTCATTGTAATGTATAGGCAACTGGTTTTTGTATGTTGGTTTTGTATATTGCAACTTTATTGAATTTATTTATTAGTTCTAATACTTTTTTGGGTTATGGCCTGATCATGTAATAGTTCTATTATTAGATTCTGAGGAGCCGCCATATTGTTTTCCATAGTGTTTGCACCATTTTACATCCCCACCCTTGCCAATACTTACCATTTTCTGTGCTTTTGGTAGTAGCCATCTTAATGGGTGTGAGGTAGTTAGGTATATTTTTAAGCACATAAAATTCAACAAGCCTCAGCCAATATTAAGCTTTCATGAATACATTAAATATCTTCTCGAAGCCCCACATGGTGCAAATATCTAGTCTGTGTGGCCAGTAGTCTACCACGTCTGTGAGAGCAGGAACCACACCCTAGCATATGTGTGGTGCAGTGCCCAGCACAGGTCCTGCATGTGCTAGAGACCAAGGTACATTGGTTGAGTGAAGGGTGTGTTTCTATTGACAATGAGCTTGGGAATGAACAATGTGATGCTTGTTACCATCCGTGGATGCCAGCATCAGATGTGCAATTACTGATAAGCTCAGGATGCAGGGGACCCTCTGTTTCCCTTTAGCAGCAGATTTGAAGTGAATGCTTGCCTGGCTTTGTTGGTTGGCATCGGTTGGTCTCAAGCTTCAATGAATAGTAGAGAGTTGACATTCTGTGTGTTCCCTGAATGCCCAAATGCCCATTTTAGAAAGAGCACAGTGCAGTAAGGAGACACTTTGAAGAACACGGCTCTGCACCTAGGAGGTATGTGACCTTTAAGAATGATTCGATCTCTCCAATGCTTTCATGTGTAAAGTGGGATTATAATATCTATTTGAGGAGATTGTCAAGAATTTAAATGAGGTAATATGGGTAAAGTGCAATGTGTATGTGTGTAGACTTTGTTATAAATACATTTTAATTAATTACACTTTTTCCTTTAATGTGTGACTTTTCCCCCCCTGCAATGGTGGGAAGTTTCTTGCATTGAAATCTGTGAATAAAGTGTAGAAAAGTCCTAAGATTTCTCTAGATTACCTCATTAGAATTACTTTGAGCAGAGGATGAAAATCTAGCACTGATGTGCTGCTTTGTAATCTACATTACACCAACTACAGTAAGGATTGAGTGAGATTGCCACATTTTATCTGGGCCCCAATAAAGAGATGAATTAAGGAATCGATGCGTGATTGCTGTCATTATGAATGTCCTTGATCACCATGGTGGAATTTACATGTACGTCCCTCAACTTTAATAAACACATTTATGTCAGCTAAGTCATTAGCGGGCATTCCTTTGAAAGTTCCTGAGGCCTTGAAGAAATCAGATTGTGCTGTGAGCCTTCTGAAATTCAAAGATACTTTGTATCTCAGAGAAGGCTTTATCCTTATGGTTTACATCTAAATCTTCTTGAGGGTGATTAATTCCATACCTTTGGCCCCAGATTAAACGCAGGTTAGTACGTGTTACTAAACTTGTGGGATGTGTTCTTTTGTTTTTGTTTTGTTTTTGTTTTCGTTCTTTTTTCCACCTAGAATAGCACTGTCCAGTAGAAATTCTTGGACATTTGTGGAAATGTTCCATAATTTTATACTATGCCACAGACTAGTCACTAGCTGCATGAAGCTATTGAACACTTGAAATGTGGCTAGTGTAGATGAGAAACTGAATTTTTAATTTTATTTAGTAAATTAAAATTTAAGGGGCGCCTAGGTGGCTCAGTTATTAAGTTTCTGCCTTCGGCTCAGGTCCTGATTCCAGGGTCCTGGGATCGAGCCCCGTATCGGACTCCCTGCTCCATGGGAGGCCTGATTCTCCCTCTCCCACTTCCCCTGCTTGTGTTCCTACTCTCGCTAGCTCTCTCTCTGTCAAATAAACAAAAAAAATCTTAAAAAAAAATTTAAGCTGAGGGGCACCTGGGTGGCTCAGTCAGTTAAGTGTCTGCCTTCGGCTCAGGTCATGATCTCGTGATCTCTGGGTCCTGGGATGGAGCCCAGAGTAGTCGGACTCTTTGCTCTGCGAGGAGTCTGCTTTTCCCTCTCCCACTACCCACCTCCCCACCACCACCCCTGCCACTCATGTGCACTCTCTCTCTCTCTCAAATGAATAAATACATAAATAAAATCTTAGAAAAAATTCAAACCGTCCTAGATGAGTTAGTTACTCCTCCATTTGAGGTGCCTTTGAACCTTTTCTGCGAGCTTCCTTTCCTCTGAAATTTATGCAGAGACTTGCCTGGGAAACAAGCACTCATTTTACTCTAGCACAGGGCCCTAAATCTCTGTGTATGGTCCCTTTGGGGTTGCCTGGACAATGTAACAATCCTTTTGTTTAGGCTAGTCATAGGCCTGTGGCTTATAACTGAATTTCTTATTTTTCCCCTTTTCGTACAACGTGGCGCTTGACTCAGTAAGGAGGAATGGTAAGGTTTGTGGATTCTGAAGCCAAGTTTGGGTGTGGATCCTGTCACTAAAGAGCGTTAGGTACTACAATTGTTATCGAGTTTGGGAACTTCTCATGAGAGTGGAAGCCAGAGGAAGTCAGCAAGGGTCAGAACAAACAAAACAAAACAATATCAACCATGCCAGGAGAACCAAAGGTGTTTCCAGACAGTCTTGTGTGGCTTGGTAAATCTCCAGTTCTGGAAACCACGGCCAATCAGTGTAGCTCTTCACTACCCCTGTGGGATAAATCTGGACTCATCCTTGGTGAAGACTGATGTATGGCTTGAATGAGTGAGCAATGAGAAAAAAAGTATGTGGTTTCTGCTCAAGACCTCAGTATTGACCTATAAAATGATTTGCTGACGATAGGTAAATTAAGTTCCTTGCACACATGGTGATAATTCTTCCTTGTTACAGAAATATCAGTGGCAATGTCTTCCTCTTTGTTCCCCTTTCTTCTTGTGATGGTATCAATATTTTTTTTTTTTACTTTTTAATGCAAGATTCCGGGATCCCCAAATGATTCTTTCCACCTGGAGATTAAGCGAAGGATGGAATGATGCCAGGATAATGTGACATCATTACGTGAAAAAACTAAGTTCAGGTTATAGCAGATTATATTATCAAATTATATCAGATTCACACTCTCTAAATTAATGGCTATCAAAGTTTTTTTCAATAGCCGCAGAACTCTTTTGTGGATATTCAGTGAAATCCGATAAACCACAGGCAATATATAAAACAGATAAAAGCAGAGGTTTCTTGGTGGCATTGGCCTGGCATAGGTATGGCCCACATCCTCAATGTGAAGACTGTAGAAGCTCTTGAGGCAGCTGTCACTACTCTGGGACCGCACACAGTACAGTTGGACACCATTTAATTAACTGAATGGTTCCCATATTTTTACCATGCAGGATCCCTTATTGTTACTGTTTTCTCCACAGATTCTAAAATTTCTTCCTATGCCATCAATAGTGAATTATAGTTATCGCCTTTAATCTTTTCAAAAACCTTATTAGGTAGGTACAAAAGTGCCCATTTTACAAGCGAACACAAAAATTATACAACTTGCCCAAAGTCACACAGAAATTGTGGACCTGGGTGTGAAACCAGATCTTTTTCATTCCAAAGGCTTGGGCCACTCCATTACTATATATCCTTCCACAATTTCAACTCAGAGTTAAGGAACAATCTGTCTTGCTCAGACAGAAATTCTTATCATGGGCATATATATACTTGATGTTAGGATTTTTGAAATACTGAGGAGAGTTGATAACACCAATTGGAGATCCCAATTTGACAATGATTTTTTCTATTGTAGCTGTGGGTTGTCCAAATTTATAAGGCTGCTTAGCTTTCAAAGGCAATGAGTAATAAAAGAATGCTTCCAAGTAAATAGTTACAAATTCATTGTTAATTTTCATGCCACTTATGAGCTTAATCACTCCCTTCTCATGAGTTCAGTTGAGTATATTCTTTCCCTGCCTGTCCTTCCAAATCTCCTATTTCACATAAAAGGAATGTGACATTCAGGGGTCTGGGTATTTCTGTTGCAGGTGATAGTCCTGTGCAAAGCTCTCCAGAGTCCCTTTTGGGAGATCCCAGTTTGGACACCCTGTTCTGCAGCTTGCAGGCACCCAGGGCTATGATATGACCATTCACGTCATTCTCTTCCCCTCCAGAGAGATATTAATTAATGCCTTTGCTACAGAAGAGACCAGAGTGCCAAGTGAGTATAAAGTGTCAAGCCCAATATATAAATAATTATTAGGATATTTTGTTCAGTGTTGACGTGGGTGAGTCTAATATACTACAAACTGTATGCTCATTGCTTGTTGTATTTGTAAGATTATTGTTACTTCTCAGTGAGTTCTCGAGCCATCTGCTCTGTGCCTCCCAAGACTTGTTTTTGTTGTATTGTTAGTGTTATTGTTACTGTTGCTTGTTCGTTGGTTTACTCTTAGACTTCTATTACCTTGCTGCAAAAGTAGCCTGAGCAGGTGCTAATCCACGTCCTCAAAAAGTTGCCAGCTCTGGTCCCTGGGGGCTCAGCAGAGGTGGAATCAACGCATTCCTGGTCCCTTCTGGAAGTCTTGTATAAAAACAGATCTACAGCTTGGGCAGATATAAGACAGCGGGCAGGCACTCTCCACTAAGCATCAGAGACAGAAGGACCACATATGCTGTCATGCCATGATTCTTGGGCCCTGCCAGCTGCCTCCCTTGTGCGGCCTGCCTGCTGTGCCCACGGAGGCCTGCCTCTCCTGTTTCTGATCATGTTTAAGAGTTTCCTTTGGTATCCTTTCAGGCAGCTCTAGTCAACAAATACAAAGCAAACCACTAAAGTACTTAAAATTATCAAGCAGCCACATTAATAAAAATATGAAGAAATAGGGGCACCTGGGTGGCTCAGTCATTAAGCGTCTGCCTTTGGCTCAGGTCCTGGGATGGAGCCCCGCATCGGGCTCCCTGCTCCACGGGAAGCGTGCTTCTCCCTCTCCCACTCCCCCTACTTGTGTTCCCTCTCTCACTATCTCTCTCTTTCTGCCAAATAAAAAAATAAAATCTTTAAAAAAATAAAGAAGAAATAAGTGGTAATAATTTTAGTAATATATTTTATTTAACCCCATATGTCTAAAGATACTTTTCACGTTATAATTAATATAAAACTATGATTATTTAGATATTTCATATTCTCTTTCTGTACTATGTCTTTGAAGCCTAGTGGGTATTTCACACTTACAGCCTGTCTCACTTTGAATTAGCTGCACTTCAAGTGCTCAGGAGACACATGTGGAGGCTACTGAGTTGCGTGACACAGGTCAGGGGTCTTTATTCGCTTGCCTTGAAATTGTTATTTTTTAAATGTCATTTCATGGAATGATAGACTGAAATGAAAGCAGATAATATTACTCAAGTCATTTGCCTTTTACTGTAAAAGGATAAATTGCAATGCTTTTTTTTTTCAAGTGTTCCAACCCATTTATTTTTTTTTTTTTACGTTTTTATTTAAATTCCAGTTAGTTAACAGTGTAGTATTAGTTTCAGGCGTACAGTATAGTGATTCAACCCTTCCATATATCAGCCAGTGCTCATCACAAGTGTGCTCCTAATACTCACCCATCTCCCCTCAATCATCAGTTTGTTCTCTATAGTTAGGAGTCTGTTTCTTGGTTTTTCTCTCTCTTTCTCTTTTTTCTTTTCTCTTTGCTCACTTTAAACAGCAACACTTCTAATCACTCCTGATATTCACACTGGCCCATATTCAATTTTGAGTTTATGTATGGAAATGTCCATATCTCTATGATTTTTATATTTTTCCACAAAATAGTCCAGAGTATAGTTTCCTCAAGATAAGATGAAATGACAGGATGCTTTTAATGCCAACTAATTTTCTTCTTACTGCTTTCAAGTACATGATAGGGCATATTGATTTATTTAATTTTATGTCAACCTCTCAATTGTCAGTCTTTAATATTTTGTCTAGCCTTGGAGGCATCATAGTAAATGTAATTGTACTTCAATAAGTTGAGAAATCAATAAATACGATTGGCAAGATATTCTGTCAGGTTTAATTGATGAGTTATTATTTTTTTAAAGGTTTTATTTATTTGACAGAGAGATAAGAGAGCACAAGTAGGCAGAGAGGCAGGCAGAGGGAGAGGGAGAAGCAGGCTCTCTGCTGGGCAGGGAGCCCAATGTGGGGCTCGATCCCAGGACCCTGGGATCATGACCTGAGGTAAGGCACCCGCTTAACCAACTGAGCCACCCAGTCATCCCTAATTGATGAGTTATTGCCTAGAATTTATAAAGCTTAATTCTGGGTTTTACAAGAAGTCATTATAAAAAATTAAAAATGTACCCATTTTATTATTTCTTTAAATTAGAAATGACCAAAATCTGCCTCTGAATCCCATTTAGGGATTTAATTTTGCATGAGACCATCCATTTGCAACCTCTGTAGTGTTGCTGAAATTTCTTCTTTTTCCCTTAATTTAACCCCACATGTCTAGGATCTGAAACTCTGTATCTGCAAATCACAGTGGGGTGTCTTACATGCATTCCCAAACAGGTACTTTCTTTTAATATATTCGTTGTATCCCCCTCATGTCCAGATCACAGATAAAAATGTCTTGTAAGTATTTTCATGATGCCTGCAAAGGCCCAAGTGAATGTGCTGGCACTGTGCCTGGGCCATCCTCCACCTGTCAGTGCTACTGTCAGGGGACTCCCCCCTGCCCCCCAAATAGGACACTGCCCCAAACCGTACTGCACTGAATACACCTGCATAGACATGGGATGAAATTACTTCCCTTTTTGCCATGAGCCACTACCTACCTCCCCACCCACCCCGCAAAAGACATGTGATGCGTAAAAATAATAAGGTACTGTTTTTAAAATTGCAATGTTCTTCCCATTCCAAGAGTGGGGGCAGGATTAATGTTTGGTAGGAGCTCACATTTTGAAGAGTTTGGGCACATGGCAAATGCTTTAGTGGAATTTTTGTTATGCAGAGTAATATCCATCCAGAACCTGGTGCAGAATGTGGAGCTTGGGATAAAGAAGAGTCTAGCTATTTTGCAAGATAATAGAAAGGGTGGTCTTGCTAGTGGTCAAGATGGCATTGGGTGAGATGATTATTGTAGGTCAACTGGTTTATCTTCTATTGGCCAGAAGCCAATAAAAGACCAAGAGATTTGCTGAAGACTGAACTTGGCAAGAGAAGACATGGAGAGGTTCTTACAGCGTGATGACAAGATGGGAGGGTGGGGGCAATGATGGTGACACAGCAGATACCTACCACAGGAGGTTCCAAAACAGGTGCTGCAAAATTAGGATCCTCATCAGGCATTTCGCAAGAAACCAGGAAAAAGGAAAGAGGTACCCAAGAAGGGAAAACATTCCAGTATATAATATTTTGTTGCTTCTGGCTGCTTTAAAAAGATTTGGTGGATAAAACCTCTTAGCTGTGACATCGTGAGCACAAGGAAAAATTGTGAAATTCTAAACTTTCTGCTGCAAAGGACATTTTCCAAAAGGTGAAAACACAATCCACACCATGGAAGAAAGATTTGCAAATCATCTATCTGGCACAATTCTAGTATCCACCTCAGAATCTGGGGTTGGTATCCACTAGAATGTAGCCAAAAACAAGTGGACATACATTTGGAGGAGGTATGAAACATCTTCCATACAGTTAAGTGGGAGCATGCAAAAGATAAGATGAAGCCCTAATCTCTTAGGGTGGTGGCCCTAATCTCACCTGGTGACCTGGGAGTCTGATCCAATCCCGGGCTGCTCAACTTCAGCATCTCTGAGTCTCAAGGATCAAAGAAGCTTTTCTTCTCTCAGATCAGCTTCACCTTCAGTCCGCTGGGCAGGAGACGTTTTGTTCAGAGGAAATATGCACCTGGTTATATACACGAATCTTGTTATTTCAGAGGAAATATGCAAGATTTCACTATATGTATTCTGTTGAGAAAGCTATAAAGCAGTGCTATTATTTAATTTCATTTTTAAAGTGTTTTACTTAATGAAGATAAAATCAGAATATGCCCCCCAACCACTTTAAAAAACCATGAAAAATACATTATTAAGAGTCTTGTATCTCTTTAAGCCTCTGTGAATTCCATATTGATGCATATATGCATATGTGAATACTACATATGAATTGTGATCTTGGTTAAAATGCATATGAAGCTTTATGTACTTCCTTTTTCACTTCATATTATTCTGTCAGCAATCTCTAATGTCACTGAAGTTCACCAAAGGCTTCATTTTTAATAACTCCCTAGTATTTCTTAATATGAATTTACCATATTGATCTAATCATTTCCCTTTCATAAAGTTTAATCCAAATTTATCATAGTTATAAACAATTGAGAAAGGAAGGCAATTCCAGTCTTGGCTCGTTATTCTTATGCTGACGGCCAAAGCGTCATTTCAACATGTCCTGAGAAGCGGAGAAAGGATGTGAGTGAGATTTCCCAGTGTGGAAACATCATGGCTGCAATGATCACATTGATCCCATCCCGCATCACCATTGGTGGATACGGAAACAGAAATTCAGATGGCTTAAGGAACGTCTCCGACGTCACACAGCTAATCACTGGAAGAACTGTGATTTGCACCCCGGTTGGGTGCAAAAATCCACACTTTTTCCTGTATGGTGTTGGTACTCGTTCTGACCCATGCAATTTTACCGTACGACTCCAGAGGGGTCTTGAGTATCACGAGTATTGTGAAGTAAGATCTGCCGTAGAGCTGGAGTCACCTGTCTTAGCAGTGGTACAAAGCAGTTATGTCTCTTTGCTTCTTCAACTGAATCTGGTCCTCTCTCAATCTTTGAAGGTCTCCCTGCTTTGCGCAGGCATTCTACTCCTAGTAACGCCCCCAGGCAGAGCACGCATGCGCAGTCGCATAGGTGCGACACCCTCAGGGGCTTTGTCATTGAAGTGTCAGTAGTCCCAGTTAATAGTCAATTGTGACAGAGAGAAAAACAGAAGTCTAATGGTCTCCTGCTGTCCCTGTAGCCGTTGCTGCCACATGGTGTCACTGTTGAAACACAGGCCGGCCAGCTGCCCCAGAGCGGTCTCCTTTGTCCTGGAACTGGCCGTGGACCTCCCAACCTCGACGTCCTCCCCAGAACGCACCTGGGGACCCGGGAGTCTGATCCAATCCCGGGCTGCTCCACCTCAGCATCTCTGAGTCTCAAGGATCAAAGGAGCTTTTCTGCTCTCAGATCAGCTTCACCTTCAGTCCGCTGGGTGGGAGACGTTTTGTTCAGAGGAAATATGCACCTGGTTATGTACGTGAATCGAGTTATATCAAGGTTTCACTGTATGTATTTGTTGTATTCAGGTCGTTGTGGTAGGGGAACATGACTATTCCCATGGAAGAGCAGACCCACCGCTGAGCTTCTTCTCAATAGGTTTCCCTGGAACCAATGGTAGAATATTAATAGCCTTTGTCCCAGAAATCATTTGGAAATGGTCACTGGTCTGTGCTCAAGAGGGGGTGCCAGGTACTTTCCTATGTTGTCATCTCTCAGATCTCTCGCATTCTACTCTTCCTTCCCAAACTGGTATGAATGTTACTTTTCCCTTTCTCCTGGGCATCTTGGGGACTTTCTCTTTCCTCTTCATGGATCTGTGCCTGCAGAAGATCTTTGTAGACAAGCTGTCCCTTCCCCATTTATTTTTCACTCTTATTTTGTAACATAACCCTGGGCTGCCTCCTTTGGACATGGAATCCATCTGGATTTACTTTGGACTTGATGTCTGATTTTCAGATCATTTAGGCAAACACCACAACTTCCTTCATTTGATTTTGTTTGTCTTTCTGATCTTTTGATTTGGACCCACCTGCCCCTGTTCACAGTGTGCAGATGGTTACTGCTTCAGTGGAGCTAGTGTAACTAGTGACGTTCCTACTTGATAATGCTTGGGCATGTGTGATGGTGTTTGTTCTACATGAGGCATCACAGTACAATGTCTGGAGTCCAAACAGTTAAGGACTCCTCCCACCACAGGAGCTTTAAGATCTTTAGCATCACCACAACACGGAGAATGTTCCTGCTGGACCAAATGAGGGCAGAGAAGAAACCCTTATTTTTGCCTTGAGTGTTCAAATACATAGAAGACATGCAGTCTTGCATGGCTCTACTCACAGGGAAGAACCACTGGTAACATTCATAGTGGCCAAAAAGAAAGAACCAGATATCCCAGGGCAGGTCAAACTGGAAATGAGAATTACACTGAGAAGGATACAGACCTGTCCATCCCAGAGCTTGTTACTTTAGTGTGCCGTTACAAATTCATTGTGAGTAATTAGTATGCATAGTAAATTACATGCTATTCTCAACAGATCCGGTGACATCTTAGCAAAATATTTCCTTCCTGCCAGAATGAAAGACAATCCCATCACCCACTCTCAGGATTCGTGTGCTTCTAGGATGTCTCATGAACAACTGCCCTCTCTTCTGTGTCTTCAATCCCTTGCTTTGTTTTGATCTCCTTCCCATCAGCTTTTAACACATCCCAGTCTCTTCCATTTTAAAAAGATTTCTAGCACTTGCAGAATAATCTTTGCATTCTGAGAGTAGTGCCCTTTATCTGTAGTTAGACCACTGACCAAAGCCTATGAGACTGACCTTGTCTTGGTGCCTGCCAAAAAAAAAAAAAAAAAAAAAATGCTTATGACCTGAATGGCCAATTGCAAGATCAATAATTGAAGTGTTTGAGGCCATAATGCAATGCTAGGACCCAAAGCCCACATGCCTCTAATCCTATTTGCCTTGATTCCCTGTTTGCTTTGGTCATCCTCAGAAGTCCAAACCTCTGCAGACATTCATTACCACCTAAAATCTCCTTTATGTTCTCTGTATACCCTTAATCTATCCTAAGCTGCAAACTTCCCTTCCATTCCTGTCACTGCTCTGTGATTGGCCATCTCTCCTCTATCTTAGCTTAAACTGATATAACAAAGTACCTTAGACTGAGTGTTTAAACAATAGACATTTATACCTCACAGTTCTGGAGGCTGGGGAATCCAAGATCAAGGCGCTGGTAGATTCTGTTCCTGGTGAGAGCTTTCTTCCTGGCTTGTGGACAGCTGCCTTCTCACTGTGTCTCACATAGAAGAGAAAATCAACTCTGGTCCCTTCCTCTTCTGAGAAAGGTACCCATTCCGTCATGGGGGCCGCATTCTCATAGTCTCACTTAAACCTAATCACCTCCCAAAGTTCCCATTTCCAAATACCATCACATTGGGGATTAGGACTTCAACATGAATTTTGGAGGGACACGATGGAGGAACATTCCGTTTCTGCCTCCCCACCCCCAATTCATTCCTTCTCTCATGCAAAATACATTAATTCCATCCTAACAGCTCCCCCCCCAAATCTAACATATTCCAGCGTTAACTCAAGAGTATAAAGTTCAAAGTCTAAATATTATCTAAATCAGAATGATTGAGACCCAAGGTATGATTCATCCTGAGGCAAATTTCTCTCCAGCTGTAAACCTGTGAAACCAGGTAAGTCATGTACTTCCAAAATACAATGGTGAGACAGTCATGGGATAGACATTTCCATTTCGAAAAGGAGAAATAGGGAAGAAGGAAGGGGTGATGGGTCCTAAGCAAGTAAATATCATTAGATCTTAAGGTTCAAGATTCTCTTTCTTTCAGTGCTCTTTCTGGACGCAGCGGGTGGAGGTCCTGCCTCTGTTGCTCTGCTGGGCAAGGGTCATATTCCCAAGGTTCCAGGTGACCGCCATCTTGCCTGTTGAAACTGAGACAATGGCCCTCTTCTCTGAAACTGAGGAGGCAGCTCTGATGGTGTCTGAATTACCTTTGGGGTCATTATTCCTTGTCTCGAAGGGAAGTCATTCTTACCAGAATAGTCATAGATCTATAGGAGCTAAGAAATCTGACAGCCTTCCTTTAATTTGTTCCATATTCCTCTCCATTGTCAAATCTTTTTTTTTTTTTTTTTTGGTTCATTCTTTCAGCTAGTGACTTCTACCAGATATCTGGCAGGTCACTGAGGAAATTGCTTTCCCTAGAGCCTTCCAATCAGATGCACTGTTTTTCTCTCTCTTGCACCACATACTTCTGAGCCACGTGGTGGGGCAGGTGTCCTTTTAATTCTCATCACCACTTCTGGATCATTGGTCTCTTTTTCTTTCTTCCTAACTGCCTGCCTTCCTTCCTTCCTGCCTTCCTTCCTTCCTTCCTTCCTTCCTTCCTTTCTTCTTCTCCTTCCTTCCTTTCTTTCCTTCCTTCCTTTTTCTTCTTCCTCCGTCCCTTCCTTCCTCCCTTTCTCCCTCCCTCCTTCCCTCCCACCCTCCTTCTCTTTCTCTCTCTCTCTCTCTCTCTCTCTTTCTCTGCAAAACTCCATGCTCACACTGTTGGATTCTATCATGATATCAATCAGCATCCCAGCAAGGAAACAGATGGCACACTCAAAGTAGGAACCTTCAAAGAAGGCTTTAAAAAGGGAGCATTCAGAAAAATACAAATAGGGTATAGAGAAACCATGCAGAATAGTGTAGGAACCTGGAGCTAAAAACAGAGGTCACCTCAAAAGAGGAAGGAAGGAGTTATTATCAAAATCTGGAATGGGAGAATCTTGTAGGATTGGCTGCCTTGAGCAATTGGTGACCTTCAGCCAAGGGACAGTCAGCCTCATCCAACCTGGGGAATAAATATTCAGGACTCCCTGCCTCCAATCTCCTGAGAGGCTCTCCAGTGGTCGCACCAGAAACCAGAGGGCAAGGGATCCCCTTGAAGTATTGCATCTGGAGTGTCTGGGGCACAGAACAAGTGCAGGGCTGATCTGATGGGCAAATGGTCTCCAGCCAGTGTAATCGTTCTCCTCTCTTCCTCTTTGCTTTCTACTGATCTCCTGGCTTCTCTCCTTCATTTGCTGAGAGCTTCCTCATTAGAGCTCTCCCCGTCTTCCTGACTCATACCATCCTTCCAGTGACTTGGACATCCTGGGACATGTCCCATCAGGCATGCTGGCCTCTCAGTTCCTTGACCAATATTTCTCCCATCATCTTTTGCTTCCCTTCCCTGCCAGCCTTCCACTCCCACAGTCCAACCGGGAACTTGCCATTGGGAGAAAATGTACTGCTTTTGAAATCTTTAGTTTATCCCAATTCTGCAACCACTTCCCTTCTTAACAGCTCATGGACTAAAATAATCTTACTGTAAAAATTCTTATCAATTAATTATCTCCAGTTAATTTACCCAAATACTTTCTTACTATCTAACACCCTTTTCCTGTTTTCACAGTCTTCCTTGTGCAACTCAGAGCCCATGGCTTATCATGATTATTCCTTGCTTGCAATCTCCTTAACCTTCTTTTTGCTCCTTCTGTCATTTTTGCCTGGTAAAACCCCAGTCTGTGATGACTCAACATCCAACCACAAGTACTGTGCTTACATACAGACAGATGCTCATTGCAGGAGGAAAGAGATGCAGTCAGGCCAACTGGTTTCCCTTTAAAGAAATCATACAAAATTCAAAGGGGACACTTGACTCTGACTGATAACTCAACTGGATTTGTCTTGTAAATTGCTTTCTCACTTTTTGATTTAACGGTTTCATTCCTTTTCTTCATAAATTTCTCATTCCCCCTTCCTATACTTTCATCACCACTCTTAACTTGGATTCGTATTTCGCTTAAGCATCGAAATCATTAGCTAGAAATTTCTCCATGTTTTCACTTCCAAGTCCAGAAATACTCCAATCCTTCATTTGGGCTCTGCATCCCATCGCTTTTAGCTCTCTCATATCCTTTTTTTTTTTTTTTTTTAATTTTTTAGATTTATTTATTTATTTTAGGAGGGGAGAGAGAGAGCAAGCAGGGGAAGCATAGAGGAAGAGAGAGAGAGAGAGAGAATCCTTAATGCTGAGCATGAAGCTCCAAGTGGGGCTTGATCCAGGACCCTGAGATCATGGAACCTGAATCAAGAGTTGTCCACTCAACCAACTGAGCCACCCAGGAGCCCCTCTCTCCTATCCTTTGATTCTTGGACTCTCATGCTCACCCTCCAGTTTTGTTTGCTTTTCTCTTTCACTGGTCCATCCCACAGGAATATTAGCAGTCTTTGGTACCTCCCATCTGAGGGTAGTAGAGCCAATCTTCTGACTTTCTCTTTCCTCCCACTCTCACTTATTTCTCTGTCTCCCTTCCTTTGTCTTGGCTCCCTACAGCCCACTTTATGATTTCCTTCTCCTTAATTGGCAGCCTTTCCTCAAGCTCCTTCCCTGGAATCTTCTGCAAGGTAGCGAGGCTATAAAAGCCAGGAGAATGGTTACTTTTGGAAGAAGAGAGCTGTGATTGGCATTAGAGACACTGGGGGCTTCTCGGAGCTGCTCGGGTTCTTTTTCTTGATCTGTGAAGTGAGTACAAGAGTGTGTACCTCATAATAATTCACAAAGCTATGCCAATTAAGTAACATTAAAAACTTATTCATACAAAATTGCTCATTATTTTCTCTTTTTATCCTTTTAATATCTGCAAGATCTGTGGTGATAGCCCCTTCTTCATTTCTAATATTGTATGGATGCATGTGTGTGTGTGTGCTTCTCCATTTATTTTGGGGGAGCAGAGTTTATCAGGTTTATCAGTTTTTCAAAGCGTTGTTGATCTTGTTTAGTTTATAATTATTTTTCTTAGTTTATTTTTTGTATTCCATCTCATTGATTTTGTTTCTTCCCCACACCAGCCCCAGGTTATCTGGGCAATTTGCTATTCTTTTACTGAATTTCTATGATTGGCTTTTTTTTTTTTTTTAAGATTTTATTTATATGTCAGAGAGAGAGAGCACAAGCAGACAGAGTGGCAAGCTGAAGCAGAGAGAGAAGCGGGCTCCCTGCTGAGCAAGGAGCCCAATGTGGGACTCGATCTCAGGACCCTGAGATCATGACCTGAGCCCAAGGCAGCCACTTAACTGACTGAGCCACCCAGGCATCCCTCTGTGATTGACTCTTAGCTCATTAAAATTTCAGCCTTTCTTCTTTTCCAGTACAAACATCTTAAATTAGAAATTTCCTTTCATTTTTCATTACCATTAGTTGAATATATTTTTTTAAAGGTGTATTTATTTTAAAGAGAGAGTGTGTGCATGGAGGGGAGGAGGGGCAGAGAGGGAGAGAAAGAACTTTGAGCAGATGCCCTGCTGAGCTGAGCATGGAGCCAGAGGCTCCATCCCACCAACCTGAGATCATGACCTGAGCCAAAATCAAGAGTCCCATGTTCAATCAATTGAGCCATCCAGGCCCCCCATTAGTTAAATGTTTTTAATTTCTATTGTAAAGTCTTCTTTCACCATGGGTCACTTAAATGTGTATTTCTGAATTTTAATATTTGCAGATTATACTTATTTTTTGTGATTTATTTCTTGATTAATTACACTTTGATTAGAGAACATCCTGTGTACTATTTCATGTCTTTGAAATTGGTTAAGACCTTCTTTGTGCCTCAGAATATGGCCAAATTTTATAAAGGTTTCAAATGTGCTTGCAAAGGATATATAGTCATCATTGTTGGGTGCAGGGTTATATATGTATAGCTCTGTCTCCATTAGTTAATATGAATTTTCCTGTTTAAATCTTATATATGCTTATTGATATTTTGTCTGTTTTGTTGGGAGTGTTATAATCTCCCATTATGATTGTATGTTTCTCACTTTTCCTTGCAGATGTGTACATTTTTAATTTAATTTTAATTAATTAATATTTTTAAAAATATGTGCATATTTTAAAAAATTTCTGGAGCCACAATAATGGGTATACACAAATATAAAATTTGTTTATAAAATCGGAAATTACATTTCTGATAAATTATATGTTTTATCATAATGAAGAAAAACTTTCTTTTGTTTAATGTCTGCATGGCACATTTTTCTTATTATTACTGCTTTTTTCTCTGATTTCTTATGTTGCATGTCTCTTATGAATACCTTAAAGTTGTTATCATTGTTATTTTTTTTATTGAATCTGAAAGTCTTTGTCTCTATCTGAATCTTTTCATCCACTTATACTTAATGTAATTAGCAATATATTTCGGTTAAAATTCTCCCTTATTATGTATATTCTATTTGTTGTACCTATTTTATGTGTCTTTTGTTTTTTCCTTTTTACCTCTTTTTCAATTGATAATTTTTATGATCATATTTTCCCACTATTTGAAGTTATACACTGTTTTTGTTACTTAATTATTACTCTGGAAGTTATAATATGCTTCCAGAGTATTAGACTAATGTCTAATGTTAATTGATATTTTTCCTTTCCTCCCAGAAAACATATGGATGTGAGAAGACATTTTCTCCATGTACCCCCTACCTGCTCAAAACTGTAGCTATTATGTATTTTATTTCTCTTTGTATAGGAAATAAATCCCATAAGACATTATTGTTACTTGCTTTAGAGTCTTTATTTAGATTAAGTCTTTCACTTATCACTTTATTTATTCTTTCTTCCTGGAGAATGCTATTTGTTGCTTTCTTTAATTTACAACATTCTCTATGATTCTTAGCCATATCTTTGTCTGTCTGTGTAATGCGCTGCATAGATATTTCTTTCTAGTTCAAAGTCTTAAGTCTGGCTTGATCTGCTCTTAAACCTGTACCTCTAGTTCTTAATTTCACGTGAATGTTTTAATTATAGAATCCAGAGTTTTGTTTTCTAGAAACTTTTCTAGAAACTTTTTCTAGAAACTAGAAACTTTTGTTTCTAGTTCTTATGTCATTTCATATTTTTCAGTTCCCTGCTAAAATTTGCAAGCTTGGCCTTTATCTCTTTTAGTAAGAGTAAGTATATTTCTTTGACTTGATAGACTTTAATGATAGATTCTAACATTTTCCACCAAAATCTAGCTCTGTTTCCCATGTGAGGATTATACTTACCTATCTTGTGTGACCATGGGAGCAGAGATGATGTGTGTCACTTGTAGGCAGAAGTTTTTAGAGTTAGTACATGCTTCACATGCTCTTCTTCCCTTTTGCTGTGGTTACTGATGATGTTTCAGAGAGTGACTATTCTTACCAGCCTGCAGCCCAAAGTGAGGACAATAATGATGGGGATCAGTGCCACCGTCCTATTTGTGATGGACAGAAAGATGTGGCACAGGAATAAACATTTGTTGTTTGAAGCCACTGAAATTCTAGGGTTGTTTACTCCTGCAGTGTAATCAGATCCATCTGATGGAAACAGAAATTGGAATCAGGATTGGAGTGCTAATTTAACAAACAACCTTAAATATGTGGCTTTGGTTTATGGGCTAGGCAAGGAAGTCTGCAAGGAAACTGATAATGGAGGTTAGAAGCATGGTAATCCATGTTATGTAGTGGCAAATTACTTAGTAAAATGGTTGCCTGTGTTAACTTAGAAGGCAAATTATATACCTAATAAATTTGTAGCTTTATGGGAAAAAAAGGTTTTAGGAGCATGCGTTGGCTGCTGTTGGCTGCATTTGAAAGTTTATTACAAGAAAGAGACAAGATCAGAACAATATTGGCTGATTTGCAAGCAAGAATGAAAAAGAATAGAGATCGTCTATATATTCAGGGACCTGTAGGTTGAAAAGAGAAATACATCTCAAATTGAAGCATCAGAAGATAAAATTGAGAGGGGCGCCTAGGTCGCTCAGTCATTAAGTGTCTGCCTTCGGCTCAGGTCGTGATCCCAGGGTCCTGGGATCCAGCATCGCATCGGGCTCCTTGCTCAGCGGGGTGTCTGCTTCTCCCTCTCCCACTCTCCTTGCTTGTGTTCCTGCTCTCGCTGTCTCTCTCTCTGTCAAATAAATAAATAAAATCTTAAAAAAAAAAAAGATAAAATTGAGAAATTCTTGGAATGTCAAAGGCTAATGAAGACTTGGTCCTAAGGAACAGATTAAATAAAGAGCATGTTTATCACACTGGTTGTTAAACTTTCTGAATAGATTAACATTCTCCGAGTAAATACTTTTAATTGGACAAAATGGCTCAAGAAAAAGAGACGGTGTGGCTTTCCCACCGATGCCTTATAAACACATGGTAGCTGCACTTATACTGGCTTTGGGGCATGGAACAAGAAAACGGATGGGAAGAAGACAGGTAACAAGATGCCTAAGTTTTTGAGAGAATTATACAACACAAAGAGGCACCAGCTTGGACTGAAAGAGACTACGACTGATACTTAATAAGCCACGTAAACACCTGCTGTTTATTCATATTTTGAAACCTAATCCCCAGTGCGATGGCATTTGGAGGTGCGGACTTTGGAAGGTGATTAAGTCGTTAAGGACAGAGATCTCATGAATGAGATCCATGCCCTTATAAAAGAGACTGGAGAGAGATCCCTTCCCCTTCTGCCTTGTGAAGACAGTCTATGAATAAGGAAGAGGGCCCTCACCAGACACCGAATCTGCGAGCGCCTTGATCTTGGACTTCCCAGCCTCCACAACTGTGAGAAATAAATTTCTGTTTCTAGGCCACCCAGTCAATGGTGTTCTGTTATAGCAGCCTGAACAGACCGAGATAGCCCTCATAGTTCCACCAGAGGGAAGCTGGCTGAGAAGCTTGGCTCTCAGGGAAGGCATATTCTTCAATGGTCTCTCAAGTTGTGACCAAGGACAGTAAAAGAAAAAGGGAGGCCCTCTGCTGAGTTGAACCAAGGGGTGTGGAGGACAGTGGGCTGGGAGGTCCTCCCAGAGAGCAGAGCACATCCCACCCCTGGCATTTGAGCTCCTCATGGCATTTGCTCAGTGGGATTTTACATTTGCTAGTTACTAGTGCCTTCTCTGTGTGTGCCTGTTTCTCAACTTCTCTCTCTTTTTTTCCTCTTTCGGCAAAAGCAAGTGTACCAGTATTATCCTTTCCGACTATCTTCTGGGACTGTGAGAAGCAGATACTTTGTCTCTTTTAGTTCCTGAGTCTCCAGATCAAGAAAAGCCTCATCTCCATCTGAGGTAGAAACTGTTGCATGTTGCTCAGAGAGCCTGGCTTCTAGCAGTGATTGGATGGAAGTTTTGAAGTCTCCCTTGGAGAGGGTTGAGTGTACTCAGCCTGGAGAAAGGAGAAGAAAACAGATGTTTGGTGTTGGGCAGGGCAAACCTGAAACATTGTGTTACTAATGACCAATCTCTGGTTTCCCATCTTGTGGGAGGGTTATATTTCGCTACATTGTCAAACTCAGTTGTGGTTAGAAGAATTGCCCTAGGCCATGTAAGCACAAGTGATGAGTCTCATTTCTAAGAGGAAGCTTCTAAAGCTAGTACATGCTTTTCCACGCTCTTTCTTTTCCTGCCACAGTTACTGGAAATATTCCATATAGCAACAACCCTGCCATACTAGGCAAGTTTTCAGGGTCAAGTACTGCATTGGGGATTTAATAATTGGGGATACACGGTGTCCTGTGTATCACTGCGGCTTGCGAGGACTGGGAATGCCATTGGTTTTGGTCTGGACTGTGGGCCTGGCAGGTGCTACATGGAGGCAGTAGCCATTAGGCAGAATGAGGGAGAATGGAGTGGGGAGAGAAACAAAGATCTAAACAAAAATCTTCCTGCCCACCTTCTAAAAGCCTAATTCCAACACACACTTGAATCGTATGCTAAGAAAAACCACTAACAAAATCAGCAGTCAGAATATGAATTTAACCTACATGACATTTACTTCATAGGACAATATGACAGAGACTTTAATGTGAGTATGCTTAAGATGCTTTAATAGAAATAAAAACACAGCTTACATCAGGCATGCACAAGAAATCATAAACCAAACACATAAAGTAAGAAAGGATCAATATTTTCCAGGTTAGAATTTCCAGGAAAAGAGAAGAAGAGAATGGCAAAGAGTAAATATCTGAAGAGTAAAGAATTTTGGAATTCAGGAAGAGCATACACTGCCTAAAATAGGCTCAACAGAGATAAGTCTACCCATAAACGCATCACAGAGAAACTGCAGATCATCAGAGAAAGAGAAAAATCTTAGGAGTTATCAGAGTGAAAATCAGCCATGTACCAGGTCTTATGGAAGTCTCAACACACCGTATTCTCAGAGCGCATTACTTTTAAATGAGAATAAAGATAAAAAGAAAATAGTATAGGAACCAAGGACAGAAAGATAATAAAAAATAAATTTTAATAGATGAACAATGAAAAGACAGAGCTTATAGATTATTGGGATAAGTGAATAGCAAATAAATGAATAGCCTAAAATAAAAATACACTTAATGATGTTTTCCCCTAAGAGTCTAGTTTTAAACATACAACTAGAACATTGCAGAGTGCAAGGGGTCAGTGAAGCATTTTGCTCATGATTGCTGGTGAACTTGCTCATTTTCCATAATTCCAATGCGGACAGAGGTGGTGGAGAAGAGGTAAGAGAAATAGTGTGTTGGCCTTGGAAAAACTATTTAAAAGCCAAACCTGACAGGATTTTACTCAGCCCCGTTTTGTGGAAATCGTCTCAACCTGTACCATATCCTTACTTCCCTGAAGCCAGTGTTTTCAAAAACCCACAAAATTCCTTTCTGCAGGGAGCACTGTGTCACTTAGGTACTTTTCAGAAGGATATGATAAAAATGGTCAACTTAGGACAAATTAAATTCAATTAGTTTTGTGTATGTGTGTGCTCATGTAAGTTACATGTTGGAGAGGGAGAGGGAGAGAGAGGGGACTAACTGAGATGGTTGGAATTTTTTTTATTTTTTTAGATTTTATTTATTTATTTGACACAGAGAAAGAGAGAGAGAGAGAGTACAAGCAGGGGGAGCAACAGAGAGAGAGGGAGAAGCAGACTCTCTTCTGAGCAGGGAACCCAAAGTGGGGCTCCATCCCAGGACCCTGGGATCATGACCTGAGCCGAAGGCAGACACTTAATGACTGAGCCACCCAGGCCCCCAATGGTTGGAATTTTTAAACATTTATTGGTCAGTCTCATGTAGACAAAGCCGAAATGTTTTAGGGATGCAGATTTTCTCACAGGCATAGAGGCTGGCCAAATTTCTGATGAATTGGCTGGTTAAATGCTGGAGATAAAATCGGCAGGCATGCATGATACAGATTCGCAAATATTTTGTAAATAAATAGAACTATTAATCCTCAAATACATTAGATACAGACCAGCGGTCCAGTCGGCTTCTGGTCGACTTCTATTCAATGCTGACTTCTGTATGTTTTAGATGTATATTCTTCCTGTGCAGAAATCAACACATAACAAATTGGAGAGAGAGGGTGCTTGAGAGTAGACTGGTACAAAGATGTCAATAAATCCAGTGATTAGCCCTCAGGTTTTAAAGAACAACAAAATAATTGATTTAGAATATCACCAGCCACATTATCGTCTGGGCTAACCAACTAAAGAAGGGTGGAAAACGAGCCAAGATCTAAATTTCAAACTTCTACTGTATTCAAAACTTAACTAATCCTTCTGAATCCGAGTCTATCTTCTTTGATCAATCTTATGTGCAACATTCTCTTCTTTAGAGAAGAGTCTCCTTGGTCTCATGGGAACTTCCCGTGGGTCTCCTTGGTCTTCACATGTCCTAGGCAGGAAGGCCAAGAATCCAGAGCTCTGTGCGAATCAGGGGGGAAAAAAACATTAGAAACAAAATGCATCTTTTTAAGGCCGACCATCAGAAAAAGCCCCCGAGGGCTGGCCAATTAGAAACAGGCAATACCTCTGGAAGACCAATGAGAAAAAGTCAGCCCCAGAGTGAACCAACCAATGGGAAGAAGAGGTAGGCTGATGCCTAGGGCACTCACTGGTTGGACCAATGGAACACAGCTTGCATTTTAGTCCAGACACACGCTCCCTTGTTTAGCAGCTGCTGAAGTTTCAGTGTTCAAGAAATACATGGTCACGTTTTCCTGTAACTGGTGGTGTTTTTTCCTACAGTGTAGGAAATAAAACTAAAATATTGTTGATGGTGTTTTTCCCCCCAATTTTATTTTTCCTCTCAAATTCAACCTGAGATTTTGATGCCTGCTGCTGCTGCTGTTCATACTATAAACTAATAAAGATTGTAGAAGTATTATGTTTAGTAACCTAAGTTTGCTATAGCAGTATGCCACGTGGCTCTGCACTGGGCGTCAAGACTTCCACCTTCTGCTGCCTGAACATATCTGAAAATCTGATGCTAAAATATTGCCTTAATATCATACTCAATTTACAAACGGAGCTTTAAAACAAACACATCCAAAAACTTGGAAATGGTTACATAACGTATGTGCTTCCTAATGTGTATCAGAGCTTGAGCAATACCTAGCGATTGAAGGAAAGTGGTTGATATAGAGGTTAAAATATGGTTTTTGTATATTTTTATTCCAATTTTATCCAAGTTATAAATTCCTTAAATAAAACCTAAAATATTGGCCTGGATATGCTTGATTAATTACTTGTGTATTGCTTATTGGCATGTTTATCTTAAAAAAACAAAGTTAATGCTAAGTAATAATTATCTTGAGCCATTATACATATGTGTATATATTCTATTATTTATGTCATTATTTATGTCATTCAGACAAGTAATAAACTATAAGTGCATTACTGTCCAGATGCCAAAAATACATTAAACAAAATTAATGTTCAAACACAGGATTTTAAACATTTTTCACACCTGCATGGACGGCAATTCAATTATGTGCATTTAAATCTATGATATTATAAATGTTCATGAAAATGTCTGTTGATGTGAACAAAGAAATGGGACATTTTTCTCATAGTATAATCTTTAGAATCTACGTTTTTGTGGAAATCACATGTTCAGGACAATTAAATATGTACACATCGAGATTATTAGTGTGCTGCAGTAAGCAAGTTAAGTAGCTTCAATTTTTGACCTCTAGAAATGTATGGTCCAACAAACTTGTGCCATATATTTTCTGGAGTGTAAATCCTCTGAGTTGGCATTTTTCCTCATTTACTTTGTAATCTAAATGTTAGTATATATGACACATTTTTTCAAATTGTAATTTTTACATCGATTTTGGTAAATTGCTTTGTAAAAGACATATTTTAACTTAATGACAGGGAAATTTGGTTTAGAAGTAAGATAATCCCATGCATTTCTTCTAGAAGAATTGAAGTTGATTTTATGCATCGCTTTTTTTGGGGAAATATAAGAAATAAGCCCAAATAAGTCATATTCATTCAGTTTAAAGTGGCCTACGAAAGTCCATGTTTGGTAGGGAGCTCAGTAAATACTTATAGGAAGAAATAATCTCTCTGTTCATATAGTTTATATTTTTAATGATGTGTAGTAAAACATCCTGGATTGAAGTTCTTATTGTCGTACCAGGTATTTAGATATCAAATAAACTATTACAAACTCAGTGAAAATTCTTTATCAACAGGTACTAGTTACCTGTAATGGTTCGGAACCTAAGCAGAGAAAATGCGGTGTCTCCATGCAGGATAAATCAGGAAAACTGAAGACATTTGATGTATTCTGATTTCAAAGTGTTTTAATATGGGAATAGGGGATTTAGGACTTTTGGAAAATCTAGGAATGAAACTCAGGTCAACTATTTCAGCCCGATATGCTGAAAGTGGACACTCTCAAGAGTTGACTGGGATGATTCTTAGGAGAGCTATGGTTCTTAAGGAGCCACCAAGAAACCACCATGAATCTCGCACTGCCTGGCAATTGCCTTCAGAGAACTGGTGTTTTCTTTTCTGCTTCCAAATCTCATTTTGAGGGCCTCTCATTGGCGAGAGCTTACCTGGAGCCACATAGAAAAGGTATTTTCAGAAGTGGGTTCCTGGCTTCTCCAGGCAAGCTTGGATTGGGGCATTGGCAGGCGCTGAGTTGACCATAGACAGTTCACCGTGCAGAGGGGTATATGTCCGCTCTTCAGGCATGTATTCCATAATGTTAATTCATATTCCCCAGTTATAAAAATTTTAGAAAGTGAACTATCGTCCAGGATAAATAACATTCTGAATTTTTGAATATATAAGTCTCTTCCCAAATTGGAAAGTTGAGCGGACGAATTTCTCTTGTAAATGAAAAATGATATACCCAAAGTTGTCCTATTCAAGAGTTCTAGAGATAAGGAACAGGATCCTATTTACAGAAAATGTAGTTTTCCTTGAGAACACTTCAAATCATAAATGACAATGGTTTTCACCTGAAGCGTACTTTCCTAGAATAAGGCATAACAAAATTTTGGGTTAATGGGGAGAAAGTAGAGTGTAGTTTGAAGTAGTCTGTAAGGAAATTGCCATTGCTTTGATTTAGTTTTAGTAAAGATATTTAATTCATATTGAAATTAAATCACACTAAAGAAGATTTAACGTTTTAAAGTAAGAAGCATCGTTGTAAGTGTTTAGAGACATTGATATTCTAGACCATCTGTAGAACCCTTCCAATTATTTAGGGGCAATCCTGTTTGTGTAATGTCAATTCCCATCCCCCTAAGGATGCAAAGAAGTGTCCCTGGACTCTCACCGAAGCTGTATAGGAAATTGGGGCTTTACTGCCAGGCATATTTAACCCATATGGGCTGAGATAAAGTTCCTTTAGATGAGAAATGAAGCTTTGTGGCATTTTGCCAAGAGAAGCTCATATTTCTGGGAACTCAGGGGAATTCACCTACATTTGCCTGTGTCTCTTGGCAGGTTCCTCACTGTTTTAGGATTATACTCTCTGAAAATAATAGGAACAAAGATGGGGATTTTTCTCTTATATTATTTTCTAGTATTTGGGGGTCTTACAAGGTGATAATTAATCCTGCCTCTTTTCTCCACTTCTGAGTTCAGATTCACTTAGCGAATATGGCCACACAAGTTAGAAAGGTAGTAATAAATATTAGTTTTATTACTGATGAGGTTGTTGGGGGGAATGAAACTTAATCTGTGGACAATAATTGGTCTCACCAAATATTGCCTCTCCATCTGGAAACTTCAATGAACACTCAAGGAAGAGTTTGCTTCTAGAGAGTTAGGCACATTTGCCCAGAACCCCTGCATTCTCTCTTTAACCCTTTTTGGTTTGAGTTTTTACAGAGGATGTTGTATAAGTAGTTTATTTGAGAGAAAATAGAGCAGATGAGTGGGGAATGGATATGGGGAAGGGGAGAGGGCCAATTGTATGTTGATAAGCCAGCAATCCCAGTGGGAGACTGTCTCAATCCCATAGGGAAAACTCTGGGAAAAGATGCAAAACACAGGTCTCATCATTATCCCTCCTAGAGGTAAGGGAGCTGGGTATTTTGTCATGGAGAAATTCTCCTAGGGAGTGTTAATTCCCAGGCTTTTCTATGAGTACCTGGAGAGAGGGGCCTTCCATGATTGGAAAAAAAAAATCCCTCAGGTACAGAGATGAAGATACTGGAAGCTGGAAATCAACTAGTACACACTGATATGGCAGAATGAAAGTGATCTATATGGGGCACTGATGACGTTTGCTCCAAGCCCCCTGAGGAGTACAGAGAGAGACCAATCTCCAGATCTGCTTCTAGAAGACAGACTGTGGGTGCTGAGGCTGACCCAGTGTTTCCCACAGAGAAGAGCTAAAGGAAAACTTTGCAGACAGGCAGATCTAAAGAAAGAGAGAGAAAAAGAGGCTGGGCCACTGAAGTAATTCCTTCATCATTAAGAAATTGGGAGGGGGCAGAAAGAAAGACTGGAGTTGCCTTTCCAGACTGTTCCTTCTAGGAGAGAGGAGCAGAGGTTTTGTACATCGTGAGTCAATGTGGGCCCATGAGGAGAGGGGGAAAATAGTACTAATGAGTGGTACAGTGATGCAGAATTTAGAATTATCCCTTAAAAAGTGATGATAATCCTTAACAACAACAATAGAGAAGGAATAAAGGTGCAAACAACAAAAGGCGCCATCTTTTTGAAAAAGGCTTACAAGGTAAATATAGACATGGAGGTCCTCGTGTATACACTGGTCTTCTTTTTCTCTTTCTGACCTACTCTTTCCTCCAATCACTCTGCCCCCTGTCTTTCTTCTCCTTTCAGTGATCAAAGCTTTATTGTTATGGTCATAAGCTCCAAACTGTCATAGGTTACATCTGATGGAGAGGGAGCAGGGCAGAGAAGGAGACAAAGGAAGTAAGATCTGACAATGGGATGTTTGCACCGGTGGTGAGGATAAGCAGGAGAGTTTATAAAAAGGCAGCTAAGGGATCAGTAGCTGCTTTGGTGAATGGAAAGGAGAGTCACAGGCTGTGAATAAAGCGATGGGTTAGAAGTGATGTACTTGTGTTGTTTATCCTTTTAACATAAGTAACCCAAATATAAGTGTGTTGTTGCTAATTGCAGAACAGTTCCTAAAAGAGTGGAGAGAATAAACTGCTGTGATAAATTCACACAAAATACAGTGGCTCAAACAAAATAGAAATTTCTTTCTCTGTCACCTAAAGTGCAGAGGTAAGTGGGCAGTTAAGGACAGGTTGGCTGTTCTGACCATTTCTTCTATCTTGGTACTTCATTCCTGGGGTGTACCTGTCTGTGCTGTCAAAACTGCTCACACAATTCCTTTCAGCTCGCAGAAAGGACAAAAAGGAGAAATAAAAAAAGCAACTTCCTTTGAAGAATGTGACCAGGAAGTCTTCTTCTGCTCACATCTCATTGGTCAACATCCAGTCACATGACCACAACTTCACTGTGATGGACATGGGAAATTCTCTTCTCTACCTGGGTACCCATGTGCCTTTCCAAAATTGTGGTGGGGAGTGGGATTTTATTATTAAAACTAAGAATGACATAGAAAAGGAACTACTGGGAATAATTAGAAAAAGCATGCTCAGACAGTTATGAAGACTTTTGATTTCTAATCTCATGAAAGTTCATATGTTTTACATTAAAATTTATATTGTGTTCTGAAATTCTAGTCATTATACTTATCTTTAGGTTAGTTAACTATGAGGTGCTGTAGATATGTTTAATTTTTAGATGACCTTGATTGTGACTAATGGGTTTATTTTATCTCAGCGTAATGAAAACAGTCTTTTCTACCTATATATATTACAAATTTTACTGCTAATTCTTATAGATATGATGAAGCTTTCCTCATTTTAGCTTTACTTACATGTGTTCTAAAGCTTGCACTTTTTTCTAATACTTTTAATTTTTGTCATCTAATAGGGATTTGTAGCATGGCAAAGCATAAGTAGCAATACTGATAGTCTTCCAAAACACAACTTTAATAATGGTCTGAACTCAGGTCAGTGTGAGTATCTGCAGATCATCCCTAAGCTGGAAGCCCCCAGAAACCGGTGTTGATTCTTGGACTACTTGTGGTCTTCTTTATTATGTAACTGTAGAGCTGGTTTAATTTTATGGGTTAGCATGCAAAATGGAGTCCTATACAGAAAACTTTCACTTTTCTGTATGGGGGGGGTCAATGCTCAAAAAATAATGGTTGAATAATTGAATTGGATGCCTCAGAGGTCATCAGAAATTGCAAGTCCTTTGGAACTAAGGCCTAACAGGGTTAGGCCATCTTTTCCAGACAAAAATATTTGGTATTTTTTGTTTGTTTAATAATGTTAATAATAGGCTATGTAACATAAGTAAATAATGTATCAATAAATATAGAAAAGAACTATAGAGCTCTTATACATTATACTAAAAGATTTCTCTTTCCTTTAAACAGCATAAAAGAAAAAAAAAAGAAATAGCTTAAAAGATGAGAAGCAACTAACACAGTGCCTGGCATAATAGATTCTCAATAAATAGTAGTCACAGTTAATGACCTTTTACATGGTTCCTTAGGCGATAGGACAAAGATGTAATAAGTTTTCCACCAAGATATAGGAAAAGAAACCATACCTTTCTGGCAGTAAATCTTTATTTGAGGAGGGATCAAATTCATGGCCGCAACGTAAAGAAGAGAGTCCAATTTGGAAATGCAAGAAGAACCAGTATGAGAAGTGTTCTTTTTACACAAACTTGGCATGTTAAAAACTTCAATAATTGCAGAACATCTCCCCAGATTTTACTCTACTTGTGAAATACTTCAGGGAACTCAGAAAACTTTTATAGAACCTTAGAGCTATGTGAATTCAGAAGAACTTGAAGGGAGAATATTTTTGATTCAACTGTTTCTCTGGCCTCTGTCCATATTGGGATATTCTGGAACCCACGACGCAACACCAGAATGTTACAGAAGCAGTATACGGTATTCGTCCCTGATTGATTAATATCAAAAATGCTTTCCTAATTATTTGGCAATGCTATCCCATTTTTTCTCTTTCAAAAAGGAATTCTGTTCGTCATTTTTTTTTCAGACTGCTTGTCCTAAGTCATTTGGCATTAATTTTTTAGACTCTTAGTATTCCCTCTTTACTTCCCAAACTTTATTTAGACTGCCATTAATCTTGGTAATTTCCTTGAGCTTTATGACATGACTCTTTTGGCACATTGAGGGCATCCCTATTTAACTTTCCAGTTTCATAACTTTAATAGAATTTATTGGTTTTAGATTATTTTTCTATCTTACCTAAAATTGACTAATGTTTCCCAAAGGGTTCTGGGTATCGGATGCAAATTTTGATATCTCATCTCAGATATTAGAAAACTCTCACAGTGGGTAAGTTATTCCATTTTTAATTTTTTGATAAATGCTAATCAAGGGGTTAATTTTTTAAAGTCAATTTCTTGACTCAATCCTCAACAACAAATCAATAGCTCTTTGTTTATAAGATAGTTTGAGATCTCAGGCAGTAGAGGCATTTTGAGATTTTAATTTTTAGAATTAAAATGGAGCTTCTGAGAACATATTTTGTTTTTTAAAAGATTTTATTTATTTATTTGAGAGAGACAGAGAGAATGAGGAGGGGGAGAAGGAGAGGCAGACTCCCCACTGAGCATGGAGCCCCATATGGGGTTTGATCCCAGGACCCTGAGATCATGACCTGAGCCAAAGCCAGACGCTTAGCTGACTGAACTACCCACATGCCCCTAAGAATATATTTTTCAATTAGTTAAAAACCTTATGTCGGTTTTCCATAAAATGGAAATAAATTGGCATAACTTTAATCCATTTACTTAACAAGAGTGAGAGAGGTCAATTTTACTTTTCTGAAATGCCCAGGTCACAAATGTGTTGAGATGCTAACATTTGTTAATTTGAGTTGTGTGAGTACGCTGGAGTTTGTGATATTATTCTTTGTAATAGTTTGTATTTTATACCTTGTATTTTTTTTTTCCCAAATAAGACAAAATCTTTAGTTCTACCTTAAATCTTTTGATTTTCTGAGGAAGTAGGAAGCTGGGTTACATCCTGGTGAAATAGAAAATGTGCCTGTTTTGTTAGGTTAGATGGTGGTGATGGGTGACACGGTTGTATATTAGTGTAGATGAGAAGGGAATGGTGAATTTAATGTTAGTTCAGTTAATGGGTGCAGAAACAAGCAATGAATTAGGGTGTAATCTAAGCAGAGTGTTTTCTGTTAAAAAAAATATTTGAAGATAATAGATTGTCTGTCTAGAAAAGACATTAACTTTCTCCTATGACCCTCTTCACCAAAATATAGTTTGCCACCTAGATTTTAGTGGTTGTCTTTTTAAAAGACTGTTTCTGTAAGTACATATTTGTCATATGCCAGGTCTATATTTTTCAAACAGCACTTTAAGTAGAATTCAAATAATAAGAACTAAAGGAACTTGAGTTTTCCTTAATGTTTTAGAGGATTTCTATGCTGTTTTTGCAAATGGAAGTAAGGTGGAGCTCATTTTGGCTGTGAGGGGTGGTCATAAACTACTGTTTCTCTTCAAACCCCTTCCCTCTCACATATTTTCTAAGGTTTACTAATTATAATTGTTAATTTTCCTTTTCAAAATTCACTTTTCACTCTGTGAGATGGCTCCAGGAGCAAGCAGCCCGCCGACTCATTCCGGGCAGAGGAGGGAGAGGGTCCAGGGCCGGGGCCGGGGCCGGGGCTGGGTGCCGGCGGTGGGGGACTTCCAGGGGGAAAGTAGCGGAGACTGCAGTGACACTGCCCTCCCCGGGCGGGTTGAAGCATCTCACTGGTGACGGGTCTGAAAGCACGTGGCTACGTCATGGAAAGCCAGTCTTTTCAATGCAAACTTCAACTCCTCCTCCTCCTCCCTCTAATGCCTGTAACTCACATCCGAGGCTGGGCGAGGAATCCGGAGGGGAGATTTTCCTCATGCTCACCGTTGTTGGAAACTGGGAGAGTGACGGGAAGGAGGAAGGGGATCTGTGGCGCTCTCTACCTACTACCAGCCTGACGAGGGGAGGGGGCACCTGGATTTGCATCTTTTCTTCGTGGTGATTGAGAACTGCAGGTTCAATCCGATCCCACTGAGCACTGGCGATTGATTATAAAAAAAATCGACACTGGGAGAAGGGAGGCTCTGTCTTCGGCGGTTAGACTCGATTTCGGAGGTGGTATTGGTGTGTGTGTGTGTGCTGGTGTTTTTTTTTTTTTTTCTTTTTTTTTCTTCTTTCTTTCTTTCCTTTTTTTTTTTTCTTCTTCTCTCCTAGGGGCTACACAATGGCAGTCTTCTCTCAGTGAGATGAATCCTGCTTTGCCTTCTGCAGACCCACCCATCCTCAAAGCGATCAAGTAAAAGGCTATGGTTTTCTCTTTGGGGATCTTTTGTGCATTACTGTTCTCTCTGATTAGTTCTGGTCTCTGTTGGGATTTCTTTGCCTTTTTGTTTGGCTTCATGCTGAAAAAGGATTTTTTTTCCAACCCTTTGGTAATAATCCAGTGGTGATCGAGGGGGATAAATCATTCACCCTGGCCGAAAAAAAACAATCACTGAGAAGTCTCAAAGAAATATACCACGTGAGGGGAAAAAACTGGGAGAAGATACGGAATATTATCGTTTTTCCTATGGTAAAACCGGTGCCCCTCTTCAGGAGAACTGATTTCAAATTATTATTATGCAACCACAAGGATCTCTTCTTTCTCAGGGTGTCTAAGCTGCTGGATTGCTTTTCGCCCAAATCAATGTGGTTTCTTTGGAACATTTTCAGCAAAGGAACGCATATGCTGCAGTGTCTTTGTGGCAAGAGTCTTAAGAAAAACAAGAACCCAACTGGTAAGCAAAACATGCATCGTGTTATGTTTTTCCTCATAATAACCTGTCTGTTGCTCATTGAGCTAGATCTGCAGTTCTGCTATGCAGGAAGGCAGGGGAAGCAGAAAAGGAACCAGGACAGTGTTGCATATAGAGGTGTTGATGGATAAACAAGTAACAGCTGGATCGGCGTCTCTGAGCCCGAAAACCATTATCAGCATCTCTTGGCTGTGACACAACCCATCACTAGGAGGGAGGAGGAAACTTTTTTTTTTTTTTATGTATTTGGTTGCCTATGTTTGGTGGAATATTGAAGGGCTGTGGCTTAAGGTTTTGCCCGAGGCAGTTGAAGGTTCGGTAGTTGCCAGGAGAAAGAACCGAGAGCTCTCCTTACTTCTGCTGCAGGTTCAGGGACGTAGCTAAGGTGCCGAGGACCTGCTCTAGACTTTCTGATTAGCTTGCACAATATTCGCCACCCCATCACCTTTACCAAAGTAAAAGAGGCCCTCTCCCTCGCGGCCCCGCTCCTCCGTCAGCCCCCGCCTCCCTCCCCCGTCTAGCTCTCCGTGCACGAGTATTAACTCATTCCCCAGTCTGCCTCCGACACCTCCTGCCAGTGGGAATACTTGAGCTGGGCTTATGCCTGGGGGAACCCCAGACGGAGAAGACAAGCCCAGTCCCTCCAATATATGCAATTTAACCCCCCCTTTGAAAAAGCAGTGTCAAAACCCTGCGCCCGAGTCCTGCGGGTGGGACGAGCCCGGCCGTGGGTCCCAGCTTCAGGCGCCAGTAATCATGCGCCCCTATTCCAAAGGCTCCAGCCGGGAAACTTGCAGTGCATTACATAAGAAATGCAAATGCAGGTGATTCGGGGAGTCGAGTCCCGGGGGTTCACTTCCCGGTATCCCAATCTGAGGCGTTTGGGGGCGGCCGCGAAGCTGTGGGCGAGCAACTTGGGGAGGCCAGGCCGGAGGGCTGCGTGGTGGCGGCGGCGCGCCGACGAGGAGGCTGGGCGAAGCCAGTCTGGGAGCCGCGCGCGCGGGCAGCGGGGGTGTGTGGCGTCCCCGGGTTCAGTTCAGGCTGGGGAGGGCCCAAGGGCCGGGTGTTTGTGTCTGGGGCTGCGTCGGGGGGCGGGGGCGGGGCCCGGGCGGTCCCGCAGTGGCCGCCCGGCGCTGGAGGCTCCTGACGCTGGCACTGCGGTGTAGTAGATCATGGCTCCCCGCGGCCGCCCTGGCACCCCGAGCCCCAACGGCCAGGCAGCAAGTGGCTGCTGCCTCCCTGCCTCCGAACAGTGCAAATGCAGCGTAGCTGGGGCGGCTCGCTCCGGGGGGGTGGGGGGGATTGCCGTCTGCGGGTGCCCGGAGCGAGGGGTGGGGAGGAGGGGTGAGGAAGAAGGAGGAGGGAGAAGGGGGGAGGAGGAAGAGGAGGAGGAGGAGGAGGAGGAGCAGGAGGAGTGGGTGGGCGGGGATGGAGGTGGTGGGTGTGCTGGCTGAGCACCCTGTGAGGCCCCCATTGCTGCAGGAGTAGGGAAACTGCGAGTTGCTAGACTGTCCAGAAGGGCAGATGCTCGCATGCGGGCGGAGGACCCCTGGGCAGTTGCCCCATCTGGGACGTTTGGGGAGCTGTGGAGGCTCTGGGAGAAGTCTCTGGCCGCCGGCGAGCGTGGTGCTGCAGTGGGCCCTGTGCCTCTGCCCTGGAATTCTCATCCCTGTGCTATAGCTCTACCCCTTTCTCACCGTCCCCCTCTGTTCCCTTCTCTGCCTCCTCCCTCCCTTCTCACCCTCCTCCTCCATTCCCTGTCCTTTTACCCTTCTCTCTCTCAACTCCTCAGCATTTAGCAACTCCGCGAACTGATACCACCCATCCTAAGCATTGCCCAAGGAGAAAGCAGTGTTGTCACCTTACCACCCGCATTTCTAATTAACTGTGAGGTGTACCCCAACCCCGCATCGAGCACAACACTTGCTGATGTTTTGGGGATACGTAGAGCTGCAACACTACTATCTCACAAGTTAATGTGAAGACCTTTTTTGCAAGACTTAGCAAAGTAGAACAAGCCAGGGCTCCTCTTGGGAGGGAGGACTTGCACTTTCAGGCAGTAAAAATAGTGAGTTTTGAAGCCTTCTCGTGTCCTGTAGGTTTAGCTCCCTTCTGAGAAAGGATACTGTAAAAGCATCTTTTTTTTTTTCTTTTTTCTTTTTTAGACTTGGTCATTTGTTTAGGGACCTCGAAGTCAGTCCCTCTAAGTCCTGGAAAATGGGAAAGAATTCTGCTCAGAACGCTAAGTTTCCTTACTGGCTTTTATACTTTTTTTTGTAAGCAATTTTACTGGAAACACTAATTTCCCCCCTGTACACGGTGCAAGATATTTTTATTACACCTCCCCCACCCCACCCACTTTCATCTCTCTGGAATAAAGTAGATTTTTTTTTTCCTTTCAAGGCATTTTGGAAGGTGTCAAATGACAAATTATTTTTAGAGTAATTTATTTTGCAGCTTATGCACGCTAAAGTACTTGGGTGTGAATTGATGGGTTAATTCAAAGCGCGTCTGACAACATCCCTAACTATTCTAATGGGATAGTGTAGTCTTAGATTGCCAGAAGTTAGAGTTCCAACCTGGAAATGGGAGCATTTTGTGAATTATTTTAAAAATGTGACATTAATGTGTCATATCTCATCTTCTAAAAGTTTTGCTTTTTGAATGCAAATCAAATCCATGCTTGGCCATTCCCTTTCAGGATTGTAGTTGGTATGTTCCATTCTCCTTCTGCTATTAACATGAAGCCTAAAAATTGTTTGCAGGTTTTTGATCCCAAGATAGCAGTATAACCAAGAAGTTAATTGGGTAATTAAAATAAAACAAAGACTAAAATCTTCATAACCATTAAAACCAGAAAGAACAGATTGACTACTACCTATTATGTTATCTTAAATCTAAAATGAGGACAATTAACTGGTTTCAAACTAAGAAGCTTGGCAGAATACCTCCAGGTACTAGTAGTAGGATCATGAATTTGGTGTGAATACTTCTTCGATTACTGATTCTTCTCAATCTTTGCAAGTTATAGAATAAAACTGATTATTCCCAATTTTTAAATTGTCAACAAGTATGGGTAGTTTGATCAAGGCTTCTGAGAGGACTTACAGAGCACTGCTATGTAGTTATGTTGGTGTGAAAATAAGTAGATAATAGAGTCATGAATTTAAGGACAGACTTATTTATTCACCCAAAAGTTATTAGCATTTAAATAAAAGGTATTAATTTAAGCATTTTTTTGGTAGTTGTTTTTATGTAAAATTTAACTGAAAAAGAACATGAAGAATAACTTACACAATATATGCTTTTTAAAGTGAATTGCAATAGCTGAGAAATCCTGCTTATATGCATATAAATCTACCATCTTCATAGAAACGTCCAATATCTCACAATACAACTATTAGCAGAGAACACATGCATGCTTAAATGTCCTACTTTCCCTTATTTTCCTAGTAGAGCAGTAGCTGTATGTTTAGAATAAAAGTTACCTGCCTTAGCTTTCACTTACGAGTCATGGAAGGTGATTGTATGTAAGGCAAATCATTAAATAGGGAATGCTAATTCCAAGGCTCTTATTTAGCCTGGAGGAAGGCTTGGTATGTTTCTTTAAACCAGCAATGATAGTTTGGACTCACCAATGTGTATCACAGGCCAGTTTGGTACTAATATAGGTCACTAGACTTTGAGTGACAGCTGCTAAGAAATGTGGTTGGAAAACAAAATTCCACGAGAAAGGGAAACACTAAGGTCATGTCATGGCTATCTCTTCAGACACATCATTTACAACAAGCAAACGAAGCCACAGGGCCTCGAATATATGCAACCATTGAACCACACTCACGAGACCCCCAAATTTTCTTGGCTTCATAGGGTTTTGGAAAGCACAGAATTTAAGATAAGTTGTAATCAAAGATAATTTTATTGAGTAGTGAGAGTGGCAGGGAGGGTACAGAGGAGAAGTTCTAAACCTAGTTCAACAGAGCACATTTAGAAAATCCCACCAGCTCATGGTCCAGAGGGTCTCCTTTTCTGAACTCAGTCTTTCTCTCCGCCATATAACTTGGAGATGAAACAAGCAGGGCTTGGTAGAACTCAAAGTCACTTTCTATTTCCTACTTGTTTTGGTGTCTTTCAGTTCTACTTTTGCCTTTCACTGAAGCTGTTTTAGGTGCCCCAAACATCTGGTATGCCTTTGTTCCTCATTTAAATATATGTTATTCTTTTAAAACCCCTTGTTTTACATGTAGAGCTGTCATGACATTTTAGAAGTGGGAAAATAGGGAGAGATGGAAGAAAAAAGGAAGTAAGCATTTTTTACTCCTTCCCTTTCTCAGTCTGCCAATTCATCCTGGGTTCCTGTAGAGCTGGGTGAGCCATACATGGGCCATAACTTCTGCCTTTCTAAACACTGAGCTTGTATCCAATGGAGACAGCAAATTCAGACTACGTGGCTGGAACACCTAACAGGTGTGAGGTTCTTCTCCTGACATGCTTGCCTTTAGAGTGGGATTCCATGTAATCGGAGCTGGCCTTGGACTCCATCCAGGAGGCTTTCGTTAGTGAAGTAGCAAAATGAGTTTGCAGAGCAGTGGCACTTCATTTTAGATAGGTTTCCAAGTATTGACTTGTTGGGGGAGTGGATTTTTCTTTTTTGAAATTATATCCAAGTTAACAAGTGTGAAATCCAATGCACGATAATCTCGACTTGGTTTTAACAATGAGGATGACTTTGCTTATACCCATATCCAGCCTATTCTCATCTTAGCATCTAAAACTGAGAATATTTATTCAAGTAATGCATTGCTTTCAGAAGACGCTAAAGGTAATTCTATACTATATTTAACATTTCCCACATGAAACCATTTCTTTAAAAATGTTCAAACCCAGTTTTCCATGTTTGAGCAACACAAACATTGGGGACTTTTGTGGTGTTGTTATACATATGGCAACAAAGACAACAATCAAAGTTTTCACTCCTTTGTACATTTTGGCATCATAACTCACTCAATTGAGTCATAATCCTCCTATAAATACCATGTAGATGTCTCGAAATGGAAGCATTTATTCAAAATAGTTTCTTATGCCTTAAGGCGAGATAGTTGGAATTTAATAGTACATTTGAAGCTCCTCTATTTAGATTCCTCCCCCTCTATTAAGTTTTAAACCAGACAGTGCATTGTAGTGTCTATATATATATTTTTTTTTTTTGAGATTTTTATTTATTTATTTGACAGAGAGAGAGTGCACAAGCATGGGGAGCAGTAGGCAGAGGGAGAGGGAGAAGCAGCCTCCCTGCTGAGCAGGAAGCCCAATGAGGGACTGGATCCCAGGACTTGATCCCAGGACCCTGGGATCATGACCTGAGCAGAAGGCAGATGCTTAACCAACTGAGCCACCCAGGCATCCCGTAGTGTCTATATTCTTAATAAAACCTTTGAGGTTCACTTTAGGATCATCTCCAGGAGGGACTGTGGGGCAGGGAAATACTACTAACAGTTTTACCTGCTCAGTGCCATAGTTTCTACTTTTTAAGGATTCAGTTTGTTTGTCACATACCAGATTTAGTTGTCAGAGCTGAACCTGAGCGCTGAAGAGCAGAGAATTTTCGGAGGGAGACTTCTTAGTTCCTCCATATGCCTTTAGAGATGCACTAACGTTTTTGCTATTCTGCTTTTTAAGGGCTGAGTATTGTCCTGATGTTTTTCCTGTGTATTTCTCTAGTTGCTACAAACTAACTTTCTGCTTTGGTCTGAATGTAAAAGGTAGAATGACAAAAGGGAAGTTGAAAGACGGAATTCTTAGGGTCTTACAAGGCAAAAGGGAGGCGTAATGCAGACATGTTTTACAGGGAAACTGAAGCTTTTGTTTATCTAAGCTATTAAAGCTATCTAAGAAAGTCGCCCAACAATTTTTGGGCACTATTGCCTTTATCATTGTTCCCTGACAAAACTTTAGTTATGATACAAAGCAGGTTTTCACTTTTAAGTGAACCAATAGTGAAAATAGGATTCTTTGTGAAAGTTAACTGTGGGAATGTAACTGCAGGTATCATAAATTACAGTTGCTTAAGTTCACGTAATGCTTACTACTTTCTAACAATGCCAACCAAGAATTTGGTTTCTTAATGATAAAACAAAGAGAAGGAAAAAGTTGTTGGTGGACTCCTAGCTCTTTCTCTGGCCATGATAAAGCCACCTGAAACTCTGTTTGCTGACATTCCCTAGGCCCATATTTTATAACACCCTCTTTCTAAATCTCAAAACTTGAGGCCTTACTCAAAAATACGAACTCAAGAGCCAACAGCAGTCTCCCTTTGTGGCACTCTCCGCCTTTGAATAGCGAATGTGAGGGCACCATTAGGTTCCCTCTGCAAGAGCCCCCTTCCTTTTTTTTTTTTTTTTTCTAATCTTAAATTTGCTTCTCCTTAAAACGGAAGACGTTCCACAACAACAGTCGAGTGAATTGTTCCTCTTTTCTTTCCTGAACTTCCTTATCTGAAGATGGTAACAGGGAATCTTCTTTGTGGCTTATTTTTGCTCTCGAGGGGACAGCACCTAAACAGCCTCTAATTCAGTTGCTTTGAAAGGAGGTGCCCCCCTCCCTTAATATTTTATTCTTTTCAGTTTTAAAGCAGTCATCTTCAAACTTGGTAGCTCTTTGCACATCGCACAACCACATCTATTTAGCTTCTCCTTTCTGGAGCCCCTGTCAAAGGTGGAGGGCGCCGGGGCGCCGGGGCCTCGGGCGGGGAGGCTCAGAGCGCGCGGCAGGGACGAGGTCGGGCACAACGCGCGGCTGCAGGCAGAGCCCCTGCTTTCCAGAGCCTCGTGCCACAGTTTTCTGCAAACCGCGAGCCGGCCACTCTGCGGCTGGGATCTGCTTCCAGGAGTGGGGCCCCTTGGGGTGTCCTGGCGAAGTCGGTTTCGGAGTCGGCCTGATTGAGTCCGAAGACAGGGGCACGCAGGCCAATCACCGTCTTCCTCCTCGTGTGACGCGCGGACCGAGCCTCCGGGACCCGCCACCACGCGCTCCTCGCCTAGGAGCGCTGGGTGCCCCGCATCGCAATGCGGCGGAAGCGGCCCCTCCGGGCCGCCGTAGGGCGGGAAGCTTCCGTTGTCACAGAGATGACCTCTGACCCTGGGCCGTCTCGGGGGCCTGCGGCCGGAGCATCCGTTGCTATGGAAACCAGGAAGCCCGTGCTGGGGCGAACCGGCGCGCGGGCAGGGCCCCGGTCCTGAGGTGGCGCGTGTGCGGGCCACTCGGCCGCCGTCCACGCAGGGGCGCCCCCGAGCACTGGCCGGAGGGCTGCGGAAAGAGTCTGGTCCTGGCCCACAGGTGGGCGCCCGGACCCGCCGCCCCTCAACGCGCCGCTGGGCCCAGAGGCACAGGCCCTGGGCGGGAGGAAAGAGCTGACCTGCGGGGCAGGGCGCCCCAGCACAGGACTGGCAGAAGAGGAGCCAAGCGGGGCTCTCAGCTTCCCCACCAGCTACTGGAAGAGCCGGGGCTGGCTCCTGAAGTTCTCTGAGCCTCAGTTTTCTCAGCCGCAGCATCAGAACAGTCTCAGGTCAGCCTCAGCCCTCCTGTTCTAGCTTCTGTAACCCTCCGCCCGGTCCGGGCTTTAAGTGAGCTCTTCCCCCTTCCCTGTATCTGTCCTGGACGAGGCTGAGTATCCTTAAATTGTGTTCTAAAACCAGAGACTATGAGAGACGGAGGGCCACTGTAGGGATCAGGACTGACCTGCCCCTCTTGGAGGTGTGGCCACGCCTTCACGGTGGAGGAAGACACTGGTCCAAGAGCTGGTTTTGGGAAGCCTGGGAAGAAGAAACACATTGTATTTTTACTGGTGACACTACCAAGAGCTCTTCATGCATTTTGTAGAGTTGTATGGTTGGTGCGGAAACAGATGGCGTTCTGTCCTAACCATATATTCTCCAGATGCCTTTTCCTGCAGCCTCTCAACATGTTGGGGGGAGGAGGCTCTCTATACCAGCTTCTGTCCTCTTTGGGCTCCTGGGGAGAATTACAGGGATTTTGAATCTTAAAGAAAACTTCACTGTAAATTTAGAAATTGAAAAAAACTGTTTTGAGGATACAGTAATGCAAAACTCACTAGCTTATAAAAGAACAGCTGGATCCAAATTGATTGAATAAGTTAAGGTAACCTGTTCAGATGGCTTTTCACTTTTTAAAGATTTTTCATTGGCTTGGTTTCCAAATAGCTTCCCCCACTTTTCTTTCTTTTCTTCCTTCTGATGAGGAGTACCTCCCTGAAGTTCGCTTTTCAAAGAGATTTCCTTCAGTTCCTGGAGAAGACTGGGTAGAACATTTACATCTCAGAGGCACAAGGAAAGAATGAAAGCTCCTCCAATGAAGATTTGTTTCCTAAATCCAAAATTTTGCAAAACCTACAAACTTTTATAGAGTAGCAGGGGAGGTTTGAGGATTGATAAAAATCATGTATGGATTTTAAATTGCTTCTAGGGCTGCATTTCTATTTGTGTAAAGACTGAACTTATAAGACAAGGACCATTCTTTTTAATTCCTCAAAGAATTGGGCTGCATTTTTGGTTTGGTTTTGCAATTTAAAGTTGGGTTTGCAATTTAAAGTTGGATTGCAACTTTAAAGGGCTGACCACCCATCCAACTACATTATCTTCTATTTGCTTCTTTAGGTCAGGGAGGAGATCTTTAACGAAGATGGAAACCAAAAGATTCCTGTGTTCTAGATTTAGAGCTATTTGTCTTTGGAATATTTTTCTTTCCATCTGGGCACATAGTTTCATTTAGCTTAAGGGAGAAGGCCTAAAAAAAAGTTTCATGAGGTTCTGGATATCAGCCTCCAATATCGGCAAACTTCTAACCATAGAGCTACTTAAAAAAGTCCTTTTGAATATCTTGTCAGGTTTTAGCCAGGACAAACAGTAAATATTCCTGGCAGTTATTGAACAATCTTTTGGATACAAGAGGCATTCCCAAAGAAGGTGTAAAAGATACTGCTCTCCCAAGAGCTAGAGCCACTCCCAAAGATAGCCAAAATCAAGACTTACACAATTCCCTTGATAGCTGGCAACAGTCTGTAGGACACTAGCCACAAATGGAGTGCAACCTCCACTTCCGTCTGGCTATATTTTGAGGGTCCCCAACCTGTTGGCTGCCAAGCCAAGTG
Source organism: Potos flavus (assembly GCA_028534135.1). Classification (NCBI taxonomy): domain Eukaryota; kingdom Metazoa; phylum Chordata; class Mammalia; order Carnivora; family Procyonidae; genus Potos; species Potos flavus. The sequence continues at coordinate 7,619,461 of CM052883.1, forward strand.
GACATAAAATGAGATAAATAAGAAGGTAATAGCTGTCCTTGGGAGATAAAGCATCAATATCTAATGCATCTTGAAAAGGAAGGGATAACATGAAATTTTACCTTCCTCTCTTGACCAGGCATACAGACAGAGATCCAGGAGAGCTGATTCTGGTAAGAATTTTCACCCTTTACTGGCTTTTGTCAGTTTTCCCTGATCCCTTCTCCAAGGCTCCAGAGTGAGTGGGTTTTGAAGTAGAGAGTGAAGCTGAGGTATCTACCAGAATTTGACAAAGTTTTTTTTATTAATTTTGTTTTAGTTTCTCCTTGGCTGTTTAAGGGGATCCTGGTAGCTGTTTACTGGAGAATCCCTTGGCGTCCCGTCAACCCTGAAAGGGGCCCATGTGGGGACCCTCTTTTGGTGGCAGATACAGGGATCTCTGGATATAGGCCATTATAGTCTGGACGTAAGCAGACTTTTGTTTATGGTCATGTAGTCTATTAGAGTGGAAAGTCAGTGCAGATAGAGGATTAGTGAGTACTGAGGTCGATTAAGGTAGAAGGGAATAGTAGAAGTCATTTCATTCTTATAGTCTTTTGTTTTAGGTACCTCTTGTGTCCTTAATTTTTCATTAGCCTTTTGCAGTGAATCTTTCCGTGAAGGTTTTTGGACTTTTGAAGTCTTTCAGAGGCTTCTGCATGCCAGTTAGAATAGGTAACCCATTCTGTTTGATTTGGGAACACTTACTTTCACGCTCGCTTTTTAAATGAATGATTTTTTCTAATTGGAATGTTCCCCAAAAAGGCCATTTTAAATCTAGGTTGTCTTGGTAAGATTTGGCCATTTTTGTAGATACCTCCAACTTCGGGGACCACAGTCCTTAGTCATAAATGTTTGTGCTAGAAGATGTCACACTTAATTCTTTGGAACTTGGGGATCCCATTTCTTTAGTGAAGCTTTGCATCTCGGAGAGCCAACTTTATACCTAAGAGGGATGTGCCGTTGGGTTGGGGATTTTGTGGTGTTTTACAGTTTGCCTTGTTACATAGAAGTTTTCTTGAGGTTGGCAGGTGGCTTAGTGTTGATCTAACCCATTCTATGATCAACTTATCCTAGCACAGGAGTCTTCCAATTAGGTGTCAAACACTCTAAGAGCTTTTAGGTGTTTGACCCATCGCCACCAATTCTGTGACTTAGGCTTCTGAGATCCCCATTAGCAACAGATCTATTATTCCTTTCATAAGAATATGTCTGTATAGTGGTAGATATCCTAATGGCTTTTAATAATCCAACTTTCACCTACTTAGATTTTGATGTGTCATTGGTTGGAAAATTATGAATTTCTTGTCTTAATTAATTTCCCCAAGTTTCCTAGCAGTTTGTGCTGTGGACTTACTTTGAAGCTTTGTGAATCCTGTCCCCCCAGTAGCTGCCATCTTGCTTTCTTTAGATTGAGAGGTAACCATTATTTTCCCTTTAAAAAACCCATCATAATTCAAGCGGACTTACTGTTGCTGGCTGCCTGCACAGTCCTGAGACTTGTAAGGATACCCCCAGAGGTGCTCACCTTGTACATGAGTTTGACCACAAAACTAAATGTTGTGGCCCACTATGTGTCACTTTGAAAAACCTGGAGTCCCTCACACCCCAGTTTTCCATCTGGAAGGGTTAAGATGAACAAACTAGAGGAGCTCAGAATGCAAAATAAGTAGAGCTTGATCAGAGAGAAGCTTACCAGAGCAGCCAGAGAGGCAGCAAATAAAATGGCTCTCTGGGTACCTTCACCTGCTTCTAGAAGCTGTCCATGGAATCTTTAGCAGCTGTCTTCAGGTCCCGTTTCATTACCCAAACTGGCAATTTGCAAAACTAAAACAATTTACTAATCAGTTTGATGTCCTTTCTTCAAGGGAAAACAGTACTTGATTGGGGGAGTACAGTGCTCACAAGTAGTTGGAGCATCCTTCCCAAGGAATTTTGGGCAAGTGTGAGTTTTAAAAAGGATTAGAAGAGGCAACATGGAAACAAGCATGATTGGCTAGGAGGTTAGGGATTCCCTCATAAAGATAGCAGATACTATTTTCTAATATAGATAAGCTAACTAAAGCCAAGTTGGAGGATTGTGATTTGTAAATGTTAGATTTGGAATACCTGGACAGGTATTTCCCATTAAGTGCAGGCTGATTGAAGTTTGGATTTGTGATGTGGGCAAGGTCGCTGGGCCTGTCTCCATTTTGTGGGTCCTGATATCCAAATTAACTTTATCAGTAGTCAAGAACAGATCATGTGCTTTGTGGCATGGTCAGATTTACTTCTGAGACAATTGCTATGGTGGACAGTGTGGGTTAAAATAGCTTTGAGTGGGACAAGACTGAAGGTAGAAAGTCCACAAAGGCAGCAACTAAAGTAGAAGTGGTAAGGTCCAGACAGGGGCTGGAGAGGAAGTGCAGTCTTTCTATCTAAGTGGCCAATTTGAATTTGGGAAGAAGGAGAGGGTAGAGTCTAGAATGTTTTGACCACAGGTTTTTGATTTGGACAACGCCTGTGGATCCTGATCTACTGGCCATTGGCCAATAATACGCCTCCATCTCCTTGAAACATGGGGTAAAAACTTGGCTTTCTTCAGACTGTTCATATCAAAGAGCTGTGGTAGCGATAAGTAGCAAGTAGAAAACTGACAAATTCCTCTTTTTAGATCAAAACTTAAATAGGCAGTTCCAGGAGAGTTGCTCTAGGATAAAGAGTTCATTTTCTTCACACCTGGAAGTCCTCAGAGATAGAAAAAATGCTTTAAGTGAAAGAAAAGTCAAGAAGTTTTTTTTTTTTAAATTTATGATTATATATAGGTCTTTGTCAATAGTAAATGTTTTTGTACACAATACTTTGTTCAGTTTGAGGAGTCCACGAGTGCAATTAAAAGCCAGGTTTTCCAATTAACTATTCAAGTCTGGCGAGAAAAGGAAGTGTGAACTTTATTGAATTTACATATGTAAATGTGCACACCTGCTTTTTAGATAGAACCGAATGTAGTTGTAATTAAAATGCTTTTTCTTCCCTATAACATTTTGTTGTCTGCACAATTACAGTTGATCGCTAAAGTGCGTGGTAACCTCTTCTGTAATGCTGCCTCTTAGATAAAGTGTAGTTTGGGAGGGATTGCAATCTCTTTTCTTTCCCCTTCCTGTGTGGAGCGCAGGGTACATTACTGTTGTACTATAAAAAAGAAGAAATGTGAAAAAAAGGCTTAAAGATGAAAACAGTTTGTTATTGTTTTTAATAACTGGCTATTTCAAAGTCTGAAACTCATCTTTGGTTGTGTTACTCTTGTACCCCAGGTATTGTAATTCTTAAGCAAAGAAAGGATCTGTTTGCCAGGAGGCCTGAGTCAGTTCTCTAAGTAAATACTCAGTAATCACCACTCTGCTTCAACATTTTCCTGGTGAGGCAGATTGAAGACATTAACCCAATAGGCCCATTCCTCCTTTATTATCCAATGACTTGACTTGTTTTCTAGGAATTTATGTTTTTCATTGACTTCATTACATTCTCTTTTACACTGGAAATTAATCCACTCATATGCCAATTCAGTGACATAGAATTCCTCATACGTCATACTATAATAATGGATATGAAATCCTGGAAATACTTTAATGGAGTGGATAGTAAGTGTTAGAAATAGTTTAATGATACAGTAACAAAAATTGAAAAAAAAATTTTAAAAGGATAGAAATTTTGCATCATTATCGCTTGTTGTTTATTTTCTCTTTCCTAATTATATTCCCTTTTGAAATCTTGGGAATAATCTTAAAGAGCACAATTCTGAGGTGATTCTGTGGCACACACACCTTTTTATGGGGACATTAACCAGTGGCTTATATGCTAAAGATGGAGTGGGGCTTGATCTACAGAGCCATGAAGTTTGATCTCTGTTCTTTGCCTTGTCCTTTACCAAAGTGCTTTTCCATCACTGAGAATTCACCCCTTTGTCCCACTCTCCCTGTATTTGTGCTATCATACTCCAGATTTTGTCCTTTCACATATTTCCTTGAGGCTTGTCTTTCAAAAGCTTTGTCCTCAATTTACTCTTTAGGCAAGGTCGGGATTAATATTCAATTGGACCTTCAACTTTCACATGTATTACATTAGGGAAAAAAGGGCAAAAAAGGCTAACAATACAGTTGTCAGAAAGTAAATGAGACATGTCTATCTGGACTTGAGATATTCACCAAAAGTGGCATTTATTTGACTTAATTTTTTCTTTCTGTGCTTTTAATAGCATTTAAAAAACTGTGACATAGATCTATTGCTTTATTAGATTATATAATAAAATGACTTTTGGGTGGTATTATTATAATAAATGTTCGACCTCATATTCCCACTAATGAATGTACATTAAAGTTACTAGATTTTTAAAAGCATATTGGTCTCCTACTTTAACAGAAATATCCTGAATTACTTCAAATTTTATGTTATCACTCTCTTTAAATAAATAATAATTGCAATCGACCTTTAGAGAATGCTTTCTATTTTCAAGGCAATTTACCTATAATACCTCCTTAGTTCTCACAACTACAGGTAGGAACTTTTTTTATACAGTTGACCCTTGAACAACATGGGTTTGAACTGTGTGGGTCCATTTGTATGTGGACTTTTTTCAATAAATCTATTGGAAAAATTTTTTGACATTTCTGACAATTGGAAAAAAACTTGCAAACTATGTAGCCTAGAAAGACTGAAAAATTAAGAAAAAGTGAGATATTACTGTAAGAATATAGTATATAATACATATAGTATACAAAATATGTGTTAGTCAACTGTTTAGGTTATTGGTAAGGCTTCCAGTCGATAGTTAAGTTTTTGGGGAGTCAAAAGTTATATTTTTGACTGTCCAGGTCAGTGCCCCGAAGCTGGGTATTGTTCAAGGGTCAACTGTACTTATCTTTAAAAGGATAAAACCTAGGCATGAAGAGGTTAAGGAGGTTGCCTGACAATATTTAGCTAACAATTAAAGATCCAGGCATAAACCTGAGCAGTATTACTCCAGAGTGCATACTCTTAAATCCCTGTGTTGTAGCTGCCTCTCTAAAGACGATGTTCAAAGAATGTGTGCGAACCTGGCCAGTATGTCTTAGTGCGTCTGTGAATCACATCCTGAAACTAAAAGAGACTACAATATATTTAGTATTTAGATATTTAGAACTTGTAATTCTTTTTTTATTGAGCCTAATTGATATACATTAAAACACACAGTTCTTACCCGTAGTGTTTGCTGTCTTTTGACTATTGCATCCTTATAACCAGCATGCCAGTCAAAACAGAATATTCCATCACCCCAGAAATCTCCTTCTCTTTTATATTCCATTTCCATCCAGGAGTCTCCTAAGAAGCAGCCACCATTCTGATGTTTCTCACTTAATCTTAGCATGTGGTAGGAACCTCATATCATTAAATCATGGTGTCCTCATGCTTTTGAGTTTTCTTCTTTCACTCAGTCTGTTGTTTTTGAGATTCATCTATGTCATTGAATGTTAGAGATGCAGAATGTGATGTGGTAGCTTTTGTTTACCTTTTTTGTAAACTAGAAACTCCTAATTGAACAGACTTACTTTTGGTTAACAGGCAGAAGTTGTCCAAAACTACAAAGCGTTTGCGAGTTGACCCAGTTTTCAGGCTACCACATTAGCCTGCCCCAGTTACATAGATGCTGGCTGAAGACAGGAGACTCCTGGGTCAGAGATAAAGGATTTTATTACTCAGGGCACAGCAGGCAGCATGAGCTTCATGTTCTCATCGGTTCCCCTTGTCCCTAAATCTCCCCAGGGATAATGCTAAGTGACCCAGGTAGATGCTTGCACTTGGGGTTTGTGTCATGGCTGAGGCACTCCAAGGTTAGGCAATCCCCTGTCTTTTAAGGAGTGTCTAGCAAAGCTGCCCAACTTTTGCTCTGCAGGGAGGCATTATCTTTATTTTCCTGGTCAGGAAACAAATCTGTCTTCTAACCTGGAAGGAGGCATTATCTTTGGATTCCAAGGTTGCAGTATCCTTGCAAAGAGTCTGAGATAAAAGCTGTTACAAGACATGCAGAAATCCCATGGATAAGTTGTCATTTAAATCTGTTTCTGAAAAGCAACACTTTCTTCCCTTTCTATCTCTCTTAGGACTGCTGTTTTTGTTGTTCCAAAGATGCAGTTAGTCTATAGAAAAATATCTGTTATTTGTAAATTCAAAAGTGACCCTGAGGTTTTGAGAAGATAGATGATATATAATCCTATACAATAATCTTATTGGTATTTATTAAATAATATGTGGTACAGTCTATGTTAGTTACTAGGAGAGATTTAAAATATCCTGTAAGGATTTGGTCTTTGGCTCATAAGTACTTAACTAAATGTATGGAGAATACCAGAAATGAGAGAGTCCTGTACAACTGAAGGCTAACTGGAGTGCTGTAGGACGTCATGTGGGATGTCAGGGAGGGAAAGGGAAATCTTTTAGAGAAATGTGACCTGAGCTGACTCTTAATGCATGTTTCAGTTGGCAGGAAAGAGAAGTATATTCTTGGCAGGGGGAGAATTATGAGTGAAAGTCAAAGACTGAAGGAGAGGTACATGTCTGGGGATTTGTGGGAATGCTAATGAAATCATATTTTAAAGGATTAGAGGAATCATAATTTGGAGTCCAAAAGCCTGGCAGAGGAGTTAGGCTGGATGTGGTAAAAATTAGTGAACTAGAGAACATTTCCACATCGGGGAGTGACATGCTTGAGAATTGCTCTGGTACAGTTGGAAAGTATAACTGGTGGAGCTGGTTGTGGGAGGGTAGCACAAGGAGGAGGCTTTCATAATAAGAAGCAGTCGAGTGAAATATCCTTTCTTAGTTGGAGATGGGAAACAGGAGCTCTGATCAAGGGATGGTTCTGAGTATGGCTGAATATGGGCTGGCGAAGTATCTCAGTGCTTGGGAAGAGATAAACCGAAAAACACACCAAGACAGTCTGCAGCAGGAAGGCCACTGCTTCCTCTGAACTTTGAGGGATGGCTAAAATAAAAGGTGTAAATGGGAGAAAGCGATGTCATTGGGGAGGCTCAAGGTGACTCCTTGAAATCAATGATTTGCTGAGAATGTAGGACAGGAAGTGTAGCAAATATGCTGTTGAAAGTTACATGTCACTGGTACACAGATGAACATATATCATATGTTATTTTACATAATTCGAGGCCAGATCCCAGTTTAAATTCTCTAGCTCCAGTAGCTTTACTGGCTTTCTAAATATGGTGAGAATGACATTCAGTACTTTCAAGGTGTAGTACTGAGCAACTTTGGAGTACTTATGTACTCATCACGGTGGTTTATTTCTCTGCAAGATGATATTTTCCAGTGAAACACCACACTAGGAAGGACTAAAATGTCATGGACTATTTGGATACAAGGCTATTTGTATATTTCAACAACTTGGACCACATTTTTTGTTCTGTAAAAGAGTCCTGGTACAGTGTGCTGTTGTGGCTTTAGTGGTGGACATGTGTTTTAGTAACCCTGAATGACCATTAGTGGATCAAGGGTTAGTGGGGAGATACATTAAGGAGCAGTTTGTTAGAAGCACAACTTTCGGAAATAAATTTTGTTTTTCTACTTTCTGATATAAAGTTGGAATTGTGTTTTAGGGGTCAATATCTGTTTCTTGCATGTCTTTACAAACTGATATTTTAAGGAAGATAACTTTTATTAAAGTAAGCCTATTAATTAAACTACTAATGGAAATTCAGCCTTTATAAAAATGTACCTAGTAATGCCTTAAAAGCAGCAGATTAAATTTCTTTGATTTAGAGCTAGGATCCTTATTAAAGGTCACAGTTTGTAAGAGTGATACTTATAGGATCAAAAGCATAATTCATACAAGATGGGGAATGGATTTATTTTAGGTGACAGCAGTAGTAGATGCACTGTGGTAGGAGCAAACTGGCAGCATAAACCAGAATTCTGTCATTTCTGGGGTTAGTGCATAATTGAATTAATCAAACTTTTTGCAAGTTAGGATAAAGGTAATAGTTGTACAATGAGAAAGGTCAGAATATCACAGAGTTAAACTAAAGGGCCTAAGTGCTGTTGTATCAGCATAGCTTTGAGTAAAAAATTAAAATGTACACCCTTTGCATATGAAGATGCTACTTCAGAATTCACAGTGTGTTATATGGATTGGCATAGATATATTGCACACTTTCTTATCTGGTCTTTCTGGTGCCCACTAACATGGATTCGTGAGAGCCTTGAGAAAGGACATTAGAGTCCTTGAACTCGTTCTGAATCATAACCTTATTCTCTTTTTTGTGTGATCCAAAGCAGAAGGAGGCATTATCTCTGAATCTTGGTAACAGTTTTTGCCTAACTATGTCTTTCCTTTCACTGTAACAGATTAAATGTAAGGCAGATCCTCAACCCTTTCTTTCTTGTATTCTTTTAAATTTATAATTGGTAGAAATGCTTTTTAATATTGCTGTAGATTTCATTAAGATATCTTCTTATCTCCTCTTCAGAATTATAAGAAAATTAGGGAAAATGGTAGAAGTTGGTATTGCTAATAAATACCATACAATTACCATACGGGTACAGGGAACTTAAAAAATTGTGTAAAAGTAACTTTCAGGTAATACACATTGTATTTATTTCCTAATTGCTATATCCCATTATAGCAAAATATCCATATTTTGAGATGCTGAATAGTGATATACTGTTTTAACTAAATTGTGGTTTGAATTTTTTTAATTTGCAGGGCAAATGCTAAGTGTGTTGAATGTATTTATGGAATATATGCTAGGCATTTTAGCTTATCGTAAATCCTGGATGTTTGTGTACTTTCTCCATCTGCAGGCCAGTACAGTCTTTCACCCAAGAGAGCCATTGGAAAAGGGTTCATATTAACAGTAATCTGAAGGCAGAAAAAATAGCTAAGAAGTAGGATCAATTAAAAAATAATTATGTATTTTATATTTTTAAACTTATGATTTTGAAATTAAAAAACAGAATATTTCATATCTTCACCAGTTCATTTCATGGCTTTCAAGCAGCTTTTGTTGAGATGATTTTTAAATAAAATTAGATACTGAAATCTGCAGCATAGGTGTAATGACTGAACAGGACATTTTTAAGCATGTCTACTTGTAAATCAGGTTAGCTATTCAGGCATCTTGGTATTGGGTAGTTAAGGATCTCTACACTATAACCAGCACTTTAAACTTCTTTCAGATAAGTAGGCCATGTAGGTAGCTTAGAAGTCAGAGTTCCTACCTCCAAATATATGGTATATTTAATTAACACTATAGGTTTTTTTTTTTTTTAGATTTTATTTATTTATTTAACACAGAGAGAGAGAGAGAGAGAGAGAGAGAGCGAGATCACAAGTAGGCAGGGAGGCAGGCAGAGAGAGAGGGGGAAGCAGGCTCCCTGCTGAGCAGAGAGCCCGATGCGGGGCTCGATCCCAGGACCCTGAGATCATGACCTGAGCCGAAGGCAGAGGCTTCAACCCACTGAGCCACCCAGGTGCCCTATAGGGTTTTTTTTAAATAGGTTTCAGTGTTGTTTCCTATCATGATTTCCCTGTGTACTGACAGGTATTAGATGAAAAGCAGAAAATAAGACATGAAAGAAAAGAATATATGGTCAATAGGACTTTAGGCTATTTGAAAATTCATTGTGAGGAAATGAAAAAAACTCTGACTTCTGTGGCTGTTGGACCGTGTGGTCAGTGCAGGAGTTTTCAGATATCCAGCATCATCGATTCCCACTGTCTGTGGTGAGACATTCAGTAGTCCTTGTGTATCCGTGGTTTTGCCTTCCAGGGTTGCAGTTACCTGCCTGCAACCATGGACCAGAAGCAGATGATTCTTCTGACCAATGGTCGGAAGGTCAGTAGTAAGGTCAGTAGTAGCCTAACACTGTGTTCCAATACCCTCGTCATTCACCTCACTTTATCTCCTCATGTAGGCATTCTGTCATTTCACATCATTGTGGTCATTTCACATCATCACAAGAAGAAGGGTGAATATAGCACAAGTAAATATTTTGAGAGAGAGACCACATTCACACAAACTTTTATTACAGTACATTGTTCTAATTGCTCTACTTTATTATTATTGTTGTTAATCTCTCACTGCACCTAATTACAAATTAAACTTGATCATACATATGTATATATAGGAAAAAGCATCTGTCTAGGGTTTCCTATCTAGGGTTTCCACTGGAGGTCTTGGAATATATCCCCCACAGATAAGGTGGGGGGCTACTGTATTTGCCAATAGTTTTTTACTTTATATTCTCCTAAGGACTTCTATGACTCTTCCATACCACCTTATTAACCTTCCATCTAAAGCAATAAAATGGGGAAATCTCAGTTATTTTAGATGCTCTCATGCATTATTTTTTATGTTTGTTTGTTTTTTTGTTTTTCCTTTGGCTACTTCATTTCATAAGGAAGGAGGAGATAATAGCCTTGATTCTAAGACTCCCTTTAAGTTAATTCTCTGTGGTCACTTTGAGACTGACCCTTAACTGATTAGAAATTATGGTTTAATAAAAAAATAAAAGATGTAGACTTATGATATATATCTATAGGGTATAACATCTAACTAATTTCTTTTGATTAATATTGTAAGGTATAGTCATATCACAGAATGATCTTTCATTCCTGTGGCTCTGATGCTATGGGGCTAACAAGAGGGCATGGAGGGCTTTCTGGAAAGAATCAAACTCTGAGTCATGATAGATAATATCCTCATGTTTAATACACTTCTATGAATAATTGTCTCTGCTCATTAGTTGTCATTTACTCCTTTCTCTACTTAAGAAATAATATTAGAATTAATATAATAAGGACATTGTTAGAACAGTAGCCTTGAATATATTCTAATTATATAAAAAAGTCAATCATTGACAAATATTAGTACTCTATTGTTAGTAACAAATTACTTGAGCAGACATCATCGTATATAAGTGATTAGGGCAACATGATTAAGAACTGATATTTTAGATTTTAATGTTTGAAGATTGGTTTCTTTTTTTAAAAAAAGCTATTTTAATTTTTTGTAACATTTTTAAAGCGTGAAGTCCCATTTCAGGTGGTTGATTCAATACCCAACACTTACTGAATTCCTTCTACATGAAGAATGGTATGCTTGGCCCAGTGGATGATTCATGAAGATAGGATCTTAGTCTTTCTAGGGGGAGTAGGGGTATAGAAGGTTGGCTAAAGATAGAAGGCTGCTAGATATGGTCAGTCCTGGGGCTAAAGAAGCAATATTGCTAGAGGCAGAGGAATGACCTGATTCATCCTCCTCCTTCTCTCCTGTTTCCTTTTTCCCTTTGCCACTGTCAATTATGTCATGAGATTCAGCCTGTTGGACCAAATGAGGAATAGATTTGGGCTGGAGTATTCCAGACAGAATGCAGAGTCCATGGCTATCCTTAGATAGCATTTCATAATAGGGTGGGTGCATTTTTAAGTTGAAAAATGCAATGACAGTAGTAATAGCTGTAAAATAGGTTACGATTAGAAATTGGTTTTTGCCCCACAGAGCCCACTGGAAATGCCCTTGGGGGTGTTTGTGCATTTTTTTGTTCTTTTAAATATAAGTTTATGTGGCTATCAGTAGGCGTACTTGTCTAATAAATTATAAGAAAACTAAAGAACATTTTTTGTAATATGAGAAATCTAAAATAATTGGTGGTACAACTATAATATCACTGTAAATGCATTTCTTAGATCCAGATTATGAATTATAAATATCATTTTTATGAGAGCTTTATTGAGGTATAATTCATATACTTTAAAATTTACCCTTTTAAAGCATACATTTTAGTGTTTTTAAGGTATATTCAGATCTTGTGCAACTGCAGCTATTACCACTATCTAATTTTAGAACATTTTCATTAACTTAAAAACAAACTCCATACCTATAGCAATCACTCCCTATCTCTCTCTCTCTTCATACCCTGGCAAGGATGAACATACTTTTAGTTTCTGTGGGTTTGTTTATTCTGGATATTTCATATAAATGAAATCATACAATATGTGAGTGCATTCAATTAGCATAATATTTTCAAGGTTCATCTATGATGTAGAACATATCAGTACCTCATTCTGTTTTATTTTCCAATAGTATTCCATTGTATAGATATACCACATTTTGTTTATTCATTCTTCAGATGAGGTACATTTGTGTTATTTCCATTTTTTATTACTAAATATAATGCTGCTATGAACATTTGTGTATAAATTTTTACCCATGTATAAATTTTAGTTTTCTTGGGTATATACCAACCAGTAGAATTGCTGGTCAGATGATAATTCTATGTTAATGCTTTGAGAGACCACCAAATTGTTTTTAAAAGCAGCTGCACAGTTTTATATTTCTTCCAGCAACATGTGAGGGTTTCAATATCTCCACATTCTTGCCAATACTTGTTATTGTCTGCCGTTTTGATTATAGTCATCCTAGTGAGTGTGAAGTAGTATATTATTATGGTTTTGGTTTGCATTTCTCTAATGACTAATGACATTGAGCTTCTTTTCATGTGCTTATTGGCTCTTTGTATATCTTCTTCGGAGAAATGTTTATTCAATTCTTTGCTCATTTTTAATTGGATTATTTATTTTTTTATATTTGATTTGTAAGAGTTATTTATATATTCTGGATACAAATTTCTTATCAAGTATATGATTTACAAATATTTTCTTCTATTCTGTGAATTGTTTTTTCACTTTCTTGATGGTGCCCTTTGATGCACAAAATTTTAAATTTTGATGAAATCCAATTTATCTATTTTTTTTTTTGTCATTTGTGTATTTGCTGTTATATATAAGAAACCATTTCCTGACTGAAGATTTAGTCCTAAATTTTCTTCTGAGAGTTTTAGCTCTTACATTTGAGTCTTTGGTCCTTTCTGAGTTAATTTTTGTATATGCTTATAAGGTAAGCCTCCAGCTTTATTTTTTCACCTGTGGACATTCAACTCTCCAAGGAATATTTGTTGAAAATCTCGTGAGAGTTATAAATTTCATTTTAAGTTAATATATAACCAAAAGACCTTTTACCATTCTTAATTTACTTTGCCAAAGAACAATCTAAAAATGTCTTGGTATTTCAAAGAAACGTTTTGTTGTATATTACATGAAACTATAAGAATACTATGAAAATTTTTAGTAACAATACATGTCTACTTTTACTGTAGTTTAGCTTATGAGACTGAACTGTAGTTTACCTTATAAACACTTAAAAAATAATACTCTGTGAAACTTACTAACACTTCTAAGAAATTAATATCCCCGTGAAAATAGAACACAGACTGTTTATAGATATGTACAGTGAAGAGTTTTTATATATTTATCTTTGATTGAAATATTGCTCTGACTCTTCTTATCTGTTTATTTTCAAAACATGGGCATTTCGTTAATATACTGACAATATGATACTATATTTATATTTAATTTGTCTAGTTAGCTTTAATGTTAATGCAATAAAGGTGAGAATTCACTGTGAGATATAAATTATACTTATTTTATTTAAATTTATTCTGGTTCACTACCTATTTCATGCAAAACTCAAACATTCCGTGATATGAATGTCATCTAAAGTTGTAACATTACAGCCCCTTCTGCTACAGCTTACTGTGCTTTGTTTAAAAAAAATCACCTTAATTTCTAGTAGAGTCAAGCCCTGTCATATAATGGTGGAGCCCGTCCCATAGCAGGTGGACATTCTCAGGTCCAATCATCTGAGGAAAAGTTTAGACATGAACTTGAACCCTGAAAGTGAGAGTAAGCTACATACGGAAAGAAACTTCATGCTCTCCCTAATGCTTCTCTTAGGTTTGGTTATTAGGTTATTAGATGTAATTAGACATTTGGGGCAGGTTGGAAGCTTAGCACGGAGGTATTCATGTACTGAAGTCTAAACTGAAAACAGGTAAACTGTATGCTAGATTATCCGGTTCCATGGCATTCTATGTTTTCTTTGTGTTATATTCAAATATTTAATTATCTTATATTTAAGTATTATATCCTTGCCTTGGCTGTGCCCTGGGGAATTAGGGAAAGGGCTGTTTACCTTTGCTTGAACCAAAGTATTAAATTCAGAGCAGTGCCAGTGTTCTCTTTCTTGAAGCCATCATTAGTGAGATACCCAAAGAGGAGATGAATCTCAGTAGGCACGACGGAGGCTATAAAAGGTCTGGTTGGCTTTCCAGGGAAAGATTTGGAAGATCGTGGTGTTATTTTCTAAGGAAGATAATAGTTTTTCCCTCCAAAGGTAATTTTTTTGTTTGATGATATAAAAAAGTGTTTTATTTTCAAGTGCATTGTCAGAGAAGAGTGGAATAATGTGAGATGACTTTCGTTTCACCTTTCTTACTAATGTACTTTGGTCCCCAAACTTTAGAACAGGATAAGATTGTTAATATCAGCATATTATTAGCATGCTGATATTCTTTGGCCTAATCTATATGCACACTTAACATCCAGAAACATATATATAATAAATGCTTTGTATGTGTGTATATGTGTGTGTATGTATGTGTGTGTATTTGAGTTTGTATGTGGTATATATCCACATTACCTAGATGTACAGGGGATATACAAATGAACAAAACAGAGAGATCTCTTTGCTATTTCTGCATCTCCAGTGTCAGACACACTGCTTGACACCTTGAAGGTTCGCTGAATGAATGCAGGTTAGAATAAGTTTGTTTTCCTTGAAAGTAATGGTCATATTTTTCTTAATTTCGATATCTCTAAGCTAAACTTGGGAGTAGAGCTCTAAGTACAAATAACGGCTTTAGTAGTGGTTTTTGATGGTGTTATTATAACGTTAAAAAAAGGAAATATTTTAAAATCTGGTATTTGCCAGGGTGTTTTCCTTTAGTAGGAAGCCTAGAAAATTTTCAATCTTTTATGTCTTCCTCCATGTTATAGAAGGATCTTCTGATACAAGTACAAGCCAGATAATTCTATCTTCTTTGGGCTTGTGCTAGCCAAGGTGTCCCCAGACCTACTGGTGTGGAGGGCTACTTTTGAGTGACTGTCTAAAGGCCACTTAGCACCTCTCTGTTGTTATTGCCTTCCTTTGACAGTTACTGTTAGATAGTTGTGTATTTAAAAATAAATTTTTTTGTTGCCTTTTTTTTTCCCCTGATAAAGAAAGTAGAAGTGTGTGAACTTTGGAGTTAGATAAAGATTGGGATCCTAGCGGTGATTTCTCAGGAGCTTGGAGTTGTTTTGTTTCTTAGGCTTGTTTTGTTTTTGGTAGTAGAGGGAGAATACCTCCTTTATATACTGGTAGTGACTAAAAGAGAATAAAAAGTACGTACCTGACACAATACCCAGCACATAGACATTTCCTTGTTCGTTCCTTGCTTTTCACTTACGTGTCAGAAACAATATTAGTTTCTTTCCTACATCTTCCCATGGGTGACCCTGCTAAAATAACGATTATTTTTAAATTAATGTAATACTATCAAGCTTTTACCTGTAACTAATGCTGTAAGTTTCATAAATAAATTTTTTGGCTAGGAAGTAAAGGTTGAAGGAAGACAGATTTAGGGGCCTAGTACAAGCTATGCTCTCACTGAGCCTCCTTTGTACTGTAGGAGCCTACCCAGCTCTTTGCTCCCAAGTCTTTGGGGCTGGAAGGAACCTAGAAGATTTTGTATTTTGCCCAGACTGGGACTGACTGCAGACAGACAGTTTTCAAGTCCTTCTATTGTTCTTGAGCTAAAGAATGTTGTCAAATATCCGTGCTAGAATTTTACAGTATCTGCTTTTCCCTGTATATATTGTGGAGTTGAGTTTTAATCATCTATGCCAAAATAAATATTTTAAAATATTTTATAAACTTTTCTAATCTGTATATTTTACTTCATTTTTATTATTATCCTCCTTAATTGCTTATATCTAACAGCAATTACCTCAAAAACTTTGAGGTAAATTTTGTGGGTTGTTCTCATTCTCTGAAGCTGTTTACCCTAGTAAATGAATGAAGCACATTTTAAAGCAGCGTTTTTGTACCGCTATTTACTGTCTCAGAGATTTGCTGCCCAATCATTCTTTTACTTTATTGACTGTGAAAGTCT
The DNA here is from genome assembly GCA_028534135.1 of Potos flavus. Lineage (NCBI taxonomy): Eukaryota > Metazoa > Chordata > Mammalia > Carnivora > Procyonidae > Potos > Potos flavus. The sequence goes on from CM052883.1 coordinate 7,635,556, forward strand.
CATTTGTAGCTTTGAACTTTTCATTTTGCTCCTGGGCTCTTATTTTTTCTTCTAACGTTTCCCTTCAATTGTGTATTTAATTCTTCGTTTCGTTGTTGGTGATGCTGCTCACACCTGAACACTATAAATAGCTCATCTTGTCAGTTTTGCATTATTCATGAAAATTGTAGCCCTTTCCTTTGTTCCTACCTAACAATGTTGGGCTCTGTTTATTTTCTTTAGAAAAAATTTATTTTTTTTTAGAAAATAATATAACTTAGAGATCTAAAGTCTAGCTTGAATTTGCCTCTTTCAAGGAAATTCGTCTCCTTTAGGAAACGCCGTGCCTCATGAATGAGAATCCTGTCTTGGGTGGGAGAGAGTTTGGACCAGCGAGCACTCACTTTCTGCTCCAGAAGTCAGATGACTAGGGCTATTTCTAACTCCTGGCACCACCAGACTCATGACGACTACTTACTACTCGGGAGCCACAACAAATACCAGACTTTTCTTTTTTTTGTGTTTCATCGGAAAACACAAAATTTCAATGTGCCAAGAAAATATAGTTGAGAACCTAGCAAGTAAAGATAAATGGCCTGATTCAAAATGTTAATCAACTAATTACAATAATTGATTTTCTGTTGCATATTTAATATAATACCAAGAACAGTGAAGTTTCTTTTAAAGTTATTTTGTACTTCTTTTGATATTTAGCTACTTTATTTATTTAAAATTTTATAGTAGTGGGAGTTCTTTCCAGGAGAGGCTGTGGGTGAGGAAAATGTATGTTTGAGAACATTGTAGACTAAGCAGTTGTATCTACAACTCAGAAGAGAGGCCTGGCTGCATAAAGACATGCGGGCACCATCGGTGTGTGGCCAATAACTGAAAGCTTAGGAATGAAGAGGGCATGGAGGAGAAAGAATGAGGGGAAGATGTCTTAGAACAGGGTTCTTAGACACTCCAATGTTTAAGACACAGAAGCCAGTCAGGGATTTGTTATTGACAGGAGAACCCACTGACTCATTCCTTAAAATCTGAATAGCAGTATGAGAAATGGACTCTAGAGACCACAGCTTCAGAATGAATAGATATTTTTTTCATTTCGGTTAGGTTTGCACTCAATAAAGGGAGAAGATACATTTAAAAAAGGAAGGTATATTAGGTTATCCTGGTCTTTTGGTTATGATTTTTGCCTTTATGTTGTAGTTTTTAATCTATTGTTAATCTTTTTAAGGAGCAGTTTTGAAAAATAAAGAAGGCAGAGGACTTTTTTGTTTTTAAAGATTTTATTTATTTATTTATTTGACAGAGAGAGATCACAAGTAGGCAGAGAGGCAGGCAGAGAGAAGAGGAAGCAGGGTTCCTGCTGAGCAGAGAGCCTGATGCGGGGCTCGATGCGGGGCTCGATGCGGGGCTCGATCCCAGGACCCTGAGATCACGACCTGAGCCAAAGGGAGAGGCTTAACCCACTGAGCCACTCAGGTGCCCCAAGAAGGCAGAGGACTTTTTACTTACATTTTATTTACTGAGTTGAGGTTGGGTTTTGTTAAGACTAAGAATTGGTTATCTTGTGTGGAAAGAAACTCACATGAATGTTTTTCATTACTAGAATTTGGAGGACATAGCTCTAAATTACAAACTCAATTTTATACTTCAGAATGTAGTTTCCCAATAAGCAGTCTTACCTTCTGAACATCAGCTCTTTAATTTACTTCACTTAGAAGGTAGGTTTAATGATAGATTTAATTTGATTTTTTAATTGATAAAACCTTTCTTAGTCTTCTACGTCCTTATCATAATAGAATTATAATTTGTGTCAAGGACTTGACTTACCAGTCATTAGTATACTCCAACGTTTTATACTTTCAGCTAAAACATTTTATTATTTGAATCACACTCTCCCTCTCCGCTGGCTCTGGTTTGATCACAGCTGTGATTTGTATACCATGCTGGAAATAGAGGATGAGGAGCACAACTTCCTCTGGCTCCTGTCAAGTCCCTGCCCCTCAATCGATTCTGCATCTAATAGTGAGGATTAACTAAGATCACATATGGATATGGATTTTGTGTGTGGGGGGGTGTAATTATGGCAGCTGAAGTATTACTTTTTATCTGAGTGGATGACTTTTCCTATCACTTTCCGAATTTCCAGTTCCATTGGGGTAGAGTCGGCTGAAATGACTGGGCAGATGTTATAGCTTATTTCATCTAAGTCTTCCTTGAATTCTAGATCTGGTGCCTTGCTATGCCTTTCTAGACTCTGGCTTGTATAAGGTTAGTTGTCTATTGAAATAGAGTTTAGCAAATGTCTGTTTATTAACTGACATTCTTTCATATCTGAAGTGTTCTTTCTACTGCGGAATCAGCATAATTCACCAGCAAGCTTATATTTTTGTGAAATTGTTTCGAGGTATTGGGAATTTGGTTAGATTGCACAGACTGCCAATATATCTTGAGTCCCTTTAGAGAAGTTCACTTCAGCCTTTGAATGAAAGAATCTCTAGAAGAGATCCGTTTGATTTTCCATGACAAAATTCCTGTCAGTAAATGTTTAGTGAGGTGATAGAGTCTGACTCATCTGCTTATCGATATACATAAAATCTGATCTTCAACTTTAAAATGTTACTTTGTTATTTATTTTCCTTCAATCAAATGTCTCAGGTATGGATATTTATACTGTTAAAAACATAATCCTGCCTGCATTCCCTCTTCTTCACAACCGGATGTAATCTCTTAAATGAACCATCATGCGCTTAGATATCAAACATTTTTACCTTACTTTCGTATTATAGCCATCTGTGCTTATTAAGTTTCAAGTTCCAATAAGATCTCAGACTCTAGCTAACTCATTATTGAATGTTTGGTACGTAAAAAAGAGCGTCTTGCAGATAGTAGATGCTCAGTAGATATTTAATAATTTAATTCATTGAATTACTCAGTTTTTATATTTCTTCATTATATAAGTCTCCAAAACCTGGAGAAGATAGGCTACCTTTGAGAAGGAGGTGTAAATAATAGTGGCATCCTCTTTATACTTTGAAACTACCCCTAGCAAAAAATATCACTGCAACAGTTTATTCCTACTTTGCATATACAAACAAGCTTCAGGTCTAGTCTAGTACAGTATTAGAGCATAGGTCCCATCAACAATCAAACTTACTTCAGGGTTGGAAGGGTCCTGAAATGTCATCCACCCCAACTTTCCATCCAGTTTTTGAGTTCCTCCTGTAGCTTTGGCTGTCAGCCTTGGCCATCTATTAGAATGACCTGAGGAGCTTTAAAAATCCCAGCGCTTGGGCCTCACCTCAGTCCAGTTGTTTAAGAATCTCCAGGGAGGGGACTGAGGCATTGGTATTTTTTAAATCGTCTTTGGTGATTCCAATGTGCAGTTAAGGTTAAAAGCCATTATTTTATAAAATCCCTACCAAATATTTTTCCATCCTAATTGAACTCCTTTGAAGATGAAAACCTCACTACCAAACTTAGTTTTGTGTTTATTCCATTTATTCAAATATTGGCTTAATTATAAGAATGTTTGAATCATATACTGGTTGAATTATATAACATAAATCAAGCTTACCAATTTAATACTCAACTGTTGATAAACAACACTGAAGAGAGAGTGACATTTAAATTTGAATGATCTTCTTTGAAGTAGTATTGCAATATTATTGAATGATGTCCAAAAGGCTGATCATAAAAATCACTTCAATCATTTTCAAATTTTACTTTAGCAGTAACCAGGTTACTTGGTGTGACTCAGATGAACATTCTGCTCTGTCTTAGAGTATTATGATCGCTTTATTTTCTGGTACCTGGGGAGACAGAAAAGTGATGGGAAGATTGTTTTTGTATTACCTGCCTGTACCTTACTGATTTAACACACAATGTTTATAGCTAAAAATTAGGTGGGCCCTTTTGGAAATGTGCTAGCTTCTTAGGACATTAATGTACCATCTAGGAAACTTCAAATATACTGAAAGAACTTAGGGGAGTGGTGATAGTTGGCTTTGCAAAACATGTTTAGAGAAGAATTTTTAGAGAAAGCTGTATGTGATCACACACAGATACACACACATGTGTATTCTTACATAGGAACTTATCTATCTGGAGGCCATGTACCTCTATGTCAATTTATTTGAACACTTGCATTTTCTTTAGTTTTTAGTAGAATGTGGGCACTTAAGGTCAGTATATAACATCATTATTAAATATTCAAATCGTTATAGAGCCAGACAAACCTGAATTTTGGTCTCCTTTCCATCCTTCCTCACTGTCTGTCCTACTGCAGATTATTACTTTACCCCAGCCTCTGATTCTCTATTTGTAAAGTAGAGATAATGGCACATATCTTATAGGGATGTTGTGAGGATTAATAGTAGTAATGCATATAAAGTCTCACAGTGGTGAGACTTCCCTTGGTTGTAGGAAGTGCTTGTTAACTTAAATTTTTTTTGTACCACTCTATTGTACCAGTATTTTGTATACAGCTTTTATGTAAAAGGCTGTACATATTCAATGGACACAACTGGATGAGTTTGGAGATGAATACACACTTGTTATCACCATCACTGAGGCCATAGACATATCACCTCCTAAAGTTTCCTCTTGCCCCCATTATTATTAGTTGTAGTAGCAGTAAGAATACTTCATGTAAAATCTGCCCTCTTGGAAAACTTTAAGTATACAATTGAATATTGTCAGCTATAGGCAGTATGCTATATAGTAGATCTCCAGAAATGATTTATTTTGTATAACTGAAACTTTGTACCATTGCTTCCCAATTTCCCCCTCTCCCCAGCCCCTGAAAATCACCATTCTATTCTCTGTTTTTATTATTTGACTTTTTAGGATTCCATATATAAATGAGATCACATAGTATTTGCCTTTCTGTGTTTGGTTTACTTTATTGAGCTAGTGTCCTCCAGGTCCATCCATATTGTCACAAATGGCAGGATTTCCTTCTTTTCGAAGGCTGAATGATACTCCATTGTGTATGTATATACTACATTTTCTTTATCCATTTCTTCCCTGATGGGTATGTAGTTTGTTTTCATATCTTGGCTATTGTGAGTAATGCTGTAATAAATACAGGGGCTCAGGTCTCTCTTTGAAATCTTGATTTCAGTTCCTTTAGACAAATACCCAGAAGTGAGATTGCTGGATCATCTGGTAGTTCTATTTTTAATTTTTTGAGGAATCTCCATACTGTTTTCCATAATGTTCATATTAATTTACATTCCTACCAACAATGTTTCCGGGGTTCCCTTTTTCCATATCTTCAGTGATACTTAGTATCTTTTTTTTTTTTAATTAATAGCCATCCAAACAGGTGTGAGGTGATATTTCATTGTGACTTTCATTTTCATTTTCTTGATTAGTGATATTGAATACCTTTCCATATGCCTGTTGCCTTTTTGTATATAATCAGTATTATTGTGCAGATTACAATTGTAAAATAAGATCTTTTAAGACAATCACAGAGAAAATCCTGGGACTAGTTTTGTTAAGAACATCATCTTTGCACTCCTTTATAAAAAACTACCCTCAGACATGATCTTGGATATGCCTTCACCACACTGAATTTCCTATTGAGAGTCTTAATGCCAAAGCTCATGGGTAAAGATGGGTCTTTTTAAGGTCACAGACCACGGAGCAGGGGGGGAATAGTTGAGGTCCTTAGGTTTTCCCTGGGGTGTCAGGAAAGCTAGCCTTTATAGGTAGCACTCTTTGGTCAACTAAGACTCTTCTAGCATCTATTTATTGCTAGCCTTCTTGTCTGTTACATGTAGAGTTGTCAGATAAAGGACAACTATTTACATTTTAATTTCAGATAAATTACTAATTTTATTTTAAGTGTAAGTATGCCCCCAATATTGCATGGGACATATTTGTACTAAAAAAAGTATTCATTGTTTATCTGAAATTCAAATTAAACTGGGCATTCTGTAGTTTCCCTATTTTTATTTTCCTTCTTTCTTCTAAATCTGGCAATGCTACCTAACTGCTATAAGAATATTTTGGGTTAGATGTTTGGTAGGTTTTTAAAATAAAATGGTAGTATTTCTGAACGAAGTAGAGAGAAATACTGCTTAAATAAGTGAAGAGGCTAAATTATAGCATTAAAATGGCTTAATTTGTTGAAATACCATAAATATAAGTGTTGCTGTTTAATAATAATAAATAAAATTAGACAATGATGGTACAGGTGGAAGAATGTCTTCTTCTCTAATCTCAAGAATTTAAGTGAATCCTAAACCTAACCCTCTTCCGACTACATACGTACAGTACATTAAAGAACACGTATCATAGCATCGGTGTATCCTATTTTGAGAAAGTTTGAAGTTAAAAAGGGTTAAATTATGATTATTCATGCTTTGAATAATTTCTTACTTTATTAGTGCATTTAAACATATTATGTACAAACTTTTTATTTGTGTATACTTTAATGTAGCAATTCTTGATCGCCCCAGAACATACTGAATTCCCCCTTCTGTAAGCTTTAATTAATTAATTAATTTTATTTTTAATTTTTTTCCCTTCCATAAACTTTTAAAGTGCTTACTTTGGTATTCATTTATTTATTCACTCATTTAACATGACTAAGCATCTTCTGTGTGCCAAGAATTATGTTTAGTGCTGGAGATACAAAAATAAATAAGATGGAATCATTGTCCACATGGAGCTCATAGTATAGCTCTAGAAAAGAGAGAAGTGAAATTGACATTATGATGACCTGTGACAAATGTTATAACAAATGAAACGAATTGCTTCTAAGTGCACAGAATGTAGCTTGATGGAGGCATCACTAAATATGTGACATTTGAGCTAGATTTTCAAGGATAAATAAAAGTTTGTTGGACAAGAAGAAAGTTAAAGCCATTGGGGGGGCGCGCAGAGATGGGGGGAGAGAGAGAGAGAGAGAGAAAGAAATTAAAAAAATCTCCAACAACCCAGCTTTTGAAAGAGTCTGGAGTAATTGGTTAACACTAAGAAGAGGGTGGTGGGGGCAGGGGTGAGGGTGGGCACTCTGGAAACAGCATAGGATGTGGAGTGGGCAATAGGTTTAAAAACAGGTAAAATAAGCCCATGAAGACATTTTATATCAGTTTGTAAGTTTGGATTTTATTGTTTAGTCAACAGGGAATTAACTCAAGTTTTAAGTCAGTGAGACCTGTTTATGTTTCAGGAATGTAACTGGAATATAGAAAGAGAGGTGGCCAGTTGTTGCAATAATTTATAGGTGATGACATGAAGACATAGGAATAGAGTCATTGTAATAGGAGTTGAGGATCTTAGGTGGGAAACATCTCCAAGAATTATTAGGATTTGAACAATTTTCTGACTTTTTTGGGGGGCATACAGGCAGAAGTTTTGAGGATAAAAGATAAGGCTAAGTCTTGAGTGTGTGCCTGTATACGTGTGTGTGTTATTTCCCCTAGACCTTAATGTCCTTAGAGATGGGAACCTTTTCATAACACTTTTGTTTGGTTCCCCACAGCACATTAAACAATGCTCAGTAAATTCTTGTTAAATTTAAACAAGAAACACAAAATGCTTAAGATGGGGCATATTTATATATCAGTACTTTATTATTATTTTGATAAATCTATTGAGTATTACAGGAATAACCCAGGATAGATGGTATAATTCATTCTTCACCCCATTTGATGTTAAATGAAATAGTCCAGGGTGTCTGGTAACATAATGATCTCATTAAAATTAATCCTTGTGTTTAATAATGTTTTCTGCTTTGTAATTATTACCATTTACCTTAAAATGTGATTGTTAACAGTCCTTTTAATTTTTGGATGTGTCAATACAATTGTTCTTCCCATTGTGCAATTAAAGAATTCAGTGCTAGGGAAGTCTGAGACGGATCAAATTGTGAACTTTGAATTCATGGTTGTAGCTTTGTAGCTCAACACTTAAATCATAAAACTTGAGATAAGAAGCAACAAGCAGTGATGCTAATAGAAGGGCTTTCATGTTCCAAGAAGTGCGTTGCTCTATACATGAAACAGCACACTATTTAAATAGTATTACACATACATTTTTATACTTCATTTTTCTGTATAATTTGTTTTAACTAAGATGACATCTAATACTTTTCGACTATAAGTTTCATTTTTCATTGGTGCATGAAAGTAAGCATAGCAGTGGAGGAGGTGATGTGTAGGTCCTGAAACACCTAGACTCTAAGGCAGTGACGCTTAACCTTGACCAGGTAAAGAGCCACATGGCCACAGAGTAGGGAGAGAGAGCGACCTTGTAACATCCCATTTGATAATGTCTGCAGTAAGATACTGTGTCACCATGACTCAGCACCACTCACACATTGAATTTGCAGCACAGGGAACACACACAAAGCTGATCTGTCAGATCCCCGATAGTTTGAGATACTGCACCTGCATTCTCATTAGTCATCTCTCATTTCGCTTTATCTTTGGCTTCAATGGGGGAAAGCAGAATGGACCTGAGCAATTTACTTTTTGACTTGTGCTGAGGCGAGAGAGAGCAGCAGAATGCATGCTGTTCTACATTCTCTGTGCTGCAGTGGGCATGTTGGCCATGGCCTGGAGCTTTCAGTGAAGGACAGTGACAGAAGAACACCAAAGTGTCCTGAGTCTCCGTGTGGCTGAAAAGCCACATTTCACTGACACTAGCACTCCACTGGTAGGCTGTGTGATCTGGGCTCCTAACAGATGGCCCAACAATCCCATGGCTTATATTGCAAAAAGATACATGTGACTAGTTTTTCAATGAGGAAACAGATGAGTTGTACTAGTCTGTTGATCGAGAGCTCACAGTATATTCTCGGTGAAATCTCTCTGGAACAAACCCTGTGAAATGTTATAATGACTGTTGGCACACAAATGGCTGGATTCTCTTAAAGAAAACAGTTCTCATTATTGTCTTGTACTCATACTCATTTAGATCCAGAGGATCCAATTATACTTCAGCTTTTTACGTTATTGAGTTTAGAAATGGCATAGGTCAAGTCACTTTCAACATAGTTCTCTTGGTGGGACAAAAGCCCAGAAAGGTGGCATTTTATGGGCCTTTAATATCAACATTAAAAAGAAAGTGAATTACATTTTCTTTGTATGTAAGGCAATAATGAGTAATTTAGAGCAATTCTGAAATGAAGTGATTGTATTGTTGTCAACACTGGTAAATCTTTAAAACTATGATCTTTTCTGTCATGCATTTTATGTTCTAAGTTGAAAACATGATATTTTGCTGAAAGTATCAAAAAAGCACAGTATATTGGCTTTCCAGGAACTCTGAAGCTTTGAAAGTAGAGGAAGAGGAGTTTTAATAGGAGAAAAAAAGACCTTGTGAATCACTTCTGATTACAATTCAGAAGAAAGAAGGGAAAAAAAAACTCCCTGAAGTTTATTACCTCATTTGTTATGTGGTAAAATTTCTTTCAGGTATTTTATTCCTTTTGATTTTGTGACGTAAATATTACTTCTTCTTCTTTTTTTTTTTTTTGAATTGACATGTTAAAACACCTACCCACCATGTGTTAGCTACTGTGTTAGGAGCTTAACATGTATTTTCTCACTTAATTCTCAAAATTAATCTCATTATTTTAGGTATGTGAATTAGAATAGGCTGGATTATACTCTGTTACCAAACAGATCAAAAATCTCAGTGGCTAAGTAATATAAAGGTTTGTTTTTTACTCACACTAAATTCACTATGGTGACAGGTGACTTTCCAAGGTAGTTTCTCTTCCTTACTTGGCAGTCAAGATCGAGGGAAACATCACCATACTTCAGTTACACTGTCTGGAGTTAGCAGTTGTTGAGGCTGGGGAATGTCACGGGAGACTCAGGCATGGGTTTTTAAGGCCTCAGCCTGAAAGTTATTACACACATTACTTTCCCTCAAAACCCATTGGTGGGAGCTAGTCACATGGTCCCACTTCACAGTCAGAAGGATGGGAAATATAAAGAAGCAAATGGGTAGTAGTGAACATGACTGGGTTTGCAACAGTATTATAACCCCATTTTAAAGATGAGAATACTGATGTTCAAAGAAGTTAGATCATGTTCCTGAATCACACACTTAGTAATTGGTATATTTAGTTCTTGAAACTAGGTCTCTTCCAGTCCAAGGAACCTTTTTATGCCCTCTATCTCCACTCTCCCCCTCACACTGAGTATTTTAGTGGCTTGGAATTATGTGTGGATCTGTGGTAGCCAACCTCCGGGTTGAGGTGAGCCTGGCCTGCTGGTATTCATACCCTTGCACAATTTCCCCCCTCAGTGAATAGGGTTGATCTGTGTAACAAATAGTCTTGCGGAAATGGCAAAGTATGACTTTTGAGACTAGGTCTTAAAAGACAGTGGTTTCCTTCTTGTTCTCTTGGATCACTTGCTCTGGGGAAAGCCAGCTGCCATAATGTAAGGATATGAAAGCAGCTCTACAGGGTTTCCATTTAGTCAGGGACTGAAGTCTCCTGCCAACTCTTAGAACCAACTTGTCTTCCATGAGAGTGAGCTGTCTTGAAAGCACAAGTGTCAGCCCATCAGCCTTGGGATGATGAGTCCAGACCAACAGCTTGACAGCAACTCCATGAGAAACCCTGAGCTAGAACCATTCGACTAAAGATACTCCCAGATAATTCTTGACCTACAGAAACTGTGTGAGATGATAAATGTTTACTGCTAGTGTAAGTTGCTAAGTTTTGGTATGGTTTGTTATGCAGCAATAGATAACAGTGCAGACCTTTTGGGATTATTTCTTTTCATCGTGGTTTTCTTTCAACTCTGGAATTCTTCCTATTTATGACAGTGAGTTTTACAATCAGCTGAATTATAAAGTAGTACATTTCACGTGATTGTCACATAATAGTATCTTGAGAAATTTTAGTTGAATAAGTCTTGTTTTCAAATCTAGTAGTTCTAAGGAACTTCAGTGTAAAGGTCTGTATTAAAATGATACACTGTTCTAATTCAGAAGAGAGAATTTTTGCAATTTATTTTCCAACAACTGTGTATTTTTTTTTGCTTTAAGATATTAGCTGCTTGAGATTATTTTTTGTTTTAAATCACATTTTGAAGTTTTGAGAAAGAGCAAGCTAGGATGTTTTTATTAACAGTTTATTGTAGGGTGGAAGACAGAATGTAGAAGTAACTTCTGGCTTCTTGGCAAGGGGAAGTTTCCAGTATTTTCAGTGTTTCAGTCAGTGCTGCATTGCCTGGGCAGAAAGAGGACAGAATTTATAAAAAGGATAATCTTGCAGTGGAGGGCAGGCAGCCACATGTGAGTCTTATTCCTGGCACCACTGATGAGCCAAAATACTCACCAAATCGACACATGGGTCACAGATTAAATCATGTCTTGGATGTCATGCCTTGACATTTTTATGTGATTGTATGTTGTTTGTTGATACTTAGCTTATTAATCAACGAACATGGTATATTTATGATTTTCAGAAATGTTAAAATGGAGGGTTCTGAACACTGGTATGGCATGTAAAATATTATTATGCCTTTACGTTTTTTTAATTGCTCATACTTTACTTTTGAATGTTGCACAATCTTTTAGAAATGGGCTGTAAGCTGGGCATCTCAGTGTTTCTTAAGATACTGGGAGGAGGAAGGTTGGGTATGACTCAGCTCTTGCCAGAGTCAGTAGTCTATGAACCCCTGGAAAAGACAACAAGATACTATTCTATTTAACATTTTAAAATCATTGTTTCAAAATCTTAGTTCTATTGGATGAGATGAAATTTTCCTAACAAAAGCCTTTTCATTGTTTATTCATGCCCATTTCCTGCCTCCCCCATTAGCAAATGCTCTCTCTCTATACATGCTCTAAATTTTCTCTCTTGGCTTACTTTGTGCCATTTGGGCAAATGATAGGAGAGAGAACATCGTTTAGATCAAACAATGCGTTATTGTTGGAAACATGGTTATCTACCAGAAACATAGCCAAGTCAGGGAGATAAGTGAATTTATATTCACATATATAGATTTTGTATGGTTATGTACAGAGACATAGAGAAACATTATATGTATTTCTGTTTATTTTTTCATATATCACAATGCATAGCTGGAAAGCAGAGACTGAGTTTCAGATATAAGGACCAGAGCAAAATGGGTAAGTCAAAGAGAGATGCACTGAAGGAGATAAATAGATTTTAGGGCATAAATGAAAACAACTCAAAGACAACTCCAAGATTTCTAATTAAAAGATAAACTTTACCCTACCTAGGGATATATAATTATAAATTTTGATGTATGCAACAATTTTTGTTGATAGAACCCAGAAAGGTGATGACAGCAGGAATTTTAATGGAATTGCAAAGAATTTTAATTGATTAGCTTCAAATCTTACAGTTAGTAAGGGACAAAACTAGAGTTTGAATCTGGGGGTTCTATCTCCAGGTAAACTTAAGGATCTTTCAATTTCTAAAGACTTCAACTTGGGGTTCTTGAATGGCCTCTGGGTATCCATGAAGTGCTAAGATGGCATGTGTGTGAATTTTCTGAGTTAGAGGACCAAGATTCGAGATTCTCAAAGGAGTCATGACTCAACAGAGCTACAGAAATTGGTTTCTTTTGGGTGACTGCCTGGCCGGTGTGAGTAGAGGATGATGTAGTATGAGGGCCAGTCCTGCTTAATAATGAGATCATGGAAGAGTGCATTTCCAGAGCGCAGGCTCCAGTGGCCTGAAGACTCCTGAGTGTGGAAGGAAGAGAACAGAGCAAGAGTGTTGGAATTGACTGAATTTTTAAGGGAAAACTTTTCCTTGGGGCTGTATTAGCTCACACCCCAGTTAGGAAAACAGGTCAGACTTAAAAACTTAGGCCACACAGATTTTGTGACCAAACAAAGGACTTGCAGCTTGCCCGTAGGCATGGGGTTTCTTGTCCCTCTGGCGGTTCTCCCATACGCACTGGGTTTTGCATCTGCTGCATGCTGATGACCAACTGTGGAGAAACTGAGCAGGGAAGTCTGGGAGAAGGGTTTCCAAGCACTGTGGGGCTGCGGCTCGATCCAGTGAGGGCTGGGCGCCTTTTGTCTAAAGCAAGCTTAGAGTTTGTTATCCAGGGCCTGTTTGTGCCATTTTATAATCTAAAACCCAAGAGATCCATTTTCACACAGGTGAAATATTATTAGGTTTAATTGGCAATATATAGAAATGCGTATTAAGTCCTTCTGTTGCCACAATACCTTTTCTCAGCAATAGTGAGTAGGAAACCTACTTCAGCGTGAAACAGTAAAGAACTCAGGAGGGTTCTGCGATCGGAAACTGCCGAGCACATTGAGCCAACGGAAGAATCCTTCAGTTGGAGTTACCGTGACTATGCTAGCAACTTTCTAAGGGTAAATTGAGTCCACCATGAGGTTTTGGCCTGTTATAAAATTTTTGAAGCCATATGAACAAATCACCGTGAAAGTAGTGTCAGGGCAAAGCATCCCTGATTGTTCTTACTGTCAAGCATGGGCGCCTGAAACGTATTTTAAAATAGCATAATTGTTTTTGACCGTTTGAGTGTTTATTAAGGAAATCAGTGTGATCACATCAATATGGATGTGCACATAGATGCTGTTGACAACAAGTTTGAAAAGCTTAGAGCAAAATCCAGTGGAACTGAAGCAACTTCCCTGTAATAAAAAGTAACAATGGCATTCTTTCCTTCAGATTCACTGCCATGAACCAGGGTATCCAAATGATCTAAAATAATTTGTTTGACTCTGCCTCCATCTTAGGTGGAGACAAGGAAGTTGAGAGAGTGTGTTTTGGAGCTAAGACATTCAAATGCAGTTAAATCACAGTCAAGACCTTCCTTCAAAAAAAGATCCACTGAGAAACTCTCGTCAGAATGCTGCAGGTCATCGAGTTCCAGTCTCCTGAAAAATTGAAATATCTCCCTGTTTAATGTTAAATATGAGGGTAAAGAATCTTGGCTATAAATTTGTAGGGGTGGATAGAAAGGAAATCAATCAAACCATTCAAAATGGTGTAACAGGACAAATAAAAAGCTCCCGACAACTGTCACAAGCAGATGATAGAAACATCACATTAAAAAAAATTATATATTTTCTTCAGTTCAAGGGAATGCCTGTTGTTTTTCCTTTTGGAATAACAGTAAACATTCATCTTAATGGCAGTATCATGCTATGGGAAAAGGAGGCTTTTGTAACAGAATTCAGTTGAAGTCTATTTGAACACAAGGTGTTCTAATCGAGCTTGTACAGAACCTACATTTTTATAGCTCTTTATAGTTTACAAAGCTCTTTGAACGTTTATTATCTCATGGAATAAGTTGGAGTCCTATTTCTGATTTCCCAGTTGACTTACCATGTGAAATGCAGAAAATTGCTAAATCTCTCTCAGAGTCACTTTCTTTTTCTTGTAAAATGAGGAAATTAATACCAACCTAAATGAGTGATTTTTTTCAAAAATAAATGAATAAGACTATGTTTTTTCTACAAATAAATAAGCAACAACAATAACAGAAGGTTGCAATCTACTGATCTAAATGCTAAGTCAGTTAACTATTTAATTTGAGTTTTGGAGTATATTAATTTTGCATATGATTAGAACAGCTTCTGCAGAACTACATCTCAATATCTCTGATATTTAAATGTCTTTCTTTCACATGCATATATTTCTTAAAATAACCGGTTTTTATTGTATTTCATGTGATAATAGAGTCAAATCAATCTGTAGTAGATTGAGAAGCATTGCGTGTAAAGGTTTAGTTTTCTTAACATGCTCATTATTTTTAATATTTTTTTCCTATGGAAGGTAAATTTTTTTTTCTTTTTCCATACCTCAAAAAAGTAGTCTTTTTCACTTGGATTTAATTAACATGTAAGTGTTTTTTTTCTTCTTTATGATGTGACTGAAGATAACTCAGTATTATTTTAATCTGGTTTTAAAATTTTTACATTGCAATATAGTAATTTAAAGTTTGAACTTTTGGGAGCACCTGGGTGGCTCAATGGGTTAAAGCCTCTGCCTTCGGCTCAGGTCATGATCTCAGAGTCCTTGGATCCAGCTGCTCATGGGCTCTCTGCTCAGCAGGGAACCTGCTTCCCCCTCTCTCTCTGCCTACTTGTGATCTCTCTCTCTGTGTCAAATAAATAAATAAAAATCTCAAAATAAAATAAAGTTTGAACTTTTACCCTATAATTGTACAGACTTTGTAAGTGAGTGTCAAAATGAAATCCATTTTATATGTTTTGGCAATGAATAAAATGGCAGGGTGGGTAGCATGCTCTCTGTTCTCAACAAACTCATAATTTGGCAGGAAGAGAGGTATGTTTATTGAACACACAAGTACTACGTTAACAAAGTGCTATTGTATGTGGAGGTGGAATAGTTGATTTCACCTGCGGGCAAGATTAAGTGCACCCATATCATTCCATTCGTATTGCAGGTATCCTGTAGATAATGTTTTATTATAATGACTAAAGTTTCCATCTCATCTGCTAAGTATTTAACCTCTTAGGGCAGAAGCACTGTTATTTATCTCAGTATCTTTAGGCCTTACTTTGCTTTATGCTCATTAAATATTTATTGAATTGAGTTTGGTGGACAGAAGTCAGAAGAGCTCATAGAAGAGATAACACTTAGCAAATGAGATAACATTCAGCATTGGCCTGGAAGAATGATGGGGCAGAAGAGGGACAGAATAGAAGCAAGGAGGGATGTTCCAATTTACCAACATCAGGAAGGAGCCAAAGTTTAAGTGTTTGGGAAATGGTGGTACAGTGAGAGGGAGTGGCTGGAAATGGGGATGAAATGCTGAAACCAGGCATAATTTTGAAGGGCTTTGGCTCTCGTGGTAATGAATTTAGACTCTTCTGGAAATAATCAGATTAGGCCAGTTTCTGAAAGTAGTGAGGAAGCTGCCAGAAGCAATGACCCCAGAAAGAAGGCCACGATAGTAGTATAAATAAGAGAAGATGAAGTCCTGAACTAAGACAGTGGCCATGGGAATAGAGAAGAGGACATGAATTCAGGAGACAAGCCTGAGGCGCGTGGGTTCCTGACACTGAAACAGCCATGTCAGCTTGGATGGCTTACGCTTGGACTGTTACTTGGGAGAAAAAATATCCCAGCATGTTTAAACTTATGCTCCTCCTGGACCACAGATAATTGCGGGACAAGCATGCTGAGTATTTGACATGCTGTTGACCATGAAATTTATTTTTCTTTGGGATTACTCTAACGTGACTGTCTGTCGTGAAATGGGATGTCCTGAAAACAGCCCATCAACCGGTACTGCAGTATTTTATAAGTTAGCCCTTAATTTATTATTCAGACGCTGAGATATGATTTATTCTGCAATTTTGACATGCAAGTCTTAACCCACTCTCTTTTTATTTCCACTATAAATTCTATAAATCAGACTAATGATATAATCTGGCCAGGAGATATTTTAGAATTACCTTCAAATACAGCAGCAATGTAATACCTGCTTTGCTTTGCAGTTTATGACCCAGGTGCGGAGACCATAGGTTACAATGTCCTGGTGTTCATGGCCCATTTATGCATCACTTATTCAACAGACAGGCTCTGTGCACAATCAGAAGGAACGTGTCTGCTGCTGATACAATTGTGTGTGTGTGTACACTGCGCAACATTTAGAGTAGAGTACACGGTAGGAACTGGCTTGACTCAGACACGAGAACATAATCTTATTTCAAGGGAGAACACAGTCCATCTAAGGAGGTCTTCTGAGACAGAAGACCTGGATGGTTACCCAGGGTAAGTGGCCATTTTCCTCTTTGGCATGGACTTCCAAAGATGTCTGCACTTTAGCATCTCCAATTTTTCTCAACTACATATGATTTATATAAACTCTGAGTATTTCTATTTTCATCTTGTACTACCTCTTGGGGTAATAAGTTCACTAAGTAACTAGCCCTGCATGGAATATCGTTTTGTCTTAAAATTATCTGCCTAATTTTTATAGGTTGTGGACAAGCTCTCAAGTTCCTTTTTAACCTGCTCCACCTCCTCCATGACATTAAATGTTTTGAATCAAGATACTTTCATCTAGGCCAAAATGCTTGGGTTTATTTGCCCCCCAACTAGTACAAGCAATGCCCATTTTGGGGCAAATAGTTTAATTATTTTATAGATTAGTTTTTAAATCTGTAGAATGTTCCTAAGAAAGTCTTCTTCTAATTGTATCCACATGTTGTTTGTAATTTGATGTAAAGAATACAATATGTCATGTTTTTAAAATCTCCACCAGTTGACAAAAGGCATGATCTCAATGCCCCTTCACACCAAATTTTTACACATAGCGCTTCCCTTTCTCACGTGTGCTAAGACACTGCTTTATGTAGTATCAATGACTGCTGCATAAAAGTGGAGTTAGGATGGCTAAAGTTGCAAATGGATTATCAATCCATTCTTTCATGTGTTATATCTGTTTCTAGTATTCATAGCTCTGCAGCTTTGTTTTAAAAGACATCATTATATTTTGGTTTGAAATGACATTTTTATTCAAAATCCAGTTTGCTCACTCTGTGTATTCTATATGTATGTTCTGAAAACTAGCAAGTTGTATAGGAATGCAGGTTTCCATGGTATTTTGACTGAATCATCAAAATGTGGAAAGAACTTTATGTCTTAAAAACGATAAGAATATGGTGAAGAGTATTAGGTCATAGCTATAGTTTATATGCTCTTCTGCAGTGTGTGCAAGCATATTTTTGCAGTATGTGTGGCACATATTAGGTGGTTATAAATCTTATCTGAATCTGATTAACAGATTTTTCTAGGGTTTAACTACTATTCATTGGTGTATCTCAGATAAGCATTTATAGCATTTGAATAGGGAAATTTTGTCATCCAAATCCTTTTCAGTGCCTTCATTATAGAGCTTAATTTGTGTAAAGAAATCTGTTTTTCTGGTCTATTCAGAGAATGATTTTGTATCATGGAAGTAGAAGCAAATGTGGACCAAAACGTACCTATGGTGTTTTCAGGTAAAACACATGCATGTGCACATATACCTGCATGTGCACATGTGCACACGCACACCCTGTATGTTAACATGAAGATACTCGAATCGTAAACTGAGCTGAGCTCTGACAGCTTGCACGTGCTCTCCACTGTACCCCTCAGACCTTTGCTAGCATTAGATTGTTATGGTCAAGCCTCCTAGCAAGACAGTACATGGTTAAAAGCCTATAGGCAGAAATCCCATAAGTTCACCAGGGTATAACATATATTAGAAAATCCCTAGAATTTTGATGGTGTCAATGTCTATTAAGTATCAAAAACTAATTTAAAATGATCTTTAGTGAAGTTCATGGATAGTCATGGTGGAGGAATTCTTCATTTCATATAATTGATGTATTACTGAAAATATATTCATGGATTGGATTTTTGTTAATGATTCATACTTCAACTGTTTTTTATGGGCAATCGCTCTTTAGAAGAAACCAAAGGTATTTACAGTTAATTTAAATGATCATTTTCAAGGGCAAATAACCACTCTCTAATTTTCTTTGTACAAAGTTCAGGCTTTGCCCACAGAAATGAGATTTTCCTGATGTGAGATATTCCTATCAAAATAGAAATGATCAGGTTGCTGTTGGTGAAAAGCCTTTCCATTCTGATATCTCTGATCATATAGTTCTTTGACATGTCATTGCCGATATAGTTAATATATGCCTACAGATATGCATATCTAGCTCTAGAGAATGATAAGCCAGACCTTGAGGGCTCATGTGGGTGTTTCTTTCTGAAGTTGGCTAGTCTGAGACATTTAGAAAGTGGCTGCAATCAGTGAGCCCCATTTTAACCCCCCACCCCCACCTACTGGTATAGAGACAAGAACACTATCAAAACATGATGTTTATTGAACACTTACTATGTTACAGGAACTGTTCCAAGCACTTTTTTTCTGCACTTACTGACACCTCACAATGTCCGTGTTAATGTCCCCAGCTTACAGGCTGTGAAAGAAGGCACAGAGAAGACATTTTCTCAGTCCTCTGGCTAATAAATGATTGCGCTCAAGATTCAAACAGGCTGGTTATTTAACTCCTACATTGACCTGCCTTCTTTGCAGCAGGAGTATGACTTCCAGAATTAAACAGTGTATTTTTTTTTTTCTGGGCCTTGGCTATGGTGTTGGTGGGCCTTTTCGGTGTCATGTTATCAGTGACCTCATGCAGCAGAGTGGCCCTCTCAGTAGACCTCTGTGCTCCCACCTCAGCAAGCTCTGGAGTGTGTGTGCAGGTGTGTCTCCTCCCTTCCTGGAGGAGATCTCACACGGTGCACTGTGAATGACATGTACATAGATATGATGCACTTGGCGTCTGTGCTCTGGAGGAGTGCAACCTGGTGGCATTGATGGTGGGGCAGGGATTAACCTTGATTAAGAGTTAGGACTTTCGGAGCACATGGGTGGAGTGCCTGGGTGGCTCAGTGGGTTAAAGCCTCTGCCTTCGGCTCAGGTCATGATCTCAGGGTCCTGGGATCGAGCCCCACATCGGGCTGCATCGGGCTCTCTGCTCGGCAGGGAGCCTGCTTCCCCCTCTCTCTGCCTGCCTCTCTGCCTACTTGTGATATCCCTCCTCTCTGTCAAATAAAAAAACAAAGAGTTAGGACTTTCATTTTTAAAAAGCATCCTAATGAAAGTAGTCCAAGTTTGTTAAAATGGAACAGTTGAGATTTATGATGTAGAATGTACAGTGGTCCCTGTTCTTCTGTGACTTGTAGAGGTAGTCACTTTTAGCAGTTTGAAATACAACTTTCCAGATATTTAATAAATATCTACACAAATGAATCTCCCTCTCTTCTATATATAGTTTATAATGAATATATAAACATATATATTGGCATTTTATAGAAGAAAATCATACTTTATATATTGAAGTTTTATTTTTCCACTTAATAAATTAAATTGTATTTCAATTTCAGAAATCCTTGTTAGTATTTTGAGAATTGGCTCATTTTTTAAAAACAGTTGCCAAATTTCCAGTATAGGAATCTATTTAATAGAAATAAAATAAATATAAAAATAAATAGCACTTAAAGAAATAAAATAATTTAACCAGTCCCCTACCAATGGAAATTGAATTGTGTTTCGTGTGATTCAGTGAGATGGGATAGTGGGATATGGGACATTCAGCATAAAGAGGCATAATCTTACCTTCAAGTGTTGAAGCTGGTGTATTTCTTGCCTCTTGGACTGCCAGATCTTTATCCACTTGGCAAATTTTCAAGGTTTGTCATTAATAATGACAAATTTTATGCAACATACAGCTCTGTGGTGGGGAAACTTAAGGACGTCTCCATGTTTGACCAACTCATTAATTTTCACTATTTTTTTGTCAGGTGAGAAATAGATAGTAGCTTTCTGAATGCTGCGTTTTTTAAAGATCAGGCAAATAAAAGGATTTCAAACCCAAAGTTCCAGGTTTATGTCTAATTGTTTCAGTTATTCTTGTTTTGGAAGGAACTTGTCAGTCTTGCTGAAAGTTGCATCATTTTTGAGTCTAAAAGTTTTCACCTGTTGCAGGTAGCAAAGAGTTGTATTAAGGAAGAGGTGATATTTTCTGGGGCTAGCTTTACCTTCAGCTAAGATGGCTGAGACATTTCAATTGCTTCTCAGCAAGGACTCATAAAAGTCTCCTTCCTTTGTTGAAATATTCATCACTTTCTTTTTCTCCAATTCTCTACTTAAAAGTCTGCTCTGACCTCACTTCAGGTGGTAACACTATTTTGTGAAAAGTTCTAAAAATTATATCCTGAGCAAGTGACTTCTAAGTGGCAATAAAATTGATGTCCAGGAGGGATGGGGTCATTGTGCTGTTATGTGCTCTCTCTGCAAAGTGGCATAAGATGGAATAAAAATCTTAGGACTGAATTAGTCTTAAGGTAATACATTATTGCATTTTGTCAATTGGTATGAGTTTTTCCTGTGATATATTAAAAATTAATTTTAAGGAAGAATTATTATAAATATAGTCACATACATTGTATTCAAAGTGTACTGCACAGGGCTTTTGGATTCTGAAGACAAGCTATAATGGAGCTTATGCTGTAAATAAATAATAATTTTGTAACATTGGAGAGTAGGACTGCTTAAAATTCTATTCCTTCAATAGAACACTCATGTTTGTCTAAATTTGGGAGGATATGCAGATTGTGTTAATTCACGTAGCAGATTCACACATCCTGTCCCATACAAGAGGGGACTTTTAAATTGGCCTTAAGCAAACATTCCCACTGTATCAGAACTTTCAGTTTCCAGCCAATGATGTATACTTAACATTTTAGGAATCACCATCTGCAGGAGGCAATGGCAGCACAGCTACACACTGTTAAGTTTGCACTTACCCCACTGAGTTATTCTTTGGAATATGTCACCAGAACCCAAGCAACCTTGGACAGAAGACCTTGGTGTTCTAATATCTGTGAAATATAATTGTCATGCAAATTTCATTGAAAATTATGCTACTGGGACTTAAAAAGCCAAATACAGTTGTTCCTTTCCCTCAATCCATGTAAGTCCATGCAAGCTGAATCTATGTTAGAAAACATGCCACTTCCTTCATTTATCACTCCTTCAACCCAACATTTACTGGGTATCTTGTAAGTAGTAGGTTTTAGATACTGGGAATACAAAGGTAAAAAAGATATACTTCTTTTCCTCAAGGCTAGAAAAATGGCAAAGAGTTATATTACAGTGAGAAAAAGGTGAAGTATGGGTCAGGGATGACTGGTAGAAGGGCATGATCAGCTGTGGCTAGGTTGTGAGGAGAAGTTAAGGAAGTTTTTACAAATAAGGTAATTCTTAAGTTTCAAAGGGTGAGTAGATTATACCAAATGAATGAGAGGAAAGAGGGTTCATCTCCAAAAGGAAGAATGCACACAGAGGTGGGTATTCAACAGGTTATGTGAGGGAAACATGATTCTTTCAACAATATTAATTGGAGTGTATACATCAAACATGACCGGAGTGTAGAGCTAAGGACAGTGAGCTCCTGGAAGGGAACCTAGAGAAGAAATTAGAATGAGGTCAAAGTAGGCTCTGTACAACTGTGAAAATGGATTTGGACTCTCTCTGGTGGTTGAAGTGTGTCTTAGTCAGTTTGGCTTGTTATGACAAAATACCATTGACTAGGTGGCTTAGGTAATGAACATTTATTTCATAATTCTGGAGGCTGGGATGTTCAAGTTCAAGTTGCTGGCAGGTCTGATGTCTGGTGAGGGCCTGCTTCCAGGCTTGTAGACAGCTGCTTTTTTGTTGTATCTTCACATGGCTGAATGACAGAAGGGGAGGGGGGGGGAGAGAAAGGGAGGGAGATCTTTCTCTTTTGTCTCTTATTAAGGGCACTAATACCATTCATGAGGGCTGCACCCTCATGACCCAATTACCTCCCAAAGTCTTACCTCCAAATACCATCACATTGGGGATTGGGGCTTATACATATGAATTTTAGGGGGATGCAGACGTTTGGTCTATAGCAATGTGGAAGCCACAGAGGACTTTAAGTAGATGACTAATAATATTAGGAAAAGCACTCTAGCACTCTAGCTGCAATGTGAAGAATGGATTTGAGGAGTCAAGAGTGTAAGAAGGGACTGTTAGGGGTGCCTGGGTGGCTCAGTCAGTTAAGCATCTGCCTTTGGCTTGGGTCGTGATCCCAGGGTCCTGGGATCAAGCCCCACATTGGGCTCCCTGCTCAGCGGGGAGTCTGCTTCTCCTTCTGTCTCTGCCTCTCTCTCTCTTTCTTTGTCTCTCATGAATAAATAAATAAAATCTTTAGAAAAAAAATAAGGGACAGTTAATTAAAAGGCTGTCGTAATCCATAGTCCAAGTGGGAGATGATGAGGGTCTTGGAGATGGGAGTCATTCGAAGATATCCATCTACTTGGCCAGAAAGTAGAGTGAGGAAGTATTGGTGATGGATTGAATATGGGGAACATGGAGGTATGAGAGGGAAGCTTAGATTCAGGAGGTACCCAAGAGGTACCCAAGGAAGAGTTTTTGTGGAGAAGTAACATTTAGGTTAGGATATTTTGAGTTTGGAGGACTTCTGGGACTTCTAAGTGAAGCTTTTCAAGGGGCAGTTGGATATCTGTGTCAGAAGCTGAGGAGGAAAAGCTGGGAATCAGCTTTGGGAGTGGTCACATTTAGCTGGTGTTAAAACCGTGGCAGTCGGGGCGCCTGGGTGGCTCAGTCCTTAAGCGTCTGCCTTTGGCTCAGGTCATGATTCCAGCGTCCTGGGATTGAGCCCCGCATCCGGCTCCCTGCTCAGCAGAGGGCCTGCTTCTCTCTCTCCCACTCCCCCTGCTTGTGTTCCCTCTCTCGCTGTGTATCTCTCTGTCAAATAAATAAATAAAATATTAAAAAAAACCAACAACACACGGGAATTGACAAGACCACCAGGGAAGCATTTTAAATAAGAAGAGAAGGGACCATATTCAGAACCTTAAATAATACCAATAGTGAAAGACCTGGATGGTGAAAAAAGAGCCAGCAAGAGATAGAGAGACAATATATGGAAGGATGGAAAAAGAAGTTTATTAGCAACCTGAATGTATTGTTCTTGCTTTCATGAGTTGTGTCTGGTATTTTTCGTAAGTAAAATATACCTTTTTACCAGGTATATTGCTTTTATTTTTAGATATAATATGTCTGATTCCTTGTGAACAGGACACTGGACTCCAATTATTTTAGGCAAGACACTTTAGAATTTGGACCACACTTTCATGTGGCATTTATAGAAGAAGAAAGTAAATCTAAGCTCTTCTGGTTCAAGATACTTTCCTTTCCTCCAGGACAGGAAAGCTAGAAAAAAGAGAATGGAAAGGAGGTGGGCACTAGAGCAATCTATAATAAGAGAGGATATTTTGAGAGTAAAACTTTAATCTCCTAAAGATACATTATTTTACTCACTGTATCTTAAAAGAAGCCCTAGATTATGTGATCACTGATGGCTAATGATGAACTTGTCCTAGTGTATGAGTAAATGTGGACAAGGTTTATGAGCTACTAAAACAACTTGTTTCCTTGGTAGTTAACATTTCCCCCCATTTTCATCTGTGAGTCATCTAATCCTGTTATTTTCTCTAGAACCCTATTGGTATTCTACAGTTACTTTAAATTTCAAATTAAATTGTTGGATTAAAGTGGACATGTGTATGTATATATTGATAGAGATATTGATTATTTTGTAACAGTGAAAACTATAAAACTTGTAGTTTTCAAATTTAAAAGTCTCAATAACACATTATAGTATTTGGCAACTTCCTAAGCATAGTTACACAATATGGGGTGTATTCTCCTTACAAAAAAGCTATGTTTTAAACATATGCTTGCAAGTAATTATAGCACTTTTTCCCCCCTGGGGAAATAATGTCAGAAGTGGGACTTGGATTTAAGCTTTGTCCATTGTGGTGGTTTGAAATATGTCTAGAGATTCTTTGACACTTCCTTTGAATGATGGAGCCTAATTTCTTTCCCTTCAGCGTAGGCTGGATGTAGTGATTTATAAGGAATAGGACAAAAGCAGAAATGACTAAATGTGACTTCAGAGACTAGGTTATAAAAGGTAACCTGGCTCCCTTTTCTCCTTTTGTCCTGGATTACTCATACTGAGGGAGACCAGATGCCCGTGGACACTTAGGTGACCTGCGGTAAGGCCCACATGTTGGGGAATGGAGGCCTATTGTCAATAGCCTGTGAGTGCACCATCTTGGAAGTGGACCTTTCTGTTCCCATCAAGCCTTAAGAAGACCACAGTGCTGGTTGCTAACCTGACGGTAACCTTGCAAGAGACTCTGAGCCAGAACCAACCAGCTAAGCTACTCCTGGACTCCTGACCCACAGAAACTGTCAGATAGTAAATGTTTGTTGTTTTAAGCCACTAAATTTCATAGTAATTTTATTAAGTTTTTCATTTTAATTCCAGTATAGTTAACATCATATAGTGTTATATTAGTTTTAGGTGCACAATATAGTGATTCAGCAATTCTAACAATAAGTTGTATTCTCTAATCCCTATCACCTATTTCTCCCATCTCTCCACCCACTTCCCCTCTGGTACCATCCGTTTGTTCTCTATAGTTAGGAGTCTGTTTCTTGTGAAACCGCTAAATTTTGTAGTAATTTGTTACCCATAACTAATGCACCCCCAAACCCTGTTTAATCAGCCGAAATACTCGCTGAAGATTTCCAGTGAAACACTAGTTAAACATGATTTTAAGACATTGTAGGATTGTGTAAAGAATATTTGAATACACTTGTGAGAGGAAAAAAAACACATCTAACTAGAGAAAGACTAGGAAGAAGATGGTGACTTTTGTTTTGCTTTGTTTTGTTTTAAGATTCTAAAGGGAAATTTGGGGCATGTTCAGTGACTCAGATTTTTTAAATTGGGTATAATTTTATTATACTTATGACTGTATTTTTACAATGTTTTACAAAAGTCATAGTCTTTCTTTTTGATTCACATATTGAAGAATTTTAATAAGGTAGTGAGAAATGAGAGAGAAAGAATAGTTTCCTGAGGCAATAGTTGGAAGAGAGGTAAGAAGGAAGAAGGGGTTGAAGAGAAGTATGGGAAAGGAGTGGAAGCCATTTGGCTGTAAGAGGAGAAGCAGAAGAAGGAGAACAGCATGAATGCAAGTCCATTTGAAAAAGGATAAAGGTGATGCTGACACTCATATTTCCACCCTAATAAGGGGAGAATTCATTGCTCCCTGAGGCAAGTTAGGTCGGAATGATTTTGAGTTTAAGGCGGTGCGAGGGATGCAGTGGCCATGACCACACATATGAAGAGAACTAGCTTATGAAATATGACTAGATTTTATACCACTCTGTACTTCAGTGTAAACTTTGTTATTCCCACCTAGCTTCCTTTGAATTCCCATGTCATTGTTTTATACCTGAATACCTGGAATGTTAGTAAATGCTTGTCAACTGACTGGCCCCTTTATGTGTTCTGTATACAGACCAGCTTGATTTTTCTAAATATAAAGAGGACCTTCATGTCTCAGTAAGTTTTGTAATTTGCCAGGAAAGATGTGTAAGTTAACTATATGATACTGGAAAATAGAGTTGGTTAAAATGAGAGATGACAGAATTTCTACCTGGGCTAGAAATGTAGAGAGATGAATCTGCCTTGCTCAAAATGAGCTCAAAGGATAATTTCTGTAATGCCCGTAGCTTCTTTCTTTAAGCCCTTTGGAGAGGTAGATTTTTGCAGGTGGTTCTGGTATAGCATTTGGGGGCAGCCTCTGTGCTCAGATGAAAATGCTGGCAAGTTAAACTTCCTGCTGCATGCTATCACATGGGGCTTTGGTACATATGGCATGAATTCACTGCTAATGAATATTCTCACAAGCATGTGGTTTTAATAGGTCACCCGTTGTCCATATTCAGTGTTGCTTCCATTCCCTTCTCGAGTTTGTATCTGAAAACAGCAGGTCATAATTTGGAATATATATATCCTTAGTATCACTTGGTATACACTCTGAAGGAGAAAAGTAGGGTTTGTTATTTCTATGAGACTGATAAGATTAAGGGGAAGTACTATTTTTAAGATACTTTATAGGTTTGTTGCATTGAAAATTCCTGTAGAGTACTCAGAATTTAACCCAAACCTATGGGTTCATGGTATGTTATATTTAGGTAAAACCAAGGAATCAGACATGTTTAGGGTTTTTAACCAACTGAGCCACCCAGGCGCCCCTTGTTTAGGGTTTTTAATCTCATTCCTAGAAAAAGTCAACTCTCAGCTTCCTGGCGTTGAAGTTTCCGTTGATAAAAAGTAAAAAAAAAAAAAAAAAAAAATCTGTTTCTGTAGAGATATTCATTTTCTATTATCTTTGTGGAATGAAAATTTGCCGATTTTTACAATTCCCTACCAAGTGGCATTATTATGGAAACTATCTCTCTATGTTTATACAACATGTTTAAGTCAGAAGAAATGAAATGCTAATAACATGACATCAGTTCTCTTTTGGGATCTTTAAGTGATAGAATGAATGTTGACATGGAAGTTGCCCCTGAGAGGCTTCTATCACCTCAGAAAAGCTGTATATAATTAAGATGAGTGGATGAAGGGCAGATATGGAGACGTTTGAATATAAAGGGGGATTGACTCTAACAGTGGAATGAGGATTTTACAAATTTTAGTGGAACCGATTTGGGTTGGAGGTATGGAGGAGAAAGTAGATGATGTTTGGTGTGAGTTTTGTTCTCATGACAACTGAGTTACCTCAGAGTTTCTCAAAAGCAGACTACTGACATTTTGGGCTGCATAACTATTGTGGGGGCACTGTCCTGTGTGTTGTAGAATGTTAAGCAGCATCCTTGGCCTTTCCCAGTAGATGCCAGTAGCAGCTCTCCATTCTACCAGTTTTGACAACCAAAAATGTCTCTCATTTTGCTAAACATTCCCTGAGAGGCAAAATGGCCCAAGTTGAGAACCACTGGTCTAGACATAGCCTGTGGAGAGCACTGTATTAGGTTAGAAGTCTGTATTTGAGGTTGTGGGAAGAGGAGATTGCTGAAGAAGTACTTTTTTTGCTAAAGTAATGTCAAAGCCCTTTGACTGATGAGGCCACCTACAGACCCAATCCTCCAGGTAACTACCCAGACCTGGGGGTTGGGGTTGCTCTTCTTAAGTTTCATGGTATTTTCATGGCTGTTGGTCTCGAGAGTAGGGGTTGCCAAATTTGAGTGTGCATCAGAATCACCTGGAGGGCTTATTAAATCACAGAGTATTAGGCCCCCCAGAGTTTTTGATTCAGTAGATCTCACTCAATAGATCTGAGGGCTTGAGAGATTTTGCATTTCTAAAAGTTCCCAGATGATGCTGTTGCATCACAAAGAGACCATATTTTGAGAACCAGTTTTCTAGAATAAACTACCTTTGGCATTATCTCATATTAGATCTTTCTTGATTACCTCTGTAATTTTTTTCATGCTCAGGCTTGTTACCTTTAGATTTTTTTGTTTGCATTTGCTCTTTCTATTTAATCTTTGGCATTTTTTTTTCTTTGCTTCAAACCACATGAGACTCAGTTTCCCTCATGCTGTATCCCATACCATCTCCCAAGGTTGCCCATCTTTCAGGACATCTGTGCCTTAAGGATAGGTTACTTACATATGCCACAGTTGTCAAAAATCTGGGGTTACTTAGCATTTGATATGCTCTTTTAATTGTAGTAACACATTTTTAGGGAATATCTGACTTTTAGATCCTTTTCTGAGCTATAACTGATTTCTTGGAACTCATTTTTCTACGAGGGACATTGGAATTATCTTGCGTAAATGTATAATTTCATACTTGCCCACATCAAAGCTTATCTGTGAATTTCCTGCCCATTCATACATCCTCTTGAGATGTCCCATTCAGATTATATTTTATTACCCAGTTAAGATTACTTAAGGTTATCTGCATTCTTACAGATATTACTGTATCCTACCCTTTCCTCGGTCATTAAAAATTTCGTATTTTTGGGGCGCCTGGGTGGCTCAGTCGTTAAGTGTCTGCCTTCGGCTCAGGTCATGATCCCAGGGTCCTGGGATCGAGCCCTGCATCGGGCTCCCTGCTCTGTGGGAAGCCTGCTTCTCCCTCTCCCATTCCCTCTGCTTGTGTTCCCTCTCTCGCTGTGTTTCTCTCTGTCAAATAAATGAAATCTTGAAAAAAAAATTTTTGTATTTTTAAATAGATATAGATTGGCCCTCAGGGGACCCATAACTGTTTATATTTTTATGTATCCATTCCCTTTGCTGCCTGTTGATAATGAACTCCCTATCCATGACAAATCAGAATCCCGTTATCCTGTAGGAGAAAAAAAATTATTTTCCCTCTACCCTTCAGAGTTCTTAACTGAGACCCCCATAATAAGAGACAGATTAACAAGAGAAAAACAACTTTATTAACATGTATAAGTCATGTTGGTGGAGACAGGGAGAGGAGTAACTCTCAGAAGTAGACCAGAATTCAGATTTATATACCATCCTAATAGGGAAAGGGGAGGAGAATGTAGGCTTCTTAGGAGATACTAAATGATTTTTAGGAAAGATGAATGGGTCCTCACAAGAAGAGATGGGAGGTATAATGGTATGTGACAAAGTTTACCTGGGTGTGGTGTTGACTTCTAGTCTCCTCTTCTATGACAAGAGTCAGTCCTCTCTGGTTGGTGAAACTGCAGGGGAGAGGATTTATGACAATTGAGTTCCTTCTGGAAAATCAGTGTTTAAGGAGAAAAGAGGAGTTTACAGAAAATTTCTCCCTGCATTTGCTATTTTTTGAGTGTCTATCGCTCAATATAATCAATATGCCAAAATGGCATATTTTGGGGTGGCATATTCTGCTACCCTTCAATCTTGTTCCAATTTTGGGTCAAAAGTAGACTATTTCATCTCTAGCTCCACCTGATTTTCTTAGACTAGATTTCACTTCAGTAGCTGACCCCAGTGAATCACCATAAGCTGACAGTTCGGTCACTTTGAATTTTGCAATACTATCGTTCAGGTGTGTTTCATGGCCAGGGCAATTTGAATTGCCCCCTCCTTGCCAAGCCAACTCCTAGTCATCCTGCAGGTGTCAGCTGGCACATGACCACCTCTGCACCTCAGAGAGAGCTTCCACGACACCCAGGCCAAGCCGCCCTGCCGATTGCTCCTGGCCCACCTGTACTTTTCTTTCAGGACACTTTGCACAATGTACTTATGTAACTATTTGTAATAATATGATGAATAACTCACCTGTGAGTTCTTTAGGGGCAGTGTCTGTTTTTTTGGGTTACATTAAGTGTCTGGTGTCAATCATAGGGCCTGGTGTCTAGATGGACCTCCATATTTAATGACTGGTGAACCTATTCTGTCTGCTCTCTGGAATAACACTTAAAAAAATAGAATTTTGTTTCTAATCTTTCCCATTTGACCGTCCATGATCACCTCTCCCCTGTGTTTTCTCCTTTGTTTTTATTCCCTAACTCTGCTCAGTTCTTTGGTTTTCTTCATAGGATGTGGTCTCTAGACCTCCTACTGTCCTGGCTACCTACTTCGGATATTCAATTGAACAGTGTTCTGGGTATCAGCACAAAACACATGGAAGTGCTCTCTTCCTCTATTTGAGCATGGCCCTTCTGTAATACACATCAGAACTGCTTTAATGATTTTAGTACCTGAGTTACACTGCTGACTAATGCTAAAATTCTGATCACTGCAATGCCTCAGCTATTCGCATGATGCATTTTAATACAATCATTATAAAAAACTAGGAAGTTCAGATGAAAAAATAATTTAAAATCACAAGATAATGCTGTCACCCAGAAATATCCAGTGATAAAATTTTATCACCCTATAGACTTTCCCCATGAGCTATTATGTTTGTGTGTGTATGTATTTTTATATGTGTGTATCATGAGCTCACATGTTCATTTTGTATATGACTCTGTACTCTGTCATCTACTTCAAAGTCTCTTCATATCAGAAAAATATATTTCTGTTCTGCCTTGGGAAGCAATGTTCATAATAGTTAAAAATCCAGGTTTTGAATCCAGATGGGCCTGGGCTCTACATCCCCCTATTACTTACTAGCTATATGACTCAGGTGGGTTATTTATCTTTTTTGAATTTCAATTACATAGTTATATCATGTATTATATTTATAATAGCTATATAGTTAATATATATAGCTATATAGGATCTTACTTTACGAATATACCAACTTTTGGCATCTTTAGATTAAGTCTCCCCTATCCTACAATTTAACTTTTGAACTCTAAAGCTGGATTTTATATTTTTCTAGTCGTTAAAATTATCTTGTTGATATCAACCCAGTATTTTAGGCTTTGGAGTAATTTAAAAATACTTTTCAGTATTTATCTCTTAGATCTATGTGTCATACACAAATATGATCGTTGGACATTTTAATCCAATTTACAGATAAAAGTGTCAAACTTAGGAAATGTGGTAGAGAACTATATGCTTCATCATTGTTATTACTGCAGTTGCATGCCCTCCCTCATTGTCTTGGGGATGTTAATCCACTAACTGACAGATTTTGATTAAGGCTACTGAGTGTTGAATCATTCCAGTTGACCAAGTGTATTCCTGATCAGTTTCTTTCTCTGGTCCCAAGCAAGGGCAGGAGAAATCCTACTAGAAGCCTTGATGGAATAAGAAAACAGTCGACCCTTGAACAATGCAGAGGTTAGGGGCACCAACCCCTGTCCCGTCCGAAATCTGAGTGTATAACTTTTGACTCCCCCAAACTTAACTACTAATAGCCTACTGTTGACCGGAAGCCTTACTGATAAACTAAACAGCTGATTAACACATAATATTTTACATGTTATATGTACTATATACTATGGTCTTATAATAAAGTAAGCTGGAGGAAAGAAAATGTAATTAAGAAATCATAAGGCAGAGAAATACATTTACAATACTGCTTTGTATTTACTGAAAAAAACCCACATGTAAGTGGACTTGCACAGTTCAAGCCTATGATGTTCAAAGGTCAGCTGTACATTATCTTTGCAGCTTTCTCACAATGTCCAGTAAGAGTTTCATAAGAATAGATAGGGTCAGATTAGTCTGATGAATTCCTAGTGACCTCATACTAGCTCCTTGAAATTTTGATTTTTATTGATAATATAGGGGCTATGGACCTGTGATTTAAAACATTAATACCTCTGGGAAAGGAAAATCTATAGCAAAAATCTATACCAACATAAAAATATGGAAGACCCATGGCAGCCTTTTACCTTAGAAAGGGATCAGGAGCTGGGGGAAGGTATACTTCCGTGGGGGAAAGGAAGGGAAGGAGGAAAAAAAGATCGGTTGGAGGATGGGGAGGAGTTTTTATTTGCTTCATTATTTTTCCTTTGAGATAGCACTGTATCTCAAAAACAGGAGGAAAGGACAGGCCACAGTAGTGCTATGTTCAATAAAGTCATTCTAGAACTAGATACATCTAAATAAATGCTGTCCACATATCTTATAAAATGTATGTGTTTATTATTCATGTTTACCTGGGGTGGTTCATTCTATGCATAATAATGATTATTATTATTTGAATGACATAATACTTTTAAATAATATTGTGGTTATGCTCTGCAAAGCACTCACTTATTATTGTTTTTACTTCTTCAATATACCTCAGTAAGTTGGTAGGGTATCTATCAAAAGGGAAAAGGGACATAGAAAGACTAAGTGATTTTCCCCAGAGATTCAGAGCATGTTATTAATGGAATTAAGACCCTAAACCAGAGGTTATGTTAGCAGAATCCTCACCTGGAATGTAGTAGAATTTTCTCACCTTCTATTCTGGGAGAGTGAGCCAGGCTCAAGTATTTAGTTCTAGAGCATCCGAGATCCAGGTCCCACCTACTTCCATAACCTCTTCTCCCACGGTTCCATACACATCATCTGATGCTCCAGGAACACCAAGCTGCCAGTGTTTTTCTCCACATCAGTGCTGCTCCATGCCTTTGTGTGTTAGCCATACATGTCCATCTAATTAAAGAGCTCTTCACACCTTTCTGTACCTGGAAGTTTCTCACACCTGTATCAAACTCCTCCAGGAAACCTTTGAGCCATCAGATAGGGCTCATGCATGGCCGCTCTAGTCCTTCGCGTTGCAAGGCACTTGATGTTGCAATGATGTCTTTCTGTGCCATAACTTTTCTGTACATCCAGAACCTAACGTGGAGTGAGAGTGCCCACTAAATATTGTTAAAGTGGGCTAACCTGACGGGCTGACTGTACCAAAGAGGATGTGAGTGTAAGTCTAAATCAATGAACAAATAAATACTTATAGATTATATTCTGTTTAAAAAGAAATTTGGTTTGAATTTCTTTTCAAAATACAATTTTCAAATGACTACTCTAGCTATAGCCATTGTTTGTGTTGTTACACATCTAATTTGTGCTTTGCCCAATTGGGCAAACATGAGTATTTTTTATCCAGAAGCAACATGTGTTACAATTTCAATGGCTAATGGGCTTATAAGTTTCTTTAAGGAAGCAGTTCTATTTGAATTCAGAAGACTTAAGAGGTTTAAGGAATCTTTACCAGAAATCATAGCATTTTGACAATATCTATCTTTTAAAACATTCTGACATACAAGTGATTTGATTAATTTAGATTTTAATAGGTATGAGGGAATTTAAAAATATTATACCCACAGGATAATTTATTCATGGAAGATCATTTTATAAGTGATGAATTTCATTCCTTCTTTTCCTGGTAGAAATAGAAACAATGTGGATTGCAGCTGCTAACTTAATAATTTTACTGATAACTAAGAATGGAACAGATCTTGCTTTGAATTATATAATCAGCTTAAAAAGTACTCCATATTCTTTCTGTAACAGAGTATGAAAAACACAAGGCAGAGAATATGGTTATTTGAATTTTTCCCTGGCAGAAGCTTAACTACATTGTATTCAATAGTATAATCAGAGAAAGATTGGGTTAGAATGATCAAAACATCCCCTCAAGGAATGTGTCTTAATGTCAGCCTTGAGTGGCTTTTGTTTTTCCAGCTAAGAAAATCTAATAGGATACTAAAAAACATTAACATTCAAAATATGGTTAGATTTTGCTATGCTTCTAAGGAGGTAATATGAGAATATGAGAGCTGTGTTTAGTAGGTTTGACCCATAAAATTTGTAGAAACGGGTCACTTAAATTTAGTTTGAAAGCCACCACTTTCGCATGTGACTGTCTCTAATATCACACCCCTCCAATCCATTCTCCATTCAGCTAGTACAGTTGCCTTCTTTCTGAAGGCAAATCTGATTATGTGATACGTCTGTTTAAATTCCCTTTAGTCGTGGAATCTAGACATCTTAGCTTGGCGGAATAGGTCTTCCCTAAAAGGTCTTGCAATAACTGCCCTTAAAATCCATGCTTACACTCTAAGGAGCCACTCCCAGTGCCTAAAATAACTCAGCCATTGGCTACTTATTATTATGCAACCATCCCTGTTTGCTTAGAATGCTTGGTCTCTGTCCATCTCCCAGGAGAATTGACCACTTCCCTCCTTTGCAGTCATAAGTGCCTCCACACCACTGTTCTTCCAAACCACTCCTAACCTTTTTGTGTGTGCAATTACCCTTCCTCTAAGCTCTTATTATCTCTGCATGATACATGGTCAAATAGATTTATGAATGAAATTGCTGATACCTGAGAGACAAATTGAACCTGCCTACTCTCAATAATAGTATCCTTCATGGAAATTTTGCCAACAGTTGCAGTGTAAATGATCTCAAGCTTGGGATGTTTTCCTGAGCTTTTTATTGTATTTACTAATTTTGTTTTAATGTTGTATTTGAAAACATTGGAGAGCAGTAGCTTTGGTTTCTAATTACAGTTCTTATTCAAATACTTACATTCCTGCGGAGGAAAATACTTTAGGCTAAGAAAAGCAGCATAGTCAGCAAAATTCTCAATTTTGACCTTATTTTTCCCCTATGGAAATGTGTCTTCTTTTTTTTTTTTTTTTAAAGATTTTATTTTTATTTATTTGACAGAGAGAGAGAGAGAGAGAGAGAGAGAGAGAGAGAGAGAGATCACAAGTAGGCAGAGAGGTAGGCAGAGAGAGAGGGGAAAGCAGGCTCCCTGCTGAGCAGAGAGCCCGATGCCGGCTCGATCCCAGGACCCTGAGATCATGACCTGAGCCGAAGGCAGAGGTTTTAACCCACTGAGCCACCCAGGTGCCCTGAAATGTGTCTTCTGTTAACCTTAAAAATAAAAACTGCCAGTTGTTTTACCAGCAAAAATGGGTTTATTCAGTAATAAAAGAGAATTGTAATTGGGACAACAAGCTGTGGCAAAATGGAAGGTAGGTCTGGATAACAAAGGAGAGATACACTTTTTTAGAGAGGAAAGCATAAGTGAAGGCTGTTGTAAGCTGAAAGTCTATTGGAGTAAACTGGGAGTTTGAAATATAGTGGCTTCTCATTGGCTGAACTATGGGGGGCGGGTGGAGAGCATTAGGGAAGCATCTCTTCTTCCTCCTGGAATAGTAAAGTAGTATCCACTTACAAGACCAAGTCTATGTAAGGTCAAATCTGTCACTTCCTGTTGGGCCTGCAGTTGACTACCAGTGGTGGGGTGTGACAGCTCCCCCTACCCAAACCTCCTGACTGCATTTTAGTGAGATTCCCCCTTATTAATTTTCACACTTCCAGAATGTGCCCTTTGACCCATTTTGCTCTCCACTGGTGTTTTTGGATGGGTTTAGCACTTGCGGAAGATGAAATATGGGAAAGACCTCACCATTTTTAGATTCCTAACTATTTAGAGTGATTCTATGTTATTTTGTTCCTTGAGCTGTTACTAGTCTTGATTACTGGATTACTGTTCTGAGTTAATCGCAATGATACAAAGTCATAGATCGCATGTTAGGTATCATGTATAGTTATAGAGTTTGTCATTGCCATTGTCGGCAGGCTTACAAGTTCTGAAGTGGATACTGTCACTGGGGCATAGGTAGAATCATAAAGTGTTGAGTTAATTGTGTCCACCTTCCTTTTATTTTTTTTTTTTTAATTTTTTTATTTTTTCACCTTCCTTTTATTTTTGAAGTTGAGAAAGTTGAAATCCAGAATCTTAAGTGACTTACCTAAGAGTTCATGGCAAATTCAGAAAAGCATTGAGCCCTGCAAAGTATTTCCAAACGCCTCTCCTGCCTTTTGTATTTGAAAACCATTCCAGTGGCACCATAGTGCAGGGACTATTCAAGAGGTACCAGGCTTGGAGCTGGGAGTTAAACTATAGCTTGCTTTCCATTATTTTTTATATCCCCTTGTAGAAGACTGCCACATGAATAGATTAGGCCTCAATTAACTAAGAGATTGAAGCACAAAACTGCCTTATAAGTTCTGGCTATACACTTTAAGGGTATACCTTAAAAGTGTCCAAAACACTGTTTTCCTACTTGAATTACCAAAAACTTTGACGAGTGAGTAAAGATTTGGATTCTGTAATTACTGCTGTTGGCAAGTGGGCCTGTTGCTTCTCCCTAGATTTATGAGAGTCCATATTGAGGCAGGGTCAGCGTGGGTGGCAACATGGAGCTATGGATAGGTTCATAACAGACAAGGGAGAGAAAACAACCTTAGACACAAATGCAAATAGTCCTGGGAGTCCTTTCTAAATATATCCCCACACCAATCTCTGCCTGGCAGCTAACTGGCATTCTTCCTCAATAGGTCAACTATTGTTGCTAGGTGAAATTTTGCAATTTCAAGTAAAAAAAAAAGGTAATAGCATAGCTTTGTGTCAGCTTCCTGCCTTTTATTCATAGTTAGAAGGACATGAAACGGTCTTTAAAAATGTCCTGCCTTCGAAACCTTGCAGGAAGGTAGTCCTTTCAATCATAAAAATATTTCAAATAGCAGCCTTGTCAGCCTTCTTGCTTTGAGCTGACAATGGGTCGGGTTGGGGGAGGGGAAAAGAACAGTCTTTAATTATACATCAAGAACACTTTAAGGGAAGGAACTCTACATGTTTGTGTCCTTTAAAATTATGATAGTGCTAAACACCCAATCTGCACTTTAAAATGTTTACTGAATGAGGAAGGGTTGGATCCAAGAGATGATGGATGGATATTTTGCATCTATCTTCTTTGTGTCATTTGGAATGGCACAGGATCTTTAAAATAAATTTGTCTCCTCATAATGGAATGCTTTCCTTTTTTTTTTTAATTTGCACAAATAAAAGAATTATCCTCTTACTCTTCTCTAATCTCATATAAAAAAAATTCCCTTACCTTTTCATTGGATTACTTCCTATCCTGTTTCTGTAGGACCCAGCCCCCTTATTATCTCTCTAGCTATCCTTTTTTTTTTTTTTTTTAAGATTTTATTTATTTATTTGACAGAGAGAGATCACAAGTAGGCAGAGAGGCAGGCAGAGAGAGAGGGGGAAGCAGGCTCCCTGCTGAGCAGAGAGCCCCATGTGGGGCTTGATCCCAGGACCCTGGGATCATGACCTGAGCCAAAGGCAGAGGCTTTAACCCACTGAGCCACCAAGGTGCTCCTCTCCCTAGCTATCCTAACATTGGCCCCTTCAAAGGGGCCCAGACTCTCTGCCATACCATTTCTCTTTGTTTGATGCTCAGCTCCTTAAAAGTATGTTATGTACCTGCCACTCTCCTTCCCAATGACTTGGTAATTCTGCATACCTTGGCTCAAACTCTTTCAGGATGAATATCAACATACATTAAAGGAAACAAGAATACGCCCTGGCAAGGTGGTTTCTAATATTTTCTTATTGTCTGGAGATAACTGAGAAGCGGTATCTCTAATTATGATGATTTCAGTTGACAATTTTCACTAACAAAGTCTTCTTTCTCTTCAGGCTCGAGGAATCTTCTTTCCCCTTTACTCTGCTTAATTTTGCCTCGTATGTGCAGTTGCAGCTGCACCTCCTCCATGAAGGTTCTTCTACTTACTCCTGTGTCAACTTGATACTTATTTAATTTTCTCACTACTATTACAGGAGGCAAGGTGATAACACATATTTTACCTTAAAAAAATCTCAGCATCTAATTCAGGGCTCGGCACACCGTAGGTAATTAATAAATACTCAATTGACTGAACTATTACAGACCTATGGGGGACTCTTACTCTTTTGAGTCAATCTGATTGTCATTTTATTAAGGACTCTGAATGCCACAATAGTATACTCATCATGCTAATTTAATTGATTACCTTTTTGCAAGAGCTTTAGCTATTACAATAAGAGGCCCTTTGCATCTTTATTACTGTCTTCTTGGTCCATATATTGATTTTAAGGTTTGTTTGTTGGATGCATTACTATGTTCTTTTCCATTTATAAAAGACTATCCTAACTGTGGGTTATTGCTGCAGAATCAGGAAAAATGACGAATAGACA
This sequence comes from Potos flavus, assembly GCA_028534135.1. Taxonomy (NCBI): domain Eukaryota; kingdom Metazoa; phylum Chordata; class Mammalia; order Carnivora; family Procyonidae; genus Potos; species Potos flavus. The sequence goes on from CM052883.1 coordinate 7,673,425, forward strand.
AAAGGACTCACTAGGTAATCGAGCATCGCTGAAAGATATTTTGGGAAGCATAACACAAATTCAGGATAAAAGGCTTGCATATTTTGTGAGTCTTCTAGGACTGATTAACACTCATATTTGGAGTGTATGTATGTGTATGTGTGTGTGTTTGCACTGAGGCTAGGACGTAAGGGCAAAGGATTGCTAGTAATCCTACATGTAACTAGAAGGAGATTCAAGGTTAAAACTATTACTGTGATACTTTCCTCTTTTGGTTTCTTTCTCACTTGCTCTCAAAAAACCCCACAAACTTTTGGTATAAAGTACAGTTGTTTCCAGTTCCAAATTACATGACTTCCTCTAAGGGATTTGTCAAAATGACAAAAAAAAAAAAAAAAAAAAAAAAAAAAAAAGGTGGAGATAGGGGCAATTTGAAAATAAAAACAATTAAAATTGGAAAGAAATTCAGAGCCATGCCTCAGTGGACAGAATGACAAGTGACTGAATTTGTTTGAATTTTTGCATGTTTACCAGGAATCTAAAGATACTCTTGTTCTGTTTTATTTATTTATTAGTTTTACAGCAAACTGATCAAAGTGCCTGTGAAATTCTATTAACCTTTTTTCCAAACCCAAGTAGACTGCTTCATTGTTCGGTGTGTCATTTACCTCCACTTCTCCCTCCAGTTGCCTTCTGCCAAACTAGTAAAAATGGAATGTGACTGTGCTAGATCCTCAATGTCCTTTACATGCTGTATTCTTTTCTCGTTCTTGTTAACTATGAGTTATGTAGTCCATGCTATCATGTTGCAATTTCCTTAATTTTTTTTTTTTTTTATGTTATGATAGGGACCCTCTATCTCTAGGATCTCATACCACCCCTTACTCTGGTGACTCCTTGATAAATGAAAAATGGGACAGTGCATGTCCCAGAATGTTTTTATTCTACCCTCATGCTAGACTGATAATTTTGCTGTCATGAATTACCAGGTTCAGACTTTTAGGATGAAAATTATTTTTTCTTGAGAATTTTGAAATCACTTCATCGTCTTCTAGCCTCCAAAGTTAATGTTGAGAATCTGATGCCTATTTTCCTAATTCTTTGTATGGAAACTTCTTTGTTTATAAGTCCTTTCTTTGTCTTTTTGTTCTTTTTTGGGACCAATTTCTTTGTTTTAACTTGTTATTCCCTTATTTGACAAAAAAATTACTTTCATATGTTTTATTTCAAAGAACTCTTTTTTGTTCTTTTATTATTTTCTTTTATGACATTTTATTCTTAATTCCTGAATCAATGTCTCATGTCTACAATGATATCAATTACCAGTTATTTGAAATTTTCAATTTTGTTTCTTTTTTTTTAACCCCCTATTTTATTTTCTTTCAGTTGGAAACTTTTCTCAAATGTTTGGTAATTCTTGCTTGTCTACTTGTGTTCATGCTTAAACACTGATGAGAAGCTCTGTGAGAAAGGCGGGTTTGTTTATTGCTCAACTTTTCTGTGACCAGCCACATTATTCTTGGCTGGGGACCAAGTCACTATATGTACATCTTTCCATATTATCTGTAGAGCTAGATCCTCCAGTCTCCCTTTAAAGAAGCAAACACCTGGCTTTTGACACCCTAGAGCTGGCAGGAGGAAGGTATGGATGTGTCAATGTTTTCTCACCTCCACCTTCCACTGTCCCTGATGTCCCGGAGTTCTGAGATTCCCAGACTAAATTTTTCCATAGAATATTTCTCAACGCTCTTGTAGGAATGAGGGATGGGTCATTATTTAATAGGTTGGGTTGGAGGTGGGGACACAGGAAAATAAATATTCCTTATAGAGACTTTTAAAATATCCCCCTGTTTTCAACCTTCTTACTCCAGTATACAATTTCCTTGCCTTCTACCTGGTGCTTCCAACTGCTGAGTTTTTTCTAGGTACTGCAGGAGAAAATGGAGTGCCTCTCATTGGTGTCCTCCTTTAGTGGTACTTGGAGTTTTTATTTTATTTTATTTTATTTTAATTTAATTAATTAACATATAGTATATTATTAATTTCAGAGGTAGAGGTCAGTGATTTCTCAGTCTTATATAACACCCAGTGCTCATTATATCATGTACCCTCCTTAATGCCCATCGCCCAGTTACCCCATCCCCCCACTCCCCTCCCTTCCAGCAACCCTAGGTTTGTTTCTTATAGTTAAGAGTTTCTCATGGTTTATCTCCCTCTCTGATTTCATCTTATTTTATTTTTCCCTCCCGAACCCTATGATCCTCTGTTTTGTTTCTTAAATTCCACATATGAGTGAAACCATATAATTGTCTTTTTCAGATTGACTTATTTCGCTTAGCATAATACCCTTTAGTTCTATCCACGTTGTTGGAAATGGTAAGATTTCATTTTTTTGATGGCTGAGTATATATATATATATATATGTATATATATATATATACATATACATATATATATATATAAAATGAATGGATAAAGAAGCTGTGATATATATATACGTATACACACACACACACACACATACACACACACACACACACACATATATATATATAGTGGTATATAATGATATATCTGTCGATGGGCATCTGGGCTCTTTCCTTAGTTTGGTTACTGTGGACATTGCTGCTATAAACATTGGGGTGCATGTGCCCCTTCGGATCATTATGTTTGTATCCTTTGGGTAACTACCTACTAGTGCAACTGTTGGGTTGTAGGGTAGCTCTATTTTTAACTTTTTGAGGAACTTCCATACGGTTTTCCAGAGTGACTGTACCAGCTTGTATTCCTACCAGCAGTGTAAGAGGTCTCCCCTTTCTCCACACCCTCACTAACTTGTTGTTTCCTGTCTTGTTCATTTTAGCCATTCTGACTGGATGAAATTTGTATTTCCCTGATGCTGGGTGATATTGAGCATTTTTTCATGTTTCTGTTAGCCATTTGTATGTCTTCTTTGGAGAAATGTCTGTTCATGTCTTCTGCCCATTTTTTGACTGGATTATTTGTTTTTTTGGGTTTCGAGTTTGATAAGGTATTTGGTTTCACCTTCCTCTTTTCTATTAAGATTTTTGGCCCTGCATCTCATTTCTTGGTGGGAATAAGGATAGCAGCAATGTCCACAGTAGCCAAACTATGGAAAGAGCCCAGATGTCCATTGACAGATATATCTATATATACCACAATATATGTCTATATATACCACAGCTTCTTAAAATAATTTTAGTAGACATAAAATTATTTTCCCTTAACAAAATATTGATCTCATTGAGATGCCTTATGGTTATATATGGAATATATTGATTATAGATATATAGATACTTCAACTACAAGTAATTTAGAAAATCCATGAGGTTCAAAATCCAACCAATAGGAATTTCAGCAGGGAGGATTAAACAAAATTGTATGGAAATTATCAAAGAATAAGGAAATGAAGGTTAACATTATGGTACTTTAGTGTATCTATAATGGTGGCGTTCTGTCTCTCTGCAGTATCTTCAGAGATTTGGCGATGCAAAACAAGGAGACTAACTGGAAATGCAGATATATAAACTGAGAGATATAAAGTGTTAACATGTCATCATGAATTACTTTTTCTATAGTGAGATATAGGAAGGCCTCTGAAGGAAGGGGATCTGGATGGGCATAGATGGGAAAGTAGGTTTAGGTAGAAGGGGATGTGGAGATAAAAAAAAAGCAGATGTGATTATACCTCTAACACTGTGGCTTCTAGTCAGACATGGTACTAGCTGTCTTCATGTAGGTGGCTTCACGTGTCAGTGTGGGTTAAAAGTGGGTGCTCTCCTGGGGATGGAGGGGTGCCACCAACACAATTGCCAAATGGCTGTAGAGCCCAGAACTTTGCTTGTTATCATAATGAGTTATTTTGAAAAATCTAGGACATCCTTCACATGATCATCTCAAAGATAATTTAAAAAGTGAGACATATTTTAGGGCACAAAAAAGCAAAATTCAAAATATTTTAGAAAGCTAAATTATTTCCAGTAGGGTTTATAAATACTGTACATGAAACATGAGGTTAGGACTCTGATCACAAAAACCTTATACTAATGCATTCTCGTATCCCAACTTAATCTGTCATGATTGGCAGTTCTCTAAAATCGATCATGAATCTTTGTGCAACAGGGTGATGTTAGAGGGAAGAGAGAACATCCTGTTTGGTTTTATTTCACTGAGTAGGGCTATGTGACTCTGCTATTTCGGAGGAGTGGCCATCTTCTGCATGCTTTGTTGCAGACAGCCTTTCTGGCTGCAGTAATTTAAGGGCATGTGAAAGCTGAGTTTGAAAGTACACTAATACACCATCAGGCAAGCGCTGAGCATGACGTCTTCTGAGGCTGGTCTCATTTTGTAGGTTGTGTGCAAGGTGCATTTCAATTGATTCACTGGATCTACCTGCCGACATGTCTGAGATAGGACTAAGCCAGAAATATTTGATTCAACTTAATATTTGTTTAGGCAAATTGATTTAAAGAAAATTGTACCAGTTCAAACCTATGACTTGATTGGACTGGACTGCTGAGAGAGAGGCTGAGTGGGTCCACAGCTCAGGCCGGGTCTTCTGGTTTACCTCAGGTGGCTCATTAGCAGGGCTAGAGCACACCCCTTTCAACATCATCTTTCTGTGTGTGTTTGGAGAGACTGGGACCTGAACAGATGGCCTCGATGTGGGCTCCCATGACTACCAGGCATGCCAAGCAGGCAGATGAGTGATCTGGCTTGTTCCTTCTCTTTTAAATTGCTGTCAGCCAGGGAAAAGTGGTGAAAATAAATCAATGGCTCCCTCCTCCAGACCCAGCATGTACCTTTCAGTCATCAAAATAAGAAACATCCTGTGGTGGCTGTTGGGTGATTTCTCTGATAGGAAGAGCCCTTCACACGCTGGAGATTAACATAACAAATGGCCAAATTGTGTCTCAGAAAGGACATTTTTTGTCAGGGACCAAATGTTGGCACTGAATGGACAACAGCAGGTTTGGAGGGAGCATTGTTTATTCACTCCCAGACTCTTCGTGTCCTTTGTGACTGGGTTCAGTATTTTTGGTAACTGGTTGGTAACTGTTTACATCTCCTGTCATTAGAACACAGGAAATCATAAACAGGAATCATGCTGAATATCTCTGGCAGTGCTTTTGTGTTCCTACTATACTCAGGCTGAGGGGCCTCTTTTTGTGTAACTTCCATCTTTTTTATTCTTATTGAGTTCAAAGGAAACTGTACAGCAAGGCACTCGGTTTAAGACCAACCATGTAAACTTCGACTCCTGCTTAATCTTCATATATTAACAGTTGACCCTGAGCTAGGCAACTTTTTGGAGTCACATCTCAAAAAATTGGTCTTGGGTCAGGAGAATGTGGGATCTTTTATTTTTTAAGCTTTGGTACATTATTGCATGATTAAATGCTAATCATTAATATATTAGCAAATCAACCCTGAACTAGAATGTTCTATGGATTTGTTTTCTTTTATTTGGAATAAAGGCCCACCTACCTTGCTTACAAATCTATGGATCGTATTCTCACGGATGCAAATTGATTTTCTAGTTATAAATCATGGACCTTGGTGTGTTTTCAAACAATAAACATTTCACATATGTGAGAGCCATGTTGGGTTAAGGTAGAAGGGAAGTTTTACTTTTTGGAATGAATCTGATATATATATGGCTTCTCAAATTTGAAAGCTTCATATGGCCTGTGGGTGGCATGTTGGATATCCCAAGACTTACTTAGTGCAGTATGATAATCTAGTTCCTAAATTTTACATAGCTTGACACATAGGACTGGTAATGTTTCTAGAAATACCATAAATAGAAATATCTTCATAAGACCTTTGTGTTGTAATCTGCTTTAAGTTGTCTCACTACTCAGCTAGAAGCATTATGGAACAGTCAGGTCAGAGATTTAAAAGCCAGGACTTCCGGCCCTATTTCTCATTTGGTTATAACAGCTATTTTTTGAGAAATATCACTTCTAATGTCTCTTCACTGATGCTTAAAATATATATGCAAAGTAAAGCCGTCTAACTTGGAAGGCTTTAGGAGGGGTTTCTTTATAAATGTTAAGGAGCTTATATGTAAAAATTATTATTAATGACTGAAATACTCAGAACTGTCAAGAAAGATGGCAACATTTCCACCCGCCCTTGGGAAGAGACAGGTCTGCTGTGAGTTAGTCATCATCTGTGGATGATGTATTTGAGGACATGATGCACAGCAGTTGAATTTATAAAAAAAATGTTGGTAAAGCTCTTTTGGAGAAGTCATGGATTGCAGCCTTAAATTCTGGGAAAATGGAATTTTCCCTCAGCTTTACAAATGTGGCAGAAGGGATCCTCACTATTTCGCATTTCTGAATTCTCATTAATATCACACATACACATACATACACACAGACACGCATGGACACACACAGACACAAAAGAGTTAATAAAATCTGTGATAATTAAAAATGCTATCCTAGATTTAAGATGTATTTTAAAAATATTAACATAAAATGGCATCTCAGAATAATGGCTGGTTTACTTTTGTTGCTTCACTAATTCATTTTCTTTGGGGTAATGGGCAGTCAGCTATTCATTCTTATCCTTTTTTGCAAATGTTTCTTTTTTTTTCTTTTTCCTTCTTTTAAAAATATTTTATTTATTTTCAATATTTTATTTTTAAGTAATCTCTACACCCAACATGGGACCCTGAGATCAAGAGTCCTGTGCTCTACCGACTGAGCCAGCCAGGAGCCCCTGTTTAATTTCTATTTATTGAAATAGAATGTGACCTTTAGGCCCTGATATCCCAGAAAACAGCCCCGTGAGTCTTCCCACAAGAAACTTAGAAAATTTCCCTTTCTTTTTTCCCTACCCCTTAAATTATAGTCAGCCACCTAACATGCCCGTAAGTTGGTGGAACCTACTGATTGTGATGGACCCAAGAAGTGAAGGAGTTCATTCAAGGAGTGTTTGGGCAGACCCGTGACCAGAATTCAGGTCACTTATTTCAGTTCTCACACAAATATTTATTACACTGGGTGCCGTGCTGTTTGCTATTTCTGTGACCTTTCTATTCCATTATGCCACCTGCCTGTCTGCTCTGGGGGGTTTGATCTATGGAAGTTACTTTTCTTTCCACAGGGAAGCATTTTCCTAGTGCCCATTCTCCTCACATACACTCAGTGGACCTCCTCAGTCTCTTCATTTATAAAACGAGGGTGCTGTGCTACCTACTCCAAACTCTTGATGCTATCCTCCTTTAATCAATTATACATGAAAAACACATTCGAACCCTGAACATCCTTCGTTGTGCATTTCATGTAGCTATGTTCATCATGCTGCATTTTACTTATTTTTACTTTACCTTGTTCCTAAAGATGGCACGAGAAATGATGCTGTAATGTCCCTCTCTGATGCAGTGATCAAAGGAAGGGTTCAGTTATTTTAAACAGTGGAGTGCATTTTGCTTTTGGTCCCATGTTGTGAACAAGCCAGGCTTCGTCTCACTGTCCTGATTTTCTGTGCCATTTTGGGTGTGTGTGCAGTCACACATCAGCAGCATCATGAGCTATTGTCCTCAGGGCCTAGCAAAATGTGAATGTATAATAATGAGGCAAAAGTTTAGCTAATAAATGCAAGCTGATGATGCACACATGTGATGGAGTGGAATGACATTTCTATTTGGGGTCCAAGGTATTGGGATTATGCCAATATCTGTGTTAAATTGCATAAATTAGAACTATGTCTTTTGGGGCCTTGAGATATTAAAATATTAGAAAATGGACCAGTTCAGAATATAATCATTAGAACTAGTCTGTATCTTCTGATCTAGGAGAATGTAAGAGTGGCCATTCATTGCTTAGTTGTTTGCTGTGTTCTGAGACATAGAACATTTTGTTTACTCATTTTAATAATCTGTGGAATAGTTTATTATCCACATTTTACAGAAATGAAACTCAGTTGCAGAAAGGTGAAATGACATGCCCAAGCACTCAAAGCTGCTATTCAAATTGAGAACTGATTCTGAAGCCTTACTTTTAATCACTTTGCTATAATTCTCCCAAACCCACTCATTCATTCACCACATTTTTTGGGGCACATTAGTGTTTAGGATACCAGGAAAATGGAATAAAACCGATAACCCTGGTATCATGGAGCTGTTGTTCTTACAGGTGAGAAGGTAAGAACCTTCACCTGTTTTTACAGGTGAAGACGTAGAGGATGTCACGTGGTAAGGCATGGTCCCAGGAGCTTAGAGAACAGTGAGCAGAGGAGGGAGTAGAGAGTGATGAGCATGGATGTGGGGCTGGTCCATCTGAGTAAGGTGGTCAGGAAGGCTTTGCTGAGAAGGTCACACTGGACAAAGGCATGAGCAAAGGCACAATTGAAGTGGGGGCGTGATAGCATTGAAACCACTGGAGGGAGTGAGCTAAGGAGAAACTGGGGAGAGACTGGAACCAGAGAGGGCATGAGTAGAGACAACTATTTGTGGAGTCACTTGCCAGAAAATTGGTCCTGGATCAGGAGAGCGTGGAACCTTTTGTTTTTTTAAGACTTTATTATTTTTTTATTGTTGTGTGATTAATTGCTAAATGTAATGGTCTAGTAGGGAAGGAAAGTTGATTGATGATGCAGGAGAGATGTGAGAAGTGATACCTCAATGTTCCAGAGCAGGTAAGATGGGTTGGGTCCTAGTGCAGAAGGGGGCGGCTTGATCTTAGGCAGGAGTATGGAAAATAGGAGGGAAACACAGTGCTGGCGGTAGAGGGATGGACTTGGTGGGGTTAAGGGCATTGTCTTTAGATTGCTCCTGTGTTCTCAGTGGAAAGGCAAAATTAGATCTTGAGCTGAGCGTGCAGGTGGGGGAGGCCGTGTTGGAAGTCCAAGGAGGCAATAGCACAGAGCTGTCCTCCAGAAGAGTCAGAGAGTGACCAGAGCACATCTCCATAGTTTTGTTACCTGCCAGCTTTCAGGGTCCCCTTGGAGTTAGTGGCCATGTGTTTAGAGTGTGATTTCTGGGCAGTGAACATGCTTCTCACACTGGATCAGGATGAACAGAGCAGGTGGAAAGTTGCATTTCAATGTGGTCAGGGTTTTGCCAGAAGAGTGTAATAAAGAGGTCTATGATGTGGCCGAGGACTTTGATTGTACATTGTTCTTTTTATAATAGTCATCCCAAATAATGTGAGATGCATTGTTTCAGAAAGTCCCTTGCTTTCCCAAAAGCCACCACATTTCTCCCTGAGGAGAAGAGCCAGTTCTCACCCAAGTCCACATAGGGGACTGGCATTGTTTTTGTGTAAATTAAGTAGTCCAAATTTTCTTAAATCTTTTCCTTAATACTTGTTTTTTTGTTTTACTTTGAATGGTCTGTCATCATGGTTCCCTTTTTTGTCCCCCCAACTTGAGATGTATGAAGGCTTTTGGTCTCCCTGGGAGTGGGGTTGAGGCACAGAGGCAGCCAGGGCTTACCTGTACACTGACTTGAGAGCAGTTCAATGAAGTGCATGCCTTAAAGATAAAACAAGATAATAATTATGAAATTTAAGCTGGAAAGATGGGAATTGAGGATGTGGAGGGTGCATGGTGGAGGACATGGACAGGGTGAGGACATCAATGGAGTGTGAGTGCTGGAAGGCCCAAGAGTGGGGGACTGAGGTGGGAAACAGAAGACCACAGTGGGATGCTTGATAGTGAGGTTACTCAGGGAAGTAAGTCTTCCTGACTAGAACCATAGATCTGAACAGCTGAGGTGGGCAGAGGTAAAGTCATTGTGGGAAAGGTGCAAGGACCTGGAAGACCACAGTTACCTGGGAAGGGAAGTCACCAAGAAATGTTTCCAATTTCTGAGAGATTGACAATGAGTTTAAAAATTAAGGAACTCCAACAAGGGAGGAGTCAAGGCCATGGATCAATGATAATTATAAGAAGGAGCAAGTTGTCAATGCATTTTAAGGGAGAACAAACAGTCTGCTCGCAAGCATTGCTCACAAGCCATCCTGAGGAGCTGTGGGTCTTTAAGGAAGAGGAAGGGAAGGGAGAATCATCTGGCAAAGAGGAGAAGGAGGACACCAACCTCGCCTTTGGCACCTTCCTTTGGGTGGTGCAGAAAAGAAAGCAGCCTTCACTCCCATGGTGAAGCAGCAGCAGAGCCGTCAGAGGAGAGCCAGCTCTCAGGCTGGAGCAAGATGCTGAAGGGGGAGTCAGAGAAGGGTTTGAGCAAGAGAGGGTTTTGCTGATGATACTGAGCTAGGGTGGACACAGTAAAAGGATTTCCAGAGTTGGGCGTGGTGGTTGGGGCCAGAGAAGAGGATGTGGAGAGCAGGGTAGAAGGGCAGTCTGAGAGAAGGAATGAACCAGAAATCCCTGGCTTCATAAGGTGGAAAATCAAGTTAGGCCCAGTGGACACCAGGCAGATAGTGGTGCTAGGACTAGGTGTGGCGAGAGGAGAGAAGGAGGTTTGTCGAGACCGTGTAAGGTTTGGGCTTCTCCTATTCCTACAAGTGGTGGTGTTGAGTTCTGGTGAGAATCAGTTTTGTCTGAAGCACCGTATCTGGAATGCTTCTCTAACTCCTGGAACACGAGCAGCGTTATGGCGCACTCTGAATTTATACTAGGTATTATACTGAGGAACTCATTTTCTTTATCTGTGAGGATGCCCAGCTGTGGAACTGCAGATTTCTCTCGTGTAGTAGTCTATGCTCACAAATGAAGAAAATAACAAAAAGTAACAAATACATGACAAATAACTGCAATGAGGACAGAAACCTATCATCTATATGGGGCAGGGAGGACAGAAGAGATAAGGACATGTTTAGATGTCCATCTTCCTAGAAATAGGGAAGAAAGAACATTCTATCTAGAGGACAAATTTCACTCATTTTTGTTGGACCATTAACAGAATTTTACAGCCCCTGCAAAGAATTTGATTTTTGAGAAGCTACATAGTGTGAGCACAATGTTTATATATAGTACATATTCAAAATACTTTTGATCAAGAAATTAATAGATGAATGGATTGATAAAGCCCTTGTGAAGGGCTTCAGCCTTTAAGATTATTAACTTGAATTAGTAGCAAACATTTCCTATTGATGTTAAAATTCGAGTACAGAATAAAACCATTGGATTTCATCGTCTTCAACTCTAGTAGGGGGAATGGAGGACAGGAGACCATGTGTGCTCTGATTGGAGGCTCATGAAATGTCATTCTCTGTCTTCATTTTTCACCTGTGACAGTGAAGGGGAGCTCCTCCTGGGTCGTAGATCCTTGGATCACATTCTAGTGACTCTTTTAAATCTTTTTGTTGACCCTTCTAATTGCCTTTATGCTGCCTTTTGCTTTTAATTTATTTTTATTTTTATTTTTTTTGAAAATGAGCACATTCTCTGTTCTCAGGTTAAGTAGAGTTGTACTATCAGATACAAGAGATTTATAGAAGTGATTTCACTACCTGGACATATTTATTTAAATTAAGAAAATCATTTGACTTGGAGGCATCTCTTAGTAATTTGACAGATACTATGCCCTACATCATAGATTGATAGCAGAGCTCCTGTGAGATAACCATAATTACTGGTATTGATTTTTAAGTGCTTTTATGTTGTTCTCTACCAATCCTCTCCCAACCCATCTCCTCCTAAGCAGTCTGAACCTTTGGATTCTAACAGATGTATCACAAGGCAGCCAGGTGTGAGAGGCTGTGTGCATGATTTTGTATTGACACCAATGTTACTGAAAGCAAAGAAATAGTTAATTAATTAATGAATTAATTAATTAAATCTGGTCTTTAATTCGGAGGACCAGAAAGCCACTTCCAGGCTGGCATGTGATTGCCTGGCATTCTTCAACTTTATTTTGATGAAGATACCTTGAATTCCAGGTGCTGGAAGGCTAATTAGCTATTTAACTTTCTTCAGTTGGAGCTTTCAGATTTTGCTGTGTTTATTCTATACTAGGTTGAACTATTAGTATGGTTTAATAGAAACTTCTCTTGAGGTCGACCTTCTGTGGAGGAATAATCCAAGATTATTATCCTGACTTTTTTGTTCCATTCATATTCTACCGATGTGTAGTTTATCTGTTTTAGTCTTTATGGACCTTCTTTTTCAGTCACAATTTCTAGGACCTGGAAATGTTTATTTGCTTTGTCTTTTTTGTCCTTCCCCTTTTTCTTTAAAATGTAGGATTTATGTAGCATATCAAATTTAAAATGCTTTATATTGACTTTGAGCTGTTTTCTTGTGTGCTTGCTCCTCTTGTCCTCCAATCCTGTTTCATAACCAACATGATAATAGTTGAGTACTTTTTCCTCCTCTCAGTGATGAGGAGATGCTGCTAGATACACTATTCACCGTCTATTGACTAATCATTAACTGTTCCATGGAAAATAACTTACAAGGCTAAGGAAATCATAAGAAGGGGGTCAATATTCTTCTTTAGATTTTGATTTATTCACAGTGAACTTAGACTACGGAGTATTTCCCTCCTAAGGTTGGCCTGATTATACTGATAGGATTTTTGTTGTTGTTGTTTTGCATCATGCAGTTTGTGGCTCTAGCATATTAAAAAATACTTTGGTTAACCTATTTCCAGTGAAATTTATTTTCTTTAGTCATTTGCATTTGATATGTTGATTATTTTTTCTGAACTTCTGGGCTTATTCTTTACATTTTGCATTTGTTATTCGAGATTATGTTCTAAAACTTGATTTAAACAATACTGAGTGATTGTGATTCATTTCACATTTCAATCCCATCAATAATAGTGAGTGTAGGTTTCCTTTTCTCTTGAGAATGCCCAACCAGAAGCACAAGGACTATTTTTTTGTTTGTTTGTTTTTCCTTTCAGGCATCACCTGTGGCTGTTGGAGCGAGTATAAAAAAATAATTGGCATTTTATATCTATTGAATATTTTCTGTTTGTTTACACTAGGCACTGTTTATATACACTTAGGGTACATCAATGAATTGATGGACAAAACCAAAAAAATCTATGCTTCCTTGAGCTTATATACAATTTGGGGCAGGCATTTGGGGGGGGTAGGAATAGGCAACATGAAAAACAAACATGGTAGATAAATACAGGATCTAGTGTGATGGAGGATGGCAGTGTTATGAAAACATTTAAAGCAGGGTAGTAGGATTAGGAGTGCTGGAATGAGGGTGAGGTTGCAAATTTTAAGTTTTACACAGTAAGGTCAGTGTAGGTCTCTCCAAGAAGATAAGGGCATCAATCGGGTTGGGATCTGGAAAATAGAGTTCTGAGCAGAGGGGACAGCCTGAGAATGTCTCACTGCACATTCGGATAGTAAGTACCAGAGCTGCCAGATCCCTGAGGGACAAACAGAAGAGAGGGTGATGGAGAGAGGATCAGAAAGAAAGTGCCCATCAAAGTGAGGCATCCGTCTGTGAATGGCCCAGAGCAGTATTGTGCGGACTGTCAATATCGTGTCTTATCAACAAGAGAGAAAAATAATTTCATTGTATATTTTTCTAAAAAAGAAAAAAATATATATATTGTGCCTCTGTTGGTGATCTTGATCTGATTGGACACTCTCTGCTCCTTCTCAAAATTCTTCGGAAAAAAATAATTCCAAGTATGATTAAAAACCAGTATAATCCTTTCATCTTCCCTTTGGTGTCCTTTATTCCTTGTTTCTGTAGGTAATATTTGAGTGCTGTTTGTGGAAATCTGGCCCCATTTCCTTTTTTCAGATTCCTTCCATTTCCTTTGAGCATTTTCTCTTTGATGTACTTTGATTTCAAAGATATTTTCCTTTTTTTTTTTAATTTATGACTGCTGGGTGTATGTGTGTTTAAGATATTGAATTGAGAATGAATAAAGTTTTCAAAAATTCACCTTTAACATTTCTAAAATTATCAACAGAAATAACATATTATAATAATGATAAATATCAAAATAGAAATTGATGAATATTGATTAATTATCAGAAATGTGGTAGAGTGAAAAGATGGTGGGTTTTAATGAGCTGTTACTGAAATGTGTTAATATGTGTAATGTGCTTAGAATACACAAAGTTTCTTATGTAAAAGTATAGTATCTGTCTATTATAGAGAAAAAAGAAAGAACTGGAATGGGCAAACACTCCATCTTATTTAGCCTGTTTTCTCGCCTGTAAAGCTGGGTTAATAACCATGACACCCAGTTGTTTTGCAGAATGGAGATCATATGCGCAAGTGTCTTGCATGGTGTCTGGTGCCAGGGAAAATAATAATAACCCTATTAAGTGACATTTATCGAGGACCTGCTCTGTCCTAGCCACTGTGCTAAAGACTTTGCCTTCATGGTCATCCTCACAAGGACCACTGGCGCAGAAGCTACTCGAGAGAAGAAATAGTATGCTTCAGTGTTGTACATCCAGTATGGGGAATGGCGCTTGGCACATACTAGTCACTGAATACGTATTTGTCGAATGAGTGAAAAGAAATGCCTGTCTTACAGCTAAAAAAACTGAGATTTGGTGAGATTATATAAATGATCTCTAAATAACCCAACAGGACACATCGAGTAAATGATGGAGCCTGATTTTGAACTCGGATGGACTGCCTCAGAGCCCAAGTCCCTCATCATGGCACCCGTAGGCTCTTGCAAGTGTTGTGCATGGGGCAACAGAGACAAGGTTCTTGCTCTCCATGATCTTAGGTGCACAGCTCCTCCTGTCTCCCTTTATCTCAGAGTGAGATATGGCATTGGTCGCAGTGGATTTAATAGCTATGATTATTATCCTTGGGCGTAAAAATATTATCATGTCCCTCTTTGGCCCGTAGCATCAACCAGGGGTAAAGATGGTAACTAACGTCTCTGACCATGTGCGTGCATTCATGTACAACAGCATACACACAGAGTGTGTGCACGCGTACACACACACACATACACACGGGCTGCACACTGAGATCCTTTGAGAGATCCTTATGTCATATAACTCCTTAAGGAGTATTGAGTGGTAGTTTGAAGACTTGGTGAAGTAATCACTGACCTGGACTAAATCTGTTTCCTTTAGTTGTATGTAACAAGTGGGAGAACAAGAAATTAATGTCAGAACCCAAATTTAAATCTCCCATAGGTAAGACATTTTATTGCTACTAGGAGGTTAATTTTATTCCAATCTTCTTTTTTCCTTAAACATTGGTAGGATATCGGTTATTGTAGGCCACATATCTTTTTTCAGTGCTCAAAATTTTAAAAAACCTAGATGTCTGATAAGGCTTTCCTGCTTATACTCACAGAGGAGCTGATAAAATTTTTTAAAAGAAGAGACTCTTGGTAAATTTAATCTAGATTACTGTACAGATAATATATCAACTTAACTCTGAGATAAGGTTTTTGTCCTTACCAATGTCATACTAATACCTTATGAATGTTAAACCAGCTTTTTATGTTTTTGTTAGATAATTTATATGAAAATTATGAAATGGTACCCAATTAGCTTATTTCACCAATAATCAAGACAAGAAACAAAATAAAAAGTAACAGATTAATGAAGGATAGAAAACATGATTTTATAACTCCTTTCTAACTACATGTGATCCCGCTTTCATTTGAAGACTCAGAATTCCAGGTATTCTTAGAGAAATCTGGGACTAATGCCACTTGAAAGGTCTCAGGCTGACATGTAGCAATTTTTCTCAGTAGTTCTCATATACTGAAATATGTCAAATGCTGACGCAGTATTAACAATAATTCATAAATTGACATTGCACAACTTTTTTAACCTTACACTTGGGCACAATAAATAGAAAAAATCATTGCAGTCAATGCCAACCAAATTTATGTTATGGACAGAAACCACAGGGGTCCTATTTCACATTTATGCTGTTTGCCAGTTTAAGAAATGCTGGCTTAAGGATCAATTTGTGAGAAAAGCAAGGACCAAAGAGGTCAAAGTAGAACATTTCCCTAGCTTTTATTTTGTTTTGTTTTTAATATCATATATTGAGGCTTTTTATTTGCTTGGTTATTTGTTTCGTTTGTTTGAAGATAAATTGGGAAGAGTTAGAGATTGGACAGAGAGAGGATGAATGTATATTTCTTTATTGGATATAGGCAGGGTTAGAACACATGTTAAAATGTCTGTTTTAGAAATGATTCATACACACGTTGGTATGAAACAACAGGTGCATTAATCTTTTGGAACTTCCAAAGTTCCATGTGGATTTCTGTTTTACATTACTTTTGCAAAGTTAATCATGATAATTGCACCTGAGGGAAGTCATGTAGGGGGCAGGGAAAGAGATATTAAATCAACCTTTTATTTATAAATAGGAGTTGACTTAAAATGTTATGCAAAGTTTTGGATAATTTTTTAGAATATGTGCATCTCAAGGGTCCAATCATAGTCACCAAGGTATTCCATCTTCATAAATGCCCATGACTCACCACGATTAAAATAATGGCAGCTATGGGTTCCCCAAAGCCGCAGGGATACATTGTATATTGGCATTGTGACAGAAAAGCCTAATAGGTCTTTCCCATTTGTAATAAATGTGTTCCTGTACTCCATGCCCGGGCATATTTTATTGATTTCCTCCATTACCACAGTGAGGTCTCAATCTTGGTGGTAAAGCATGTTTTAAGAAATTACAGTTTAGAATTGCTAAATTGTGAGTATCAAGCCACTGAGTTAACTGTTCAAGGAGTTCATGGCAAAGTCTGTGCATCTTGGCATGACATTCAGAAAGCAAGATGTAGGTGAGTTTAGAAAAGTAATGCTGAAGCTCTTCCTGCAAGGCACGTCTTCAGACCATTAGCTATTCATCCCAATGAATGCTGGAAGGGAAGTTTGCTTGGTAAGCAACCCTGTGTTCCAGTGTTCGGGTGCTTCTCTCGGATCCGGACGTTCCTGGGCTCAATCTAACCTTGCCTGAGTCAGACCGCTCTGGCCTGGATCTGCCTTAGGAAATTTGGTCTGTTCCTGGTACGATTTGGGTTGAAAAAATTTTTAGAAATATCAGGTCACTTTGAGCGTTTGGGTTGGAAGACAATTAAAATATGAGGTGAGGAAGGGGTATAAATTAATCAGAAGCAATTAATAAGGATGAGCTATGATTTTTTATTAGTTACAGAATCACAAATTACTGGAATCTTTCTGGTTATGAATTAGATGTGGAATCTCATTTTGTATTTAGTATCCCCTGCCCAAATTTAGAAAACACATTGAGGCCTAATCAAAATTAGTGAAAGGTAAGCACATTTTGGCAGTAGTCCAAATGTTCAGTTACACTTACCTGTAATAATCTCATATGCACATGCTTTAAAAAATAAAGTATAGCTGAGACTAATAACAAGAATTTATCAAAAATTTTCCATTACCTTCAAGATTTACCAGTGAATGAAAGTGTGTGCTTATAATGATCCTGGGAGGTATTAAACTTCAAATTCATTAAAAATTATATGCTTATATAGTTGCATTGTTACATCTATATCTATATCTATGTATAGATATAGATATATATTTGCGTTAGGATTCCTTGAAAATTGATAATTGTTACATGGTAACTCCAAGTGAACTAAAATACCTTACCATCTCATTTATCCATACTGTGGAAATTAAAACAGTCCGTGTAACTTGACTTTCTAGCAGTCAGCAGGAATCTGCTTTATCTGATTAATACTGAATCAAAAAATATGAGAGCCATAGATTCCAATTAAGTCATTTGATTGAAGAAAAATGTGATTCATAGCAAAGGAGGGGTTTTCCCAAGGTCATTCAGCTGTTTGCAGTCAAAGAGATTGCACTCTGCTCTTCTGACTTGCAAATTGGTGCCCTTTCTTTTACAGTGTGTCAAGCAGAAATTAAAATTTTAATACTTTTGAGTGGCCTGAAGTTTCTATGTGTTTGAACTATATTAACTACCCAGGTTATGAATTGAGCCTTTATTCGATAAAAGCTATTTAGGATACAACCTTACTGGTTCCACAGGGTATCTCTTTTACGTAGGGTTGGCCAAGAATTTGGTAGAAGGAGCAAAGGGAATGGAAAATGAGATCTTACTACCTAAGGGTTGATAATAAACATACACCTGTGGCTTCATCAGATCTTGCATTGTTGTCTTCCAGAGGTTAGCACTAGTCAAGGAGGTGTGGTTACATGGGTATGGGCCACAGACGTGAGGAGCTAAATGCTGGTCAGCATTTCTCCTTGTGCCCCTGGTTTGTCCTCACAGATACCCTTTCAAAGAGCGCATGGTCAGGTTAGGGGCACTGCCTTGACTGCAGCCTCTTACAGTAGCCCCCCACCCCATCCATGGTTTCATTAATGTGAGGTCAACTGCTAGCAGGAAGCAGATGCTCCTCCTCTGGCCTGATGCTACATCACGATGCTTATGTCAGTCTCCTCACTTCATCTCATGATGTAGTCCCCTTATCATCTCATATCATCACAAGAAGAATGAGTACAGTACAATGAGATTCTTTGAGAGAGCCCGCATTCACATAACTTTTATTACAGTATATTGTGGTAATTATATAACAATATTATTGGGTATAACAATTATTGTTATATTGTGTATTATAATATATTGTTATATTTTATTATTAATCGTTGTTCATCTCTTAGTGTGGCTACTCTATACATTTATCATAGGTATGTATGTACAGGAAAAACAGTAGATATAGGGTTCGGGCTACTTGCAGTTTCAAGCATCCACCGGGGGTCTGGGGGTCTTGGAATGTATCCCCTGGAGGTAAGGGAAGGACCTACTGTTTTGCGAATGAACAATCCTGATCCCTCTCCTCTCTGGTTGCATGAGAGAAGGAGTCTCCAAAATAGGAGGGAAAGGGTGAAAAGTATAAAAGTATGAAAAGTATAAAACATTGAAGAGAAACTTGGCCTATTCACCATTTTCTCTAGAATAACTCCAGTCCCACAGCAAAGGCTTGGGCTACAACCAGATACCTCCTCTAGCGCAGCCCCCCCCCCCAGATGCATGCTGGGCTGCAGGGTCAGGAAGGGTCAATCCTGGCTCCACCTAGGGGAACACAAAGTCTCCTGAGACTTTTACCACACGATTCTTATCTTTGCTGATCTGTGAGACTCATGAGTGTCATTTTATTTTTTGTAGTTTATAATATGCTTTCACATAATATCTCACTTCACATTCACAGTTCAGGTAGTGGAAATCATTCTTCCCATTTTTCGTCAGTGGTAGGACTGGGACTCAAACTTAGGACTCCTGATTTACTCACAAACTGTTACTCTTTGCAGTACCCTCTATTGCTGTGGGAGGACACACACACACACAGAGGCACATGCACACATTTGGAATATGGAAATCATACAGATGTGCCTCTGTTCACAGACAGACTTTGGAAGGTCCTCAGAAAAATCACCAACATGTGATTTCAAAACTTGGAAACTATAGCACGATGACAGTTTGTGACAAAATGGCTTTCATCAGTCTCTCTCTGTGCATGTGTGTACACACACAGAGCCTTTAGCACGTAGATAATTACATCTACAGATCAATTACTATTTTTAGTTGGTGTCCTCCCAAAAACGTGCAATGGCCAGCAGAATAATTCTACAGAGCTAATTGTTTCAGAGTGGATGGAAGGACACAGGGCAACCTGTCATTTGACTTGAAGGCATGGAAAGCTCTTGGATCCAGAAGGACTTTGCTGAGATCACTTACACTTACTTAGCAGTTGCACACAATCACAGCTGTCCGGCTGGTAGCAGTGAAGCGAAGTTGTCATCTCCCCTTGCTTCCTGATAGCCACAGTTATGGGTCTGTCCTTACCGCAGAACTGCCACGCTGTGTAATATTCGCACGTGTGCCGGGGCTGGTGAGTCCCAACAGACTGAGGGGCATCACCAGGGCAAGAGGGGGGCCACTCCCAGCACCACATTCTCAGGTTTTTCTCCTGAGCGTCCAGAGCCAGAGTGGTCTTGAGTGAGGTGAGCACCTGCGGAGAGTGCAGGCACGCTCTTCAGTCCAAGCATGCGATTTCCAACCTTTGCCAGCTATGATTAGACATGTAATTGTGCATCTAAATTTAGTCTACCATTTGCATATGTAATTAATTATAATATAGTTAGTTCTCTCTGGTCTTTTCCTATAAATCGAATTACTCAGAGACTCTTCTCTGACACTGAAATCTTCTTTATAAGGACATATGACATTTCGAAGGATGAGATTAACTGCTCTTTATAGCACTGGAGCTTCAAATCCAGAGCCTTCTGCTGTGATCAGACAGCTAGGAGTGCCACTAGTTTTCAGGAAATAGTCTTAGAAACTTTCTCACAGCAATAGCTCCTCTTTTCAGCAGGCTTCATCATTTAGTAGTGATCCTGAAAACCACATTGCTCCCAATCAGATACTTTTTCATCAGCCCAAACCAGAAGAATAACCTTGCTCGGCAAGGGTTACGCATTCCTGTCCAAGTTTATTTAGCATGTATTGGATACTGACACGCTCTGTGCCAGGCCCTGTTTCAGGTAAACCACAGGTAGTGGTAAATATCACCCCAGTGTTAGGAGTTGAATTGTATCCCCCTCAAATTCATATGTTGATGTCCAAGTCCCCAGGACCTCAGAATATGACCGTATATGGAAATAGGGTCATTGCAGATGTAATTAGTTAAGATGAGGTCATAGTGGGGTAGGGTGGGTCCTCAATACAAAATGACTGGTGTCCTTATACAAAGGGGACATTTGGGCACAGAGATAGACACACAGGGAGGATGCCATGGGAGGATGAAGGCAGAGGTTGGGGTGATCCTTCTACAAACCAAGGAACATCAGAGATTGTGAGCAAACCACCAGGAGCTGGTGGGAGGGAGGTGTGAAACAGATTCTCCCTCATAAACCACAGAAGGAACCAACCCTGCTGACACCTTGACCTTGGCCCTCTGGCCTCCAGAACTGTGAGACCACACATTTCTGGTCATTAAATTCTCCAAGTTACAGTCCTTTGTTATGACTGCCCTAGTAGACTAATACAGCTGGGTGCCTCTTTTGGGTTGGGTAGGACACGTGAAGGTTCAGGATTTATACTCAAAACCCTCTGGTGCTGGCAGCTCATACAGTATCCAGGGAGCTCCCTCTGTGGTTAGAGTCCAAACTGAATTCTGGCTAGCAGTTTAGATCTTCTCCACCTCTGTGCCTTGAATGGCCTGTAGGAGCGTGGAGGTATTTATCCTTTCAGCCCTCAAGGTGACTTGGAGGGACACAGAGTTGCTGGAGCATCCTGCCTCTTCCGTTTACTGAGAATGTGAAATACTATAATCAACTTTTATGTGATGCATGCTGGTAAGAAAATGGAGAAACACCAGTCTAAGAAACCAAAAATAAAAAAAGTACGATTGGGGTCAGTTTTGATTTTAGAGGATCCAGAGTGAAAGGCAAGGCCTAGTTACAGCAATAGATTTCCTTGTTGCAGGGGTTTGCAATCTTGCAGATAATTGTAGGAGGCTAGATTGGGCAGGGGAGGGTTTATCTGAGTTGAAGGAAGATACTTGTAAATAGAGGGATTTCCTGGAAGGCTGTGGCAGGAACTAAGCCAGGTTTCTCCTTGGTCAAACTGGAATTCAGAGCTGGCTGCCACCCAGGCAGAGCGTGGGAATGGGACTAGAAATCTGGGACTGGGCAGAGGCTGTTCAGGCAGGTTGAGGCATGCAACAGATGTCAGTTGTGGTAGAATGTTCCTGCCACAGTAGACAATGAGGGGCAGGTCCCGTCTGGGAGGGAAGTCATCTACAACTCTCCCACTTCCGTGCTTGTCCAAGTCACCCAAGCATGTGGAGAATTTGCTCCTACATTTTGGGAAGTTTGCAGAAGAAGTAAAGGAGGTTTAGAAATCACATCTCAAAGCTATAGAGAATGTAAGAATTCATTCATATTGAGGAAAAATGAATTGTCTATGACTAGAGGCAGGTACACTGACAATCAGTAAACTACTCTTTCTTTATCACATGTCTGAAAAAGTAAATGATTGCATGAATTGAATTAATGAATGTGTAATGACCCACAAAAACAATGAAAGCAGCCATAAAACCTAAAGAAGTACAATGCTGTGGACTGACTTCACGTAGGTGAGCTGCTTGCCACTTCTCTGCCATCCTGGAGGGAGTCAGCATATAAAACTGATGATCATAATGATTACTTTGACAGAGGGCTACATTATTTTTAATTTTTCAGTGTCTCAGAGGTTTTATCGTTACCATTAGAAAAATTCATTAAAATTCATTAAAATTCTATTCTTTAAGAGGTCTTCTTGAGATATCTGAACAAAAAGTACATATGAAATATTAAAAATATTGACATCCTGTTTTTTAGCTGTGATTACACACACACACACACACACACACACACACACAGTCCAAGAGGACTTCAATCTGTAAATATATTTCGTTTAATTTTTTCTAAGTGTTTCTCAATGTTTTAATGTGTTTAATTCCACAGTGAACTTGCATGATGCCTGGCATTCATATGTGTAAGAATTCTCTTTTGAATGTTCCATCCTTGATGTGCTTATAGTCTCCTCTCCTCTCTACACTCAAGGAAGCCTACTGGGATGCAAGTGGCAGTAATGATGTTGGAGAGCTAATTCGGAATCTCCTATAATTTATCAGAAATACATTTTTTGCAAACTTTAACATTTTAAGTATTATCGGTAGCATTATTTTTGACCCTCCTCCTCCCACCCCATAGTAGCATGTTGTGAAGGCTTGGTTGAGTACAGTGGCTGAAGCATCAGAAATTTAGGATTTAAGAAAGTTAAAATTTTTTCCCCCAGGCACAAGGTTAAACTTTCTGCTAATTTCTGGAATTTTGTGATCTGCTTGGTTTAATATGGAACTCCAAGGGGTCCTCTACTTTAGAACCCTGTGTCTGGCAGGGCATATTTCCCCTTAATTAGATTGCACTGGTCAAATGCTTTATTCTTCCCTGAACAATGTAGCTGTGGGATTGCATAGTACTTACTATGCACCAAACTAGTTATGTCCTAGTTTCTGCTCTTCCACAGTGCTGGTAAATTCATGAAAGAGTGTAATATAATACACGATAGGTTTTTTTTTTTAACATTCTAGGATATTGTAAAGGGGAGTAATTTGTTAGAAAGGTAAGAAGAGGGAATTAAGGCTTTAATAAATCTGTGTTAGGCTCACTGCCTTGCTGTATTTGAGGTCTTACTAGTTTATTTCAGGCCCGGGATTCTCCCTAAGGTACATAGGAACAAGCTAGTATATTTCAGAGGCATGATATTTGGGACAGAAATTTCCAACTCTCATTTTGTGATATGCTAGGGGATCCTCAACTATTTCAAGGGGGATTACAAAATATCTCAAAAGAAAATGCCTTTTAAATTTAATTTGATAAACTAATACACACCACTGAGTCTCCTTTCCTGCACTGGTGGAGTCTGACCTGGACTGTGCTGGGTAGCAGGCATTAAAGATGAATGGTTCGCAGTCCTGGCCCTCAGGGAGCTCAGTCAAGTTCAACAGACCTGCGAGAATGCAGGGAAATACTATAACTTCCATTGAGAGGAGAGGGTTCATGGAAGTGACAATTCTTCAACTTGAAGTAGGACTTCAGAAGACCACTCTAGTTTTTGCTCTGTCAGGATCCAGTGTGGGGGGCGACTTGGAAGTGGTCTCTTATGTCCGTTTAAGTGTGACTGACTTTTAGGGAAATGTGTGTTTTTTTTTGAAAAGAGCCTGGAAGTTTGTAACAAGGGGGAATAACAGGTCTTACAATATTTTCTCTTAGCACTGATTTCTCTGACCTACTTATTAGAAAAGGTAGGTGTGTGTATGTATATATATATATATATGTTAGGATATGTGCATTGTTTGGATACTATATATATATGTTAATATATACATTATATGTATGAATAATTTTGCAGCTAAAGCTCATAGAAATGATATCAATAAAACATTATACTCACTCCTGTATCTCCTGTATCCACAAACACCAAACCTTCCTAGCAGGCATGACCAAGTGCTTGATCAGAGCTTGGTGGGGCATTCCACATGAGATGATTTTTTTTTTTTTTTCTGACAATGGAAATGAACTTTCAGGATAAAAGCAGCGACTCTCATTCTAAACATTTTTGAAATAACAGTTGGCATTTGTTTAGTTGCATGTACATCCACCTGTTTGTTCACCAACTATTTCTTGGTGCTCACTATGAATAATTGCTTTGTGAGTTACTGTGATAATAAAATGAAGCTGCCAACTCTCATGGGCAGAAATGGTTTCTGATTAATTGTTGGATCCTTATACCTTGTGCAGTATCTGGAAAACATAGACATTCAAGATATGTTTGTTTGGTTGAAGTGACCTGTACTGTGAAGACGTATGGACAATGCACCTTCACTTCAGAAAATGGTTATGGCACAATTGAGGACAAGCTCAGAAGGAACTAAGTGGTCAGTATAGGATCTGTGCTGCCTGATTTTACATATAATAAATGTTTTGGAAAATCCATGGAAAGAAGGACTATTTCATTTGATTAAAACGTGATGATACATGTTGATTGGTTGTAGAGATACTGGTAATTTTACTGATAATTTCAATTTGTAGTATCACCATGTCAGGCAAAGCACAAAGCTGCTAACTGACATTGGCTCAAGATAGATTTTTCTCTTTTTGTATAAGTAGCAAAAAGAAATTCCACTCTTTCCCCCCAGTTGACTTCTCAAAAAATGAGCCATTTCTCTTCAATGTGTAGTGCTTCATGACTATGGCTTGCATGTGGCACATGGAACACTTTTTAAAATGGAATAAACATCTTGGTATTTGTGTGTCCGCTGTGCCTTTCTGCTTCAGTCTGGCAAAGCTGTTGTTCTGCTGCTGCATCTTCTGCCTGAGTGATGATAGAAACCAGGCGTGGTAGTTTCAGAGGTACAAAGTGATAGTCAATAAGTCCGTGTTGTTTAATTATTGTCTTCTAAAACTTCTTTTATTTCCCTGTCTCGAACAGCCATGCATGATTTCGTGGAGGGATTTGGGAAGTGTTTGGGTTATATTGTTACTCTTTCATTTGAAGCTTTGAGGAAACCATAAAGATTGATGACTATGGATGATTTTTCATAGAATTTAATCTGAAGGTTTTGGTGAATACCTCCTTTCATTAAAAGAAAAAATATAGTTCTTTTTGGGTTAGAGATGGAAATAGACATTTTAAGTGTCATTGTGTTAATAATTTAAAATCAGTTAAAACCAAGAATTCAGAATGTTTTCAATAATGTAACTGGTGTATTTCTGAGAGAACTCCCAGAGAATCTCTTGTTTGGATCACTATCTGCAATTCTCGCACTAAATTTCTCCCCACTTCCTATAAAATCTGGCTCTTTCTTAAATGTGGATATTCATTCTCCTATGCCTTTCCCTCAAGGTGCAATACCTGTCACAGCTCAGATGATAGACTCCCCCTTATCTTTCAGGATTAAGCTCAAATGTTACCTTTCAGGTCCCAGACAGTTCCTGAGATGTCCGCGGATGTAATTTACAAAGACACCAAGCACATAACTTGTAATTTGACTACTCATGGGCTAGCCTTCCTCGCCTGTGAGTCCTTTCAGCTGCAGGATTGTGTTTTATGCTTGGTGCTGCCTTCAAGGCACAGTGCCCTGTTCACAGCTGAGCTTTAACATGTTGTCCAACTTACTGTTGGCTAGATCAATGACAAGCTTGCTGGGGAGCCTTGCTCAGTACTTCCTTTCCTCTTGGAGAATCCTTAGGCTATCAATGTTTTGAAGGTGCTCCATTGTCCTTGAACTAAATCTAAATTTGCTCCTGTGGCTGTGGCCCAGGAAAGGACAGGCTGGTCTATATGCAGTCGTATGGCCAAGGAGAGGGACTCCCTTGTTTTTCTCAGGTTTTATCTCTCTACCCACCTGCCTTCTTTCCACACAGCCCAGGGATGCCATGGATGGAGATAAGAACACTGCTTTGATATAAGAGCTAGAGTCTTTATTCTTTATACATTTCTGGGGACATTATTGGTACCAAAAATAATCAGCAGTTGCTTCCTGCTGCAGGCAGCTTTCAAATCTGTGCCCTGAAAAAAAATAATAAACTCCTTCGAGTATTTATAACTACTGTTATATTTTTCCTAAGGCTAGCACTGAGTGTCTTCATCGGTTTAAACCATCCAGGAGGTATTTGGAATACTTAACAGTACAGGATTGATAGTGAACTGACATAATGCTGGCAATAAGTGTCTGTGGGATATACAATTTTTGGTGGATTTAATTTGTTATGGAATATACAGACTTTCAAGCCACCGGCCCGAGTTCCAGTCCTTTTTTTTTTTTTTTTTTAAGATTTTTCTTTGGTGACCTTTGATAATCACTGAATTTCCCCACTGGTAAAACATTTATGAGTATTAGCCTCCAGAGTCTGTTGTAAGAATCAAATGACACAATGTCAATGAAGCCTCTTTGAAAACAAAGTATTAGTATTGTCCAGGTGTAGGTTGCTGTTACAAGTTCTCTCCCACTTAAGATACTGTTTTCTTGCTTTCATTTACATTAACAAGCCAGGCTTGCCTGTCTTTGTCTAGGTCTAGTATATTGTTCATTATGTAATCTAGTGGAGATGCGGCCAGTCTATAAAGAAGACAGTGATGCTTCCATAAATCACGGAGGACCTCAACAAGACTGGAGTCCTTATTCAGCAGATGGCGAACTGAAACTCATAAAAAGCCAAACAGTCCTTAGCAGCCTAACTAAACTAAAACTCAGGTCGCTTGCTTCCTAAACTCAAATTTTATTAACCCATAAATACGAAAGGGTGAAATGTAGTTAATACTTTGGCAAATAAGAGTAAAGATCTCTACCACCCCTTTTTTTTTGGGGTGAAAGCTCTCCTGTGTGAGTTGCATTAAATAAATGTTGGAAAATATGAGACCCTGGTAATATTCAAATACTTGTTTCTGTTTGGTTTGCCTCAATAGATGAAAGAAACTTTTAAGCACATTGGTAAGTTTTCTACTTATTCCTTTGTTTTATTTGGTAAATGTTGTGCTATGTCTTCTGTATTTCTAAGGAATAGGAAGAGAGAAGGCATAACTTGGTCCCCTCTTTGGTCACAAGTGTTTTAGAAGAGGATTTGTGGTTGTGCTTTAGAATAGGTCAGTGCTTTGTTCATTTAAAATATCCTGTGTTACACACTTTTTTTTTTTTAATGCTCTGCTTTACCTGTCCCTTGATCTCTTCTGCTTACCTCCCTTCCCCTCTTCTTTCTACAGCTTTATTTTTGGTTATCGGTAATATGATAGTCTTTCTGAATTGTAATGGCGGTGTTTTTCCATACCTCCAACCTGTCCTGTCCCAAATTCATGAGGTGACTTTTAAATCAGCCAGATTCAGCTACAGGAAAGTGTGGATGCTTGCCAGCAGGGGCATTGTAGCTCAAATTAAAGATACCATTCTCTTCTGGGGAGAATCATTGACAAAATTTAGTTTTGCTTTAAAGAGCTCACGTAGAAAAGATGTTTTCTTCAGCGCTAATCAGATAACTGTACCCTGTAGATCATAAAGCACAGCTCTCTAGGGCCCAGAAACCAGGGCAAGAGACACTCCTAATGCAATGTGATCTGTTTATGACCTTCTTAGAAAAGAACATCTCCGTTCTCCCTGAGGAATGCATTTTCAAATGCATCTCTCCTCACACCCTTAAGAAATAACCTCTTCCTTTGGACCACACTGATCATAATGAATGGAAGAACACTGAATGAAGATGACACCAGAGCAGCTAGCCTATTTAAATGGCTGACTAAGTCTTTTCTGAAGTGTGTGTGTGTGTGTGCGTGTGTGTGTGTGCGCGCATACGTGCATAAGTGAATGGAAGTTGGCCATATGGACACAGCTGATAATATCAACAGAGGTAATGCTGGCATAGTAGAAGGACGCAGGCTTGAATTAGGTCATGCCCTGGATGCAGTTCTCAGCTCCTGAAGATGAGACCCTGGCAGTCACTTCCCGCCCCCAAGGGGGAGCAATCTGGTCTGGCATCTGGACCCAAATGATTGATTAAATCCTGAGAGAAGGAAACTCAGTCCTGGTGGAGGCCAAACTTCCTTCATCGGGATTTTGGGGCTTGTTACCTCAAAGACAGAGAAAGCGGGAATTTCCTGGCAGTTAAAAACAAAAACAGAAACAATAGAGAAAGACAGGAGGTTTTATTCCTTACCTTCCTCTATCTCCTAGCCCAGAAAGACACTCTCTGTGCCTTATGTGCACAAACTCTGAGGACAGAAGCAACGAAGACACATATGGAAACACAGCTCATACTCAAAGAGGAAAGACTCTGTTCTAATTTTATTTTATTTTATTTTATTTTTTTAAGATTTTATTTATTTATTTGACAGAGAGAGATCACAAGTAGGCAGTGAGGCAGGCAGAGAGAGAGGAGGAAGCAGGCTCCCTGCTGAGCAGAGAGCCCGATGCGGGGCTCGATCCCTGAGATCATGACCTGAGCCGAAGGCAGAGGCTTTAACCCACTGAGCCACCCAGGCGCCCCTCTGTTCTAATTTTAAAATGTAAATTGTCTTCTCTAATATTTATCAGCTCCATTCATTTCTTGTGCTATTCAAGGTTACTCCCCTTTTTCAAATTCTAGGTTTCTGTCTGTTAGGATTCTTACTCTCAATAGCTGCTAATCCAAATAAAGAACAAAAAATAAAAAAAACTCTGAGAAAAGGGGAAAGGATGTGTGTGTGTGTGTGTGTGTGTGTGTGTGTGTGTGTGTGTTTCACTTTAACCAAGACTGTGTGTGTGTGTTTTACTTTAACAAAGACTGAATCAGGAAGAATAAATCTAAGCTCTCATTTCCCTTTCTTTTCATCGTCTAGACTTGTTAGATTTGAAGCCCTTCAAAACCTTCATGGTTTTCTCAGTTAAAAGCCATGCCGTTTAAAGATAAGCATCACAGAGCTTGAAGGAAACACAGTTCTCATTTTATAGGGTAAGAAAATGAGCTCTAAATTGGGGAAGTGACAACTTAAGATCACTCAGAGATGTTGCGGGCAGCAAGCACCCTGTATATTTTGCGAGAGATAATCTACGTGTGGGTGAAAACTTGAAGGTTGTGAAGACCTTATTGATGGTTTCCATTGAACACGAGATTCCAGTGTATCTGGTTCAAGAGTAACTGAGCTTCAAGACCAAGCCAAATGCATGATGAAGATTCAGAGAGGCCTCTGACATCATTTATGGAGCAGGGTGTGGAATGAACTAACATCTGTGCTCTGAAAAGACTGTGACTATTGAATTCTGTAGACTTTTCATTCATATAATCCCTGTAATGGATGAGCATGCAGTTAGTTGCAGCATCTCCAGCATTTCGCAGTAGAAACCCTAGTTTTAGCATTGTTTGCTAAACGTTCACTGCTCTTCCCCATTTCTGCAGTTTACTATTGAATTTAACTTCTCGTGATTCCCTACTCTGTGCCCAAACTGCACAATCCTTTTGTGCAAAAAAATATCACTGGTGGGCCCTAACCGTCAACTTTCTTCATATTTGCTTGATTCCTAGCAGGATCCAGGCAGCATCCCCTTTCCTCTCCTGTACTGCAGACTGGACTGAGAAGCTACCTTTCCCAGGGCAGCCGAGTACCGGCTGGTAGTCCCGTCATTTCAGCTGCTTAAATGAATGCTTTTACCTAGCGGATAAAAGCATCAGGTTTGGAAGAGTTCCAGGGCCTCCTTTGTGCTTGTAGGAAGACGTGGTAGCATTTCTAGGCGGGCCGTGTGTTCGGTGAGTTTGGTGCAGTGCAGCAAGCTTGTATAATAGCTCCATGTTGCTGCTTGGATCAGCTCATCGCTCCACTTGAGAGAGTGGGAAGCACTCACTCATTTCTGTGCGAGGGGATGTGTGTGTATTATATGCATGCATACATTTGTGTGGGTGCATGTTTACTTTTCTTTAAATCCCATTAACCAAGTGTCAAGTACATCTGAGATTACTTACTTAGCAGGGTTACTATTTCTGGTGTCCCATTTTTAATTCAGGTCTTGGAAAATTTACTACATTTTTGCTGATACTTTGGAGTGCTCTTTTTCCAGGGTCTTTTTTTTTTTTTTTTTTTAATATAAGAAACCCTCCTAGATCGTATATGACTGTCTCTGGCCCAACCCTAGGAGCCAGGTCCACTCCTGCTGTCCAGAACATTGCCCAAATCTAGACATTCTTGCAGTGCCAGGACAGAAGTCAGACCCGGGAGGATATTTGATATTTTATAGACCAAACCTCTTAATTTATAATTGAGGATATGGAGGTCGTACATGAAATGACTTGTTCAAGGTTACTCAGCGTGGACCCGGGTCTGCTGACTTTTAGTCCAATTATTTTTCGGACATAATTGCGTTGACTTTTTCTAGAAGATTACGAGAAGTTGATTGAATTTCCCCTGATATATCCTGTAAGTTTCTTCAGGGCCTTGGCTGTTTCGCAACAGATCACTGAAGCTCTTTTAACTTCTCTTCAAAATTATAAGGTTGAATCAATACACTCATAAATTATACCTGTTTGGATGTTTCTTAATGCTCCTCATATTGATTTGCACATAGTAGGTACTCAATAAATATTTATCGAATCAATTTTGTAATCAGGATTGAATGGAAAGTGGGAAAGTAACTGATGCTTGTTATTGTTGTTAAATATAAAGATTCCCAGTTGTTGACTTGGCATGCAGGAAGCCCACCATCTGTCAACGGAAAGGATCTCGAGTGTCCTTTGGGAGAGATCTGGCTTGATTCAAGTATTTGGGAAGCCTTTAACTAAAACACTCCTCTGAAGATGGTTCAGAAAAGGACATCCTCAAGCAGCCAGCTGTACATTTATGCTGCACGCCCAGACTTACTGAGCTTCTCTAGGACACACTGGGTGGTTAAGAGGGTCTGTTCTGGGATCAGTTCTGGGATCAGTTCCAATCATAGCTGGTTGTTCGTTGTGAGACACTGAGTTATTGAGCCTTTATAAGTTCTGGGTTCCACATCTGCAAAACAGGGTGCTGTTGGAGCAGCAGCGTGCCAGTGAATGGGAACCACTTGGCCTGGTCCCTAGAATACAGCATTCTTTTGATAAATGCTCACTTCGATCAGAGAGCTGCAGTGGGGATTAAGTGATTACTGCCTGCCTGACCTTAGCATCTTACATTCTTTGTGTCTCAATTTCCTCATCTGTAAAATGGGGATGATAATAGAAGTTGTTTTATTGACGATTAAATGGATCAATACATGTAAAGTGCTTAGGACAATGCTTATCACCTACTAACGGACACATACACATGTTAAAAAGTATCAGTGATTACTGTTGCTCTGTGGAGCACTTTGTACAATGATTAGTGCCTGGTATTAACTCAATAAATAGTAGCTCTTCTTTTTTTTTTTTTTTTTACCCTTTCTTTCCTTTTAGAAGAACTGTCCATAAAAATAAGTGGTATTGCTGTAACAACATTTCTGTATCTTGAACAGTATGTATTTTTAGTAGACCAAGTGATCAGCCTGTATTTGTTACTCTCTCTTTAAGATAAAAACAGAATGTGTAGGTGTATTAGCTTTTGATTACTGCTGTAACATATTACCATGAACTTAGTCGTATAAGCAACATAAGTTTAGTATCTTACAATTCAGTAGGTTGGAAGTCCTGTATGGGACTCATCTGGCTAAAATCAAGGAGTCAGCAGGCTGCATTCCTTCCTGGAGGCTCATTCAAGTGTTGGCAGAGTTCATTTCCATGTGGTTGTGGGACTCTGACCTCCGTGTCCTTGATGGCTATCAGTCATGACGTTGGGGATTCTTGTAGATGGTGCTGTCAAATGGCTCAGCAGGCATGATGGCTTCTGTGGTTTTTTTTGGTGGACTTCACTTCTTGGGATGTGCGGTCCTCTCTCCCTTCTTTCATGGAGCCCCATACATCTCAGAACTAGCAACAAAGCACCACATCTCATTTCATGCTGCCCTTTCTCTGACTACAGCCAGCATACATTCTCCACTTTGAAGGACATGTGGGATTAGATTGTACCCACCTGGGTCCTCCAAGCTTTTCTCCCTTCCTCAAGGTCCTTAACCTTGATCACATCTGCCAAGTCCTTTTTGCAACGTATGATAATGTACACACAGATTCTGGGGATTAGAATGTAAGCATCTTTAGGGGGAGACATTATTCTGGATATCACAGTTAGAATACAAAAAAAAAAAAGACTCTGGCCTCTGAACCTCATTAATTGTGGATAGTTCAGAGTAAGCATAACATAAGCTCCAAATTTCACTGTTGAACACCTTGCCAGAAAATGTGCTAATTTCTTTCTTCATTCTTTTAGTCTTGTGGGCCCTTAGAGACACATTTATTTGATGCTGACTCTTTTAGAGATATTTCCAGCACACAGTCAAATTTCACAGAACCTTCAAGTTTGTGGCATACTGTCTACTCTTGACTTGTCAAAAATGAAGTGTCTACCAGGAGCCCTTCTGCTTAAAGATCAAGACCGAAGGTCGTTGTTTCATCATGTCCTTTTCTGCAGTGCTCTGTTCAGATTCTCTATCCCTTATTTCTTTCCAGAATTTAGGATTCTTCTCTGCCTTTCCCTCCTCCCTCCATCATCGGTGTTCCCTCAGTTGCGATGTGTTTTCCCTGCCCTGGGTCTCCTGCTGCACTGTGAGCTCCTTTACCCATAGGACTGTTTCTTAAACTACTTTGTATCCTTAACACCTAATACAGTGCCTGATAGAAGATAATATGCAAAATGTGTTGGTCATATTCTGTGAGCTGGTTAGAAGGCGAGAATTTGTCTAATCTGTTGTTCAGTAGTTATCTATTGGCCAAACACGGGATGCAGAACTTGGGACCAGAGGCAGAGTCATAAGCAGTTTTGGTACCCTAGAGGTCTGCAGCCTGATTTCTAGGGGAGTATCAAGGTAATATATCTAACAAAATGAGTTGTACATTTCCATGAAGAGATGAATGTTAATTGCTTTATTTGAGGGCAAGAGAGGCCAGTGAAATTATTTAACTCTTATCTGTGAAATGCTTTCCCAGAGCTCAAAACCAAAGTCAAATCTTTTTTCAGGTCTTCTCTCTTCAATTTCAGATTTATAACAGTTCTTTTCCTGTGATGCGTGATATATTATGATGAGAGTAAATACAGGCAATACTAAGGGCCTGTATAAGTTCAGAGCACATCATTTCATCTACTTGCTTGAATATCTTATATTGTCCGCAGTTGGCAACTTGAGTTCACCTGGCTGAGGTCACTCTCTTTAACATCAGTCCAAGGAGCATCAATCTTGTAACTCAGGCAACAGAAGGGTTAGTTGAGAATAACTGATGTTATATACGGAATGACTTATGTTCAGATTTCTAATTAGTTACTCCAAAGAAATGAATGTTTATATAAGAAAGCATAGTAAGTATACAGGTCTAATTACAATGCCATTCCAGCATTAACACCAAACTTTCAATCTTAAGGTGACTGTTTTTATCTTGGTCCTGATCTTGATATTTTCTTCATAGTTATGGCCTGGCATTGTCTTTAATCTTCTGTTTCTGTCTTAGGCAATTTAAATTCAGTTGATTATTATTATATTTCAAATCAGGGCTATTGCATTAATAGCAGAAAATAATGTTTTTTAATGTTTCTCAGAGTTCAGAGTTTAAAGTTCTGAGTCTTTGGAGCTCTATTTTCTATAGTTGAAGCTATTTGTGCTATTACACAAATTTATTGAAATGCTGACATTTAGGGCTCTACTAAAAGTCAGAAAAAGTCAGCTAATAACTTTTCTTTTAAAAAAAGCCATAATCAAAATTCTAAGCTATGTAAAAAGACATTGTATCTGTCTTATATGCCACATGTATTTTGAATGGTGGGTTGAAATTATACACAATTTTTCTTGTTATACTTTCTAGGCTTTCCTTACAAATAGATTTTGTCTGCATGTTGTTTTACGGCAGACTTTTACTGCATAACAAAATTACCTAAAACTCAGCGACTTCAAAGAAGAATAAACATTTGTCATTTCACACATTTTCTGTGGGTCAGGAATTCAGGAATGTCGTAGCTGGGTAGTAGTAGCTCAGGCTCTTCTTTCATGGGGTTGCGGTTAAGATGTCACCTGAAGGGACAGTGATCTGAAAGCTGACTGGGGCTGGAGAATCCTTCTCCAAGATGGCTCATACATGTGGGTAGTAAGTTGATGCTGGTCGTTGGCAGTTCTTTCCTACCTGGACTTCTCCATAGGGCTGCTTTCGTGTCTTCATGACATGATTGCTGGCCATCATCCAGAGAGAATGATCTAGTACTGCAATAAAGACCCTGAATAAAGACTCTACAATGTCCTTCAGAACCTAGCCCCAATTACATGGGTCTGCCCTATTCAATATGGAAGGGGCTTTAAAAGAATGTGACTATCCAGAGGCAAGATCACTGGAGTCTTCTTGGAGGCTAGCTATCACACACTTGTTCCTCTTTCTTAATCCTTAAGCCTATCTGGATGTGTAACTACAGATTCTGCATCCTTAGAAAATATAATTTAAATTTACTTGGCTTAATAGAGAACCCATGTAAGATAAACATCAGAAGCTAGTTGAATATAGGGTTAACAGGCTTGGAGATAGTAGAACTGGATTCAGAATCAGAGTAGCAGCAGGAATCTGGGTCACGGAGACAAGTCCAGAAAAGAGTAGGTATGGAACCAAGCACATCTCAGGGCAGCTGCTTCCTTTGGTCAAGAGAATTCATGGGGTTAGATGAGAAGACAGGACTCTGGGGGAATGGGTCCTGGAGAGGAGGGCAAGAAGTACACTTTGCTATTTATCATCAGAGAAGATATTTAATCTAATATTTTTTTTTCTGGTTTGTGCATGTGATGATGGGGAATTGGGTTCAGTAGCACCTTGGCAAATAGATTTTAACAACTTGAATGTTAGCATCAACAAAAACCAAGTTGCTTGGGAGCTAAGTTGAAGCTATGCTAATTCCAAAGTTATAGTGGTGGCGTCTCTCCATTTAACAAGGCAATGAAGTTATACTAAATGTCTAAAATCTCTGTTGAAAAACATGATGCATAGCAATCTACATAGCTATTTGAATCTGATAAGTTATCATTTAGTGTTTTACCTCCTGTGTAGAGTTTGATTTTTTAATGACACTAAGTGCTGATATTTATTGTGTTTAATGCACACTAAGGTCATTATTGAGATTCATCCCAGCAACACAGCTATGAGACGTGCAGAGTCGATTTAGAAAAGCAGTGGGCTGTGGAGTCAATCAGGCTTGAGTATCAGTCTCAAGTCTACCACGTAGTGGCTCTGGGAGTTTGGGTGAGTTCTTTGACCTTTAGAAACTCTAATTTCCTCATCTGTAAAATTAGGGATTAAAAGAATCTACCTTAAAGATTTTGTGAGGGTTTGGTAAGGCAGTACATGTAAAGAATTCAGTATGCCTGAGAGTTGAAAGAGGTGAGGGAAAGAGTTTATACAGGTATCTGGGAAGACATTCTAGGCAGAAAGCAGCAAGTGCAAAGGTCCTAAGATGGGAGCATGCTTGGCATGTTGGTAAACGTAGGGGTCCACTTCGGATGGAGCAGGGTAAGTAAATCCGTGGTAAGGATGACATCAGAGAGGCAGTGGGTGGTCAGCTCATTTAAGGTTCTGTAAGTCAGAGTGCAGAGTTTGCCTTTAACTCCTAGGGGCAAAGGAAGACATTGGAGAATTTTGAACAAAGGAGTAACATGATCTGATTTACATTTTATAAGGATTGCTCTAGCTACTATGTTGGAATAGACTGTAGGAGCAAGAGTTAAAATGTGATGTGTACTATCGAGATGGTCTAGGCACGAAATAATGGTTGCTTGAACCAGGGAGGTTTTGATGGACGGGGTAGAAAGGTCAGATTCTGGACATATATTGAAAGTAGAGTTGACAGGAATCAAAGAGAACTCCAAGTCTTTTGGCCTGAGCAACTGGAGGGATGGAGCTATTTATTGGGATGGGGAAGTTTGTGGGAGGATGCCTGAGAGTCTGGTTTCGGACATGAGAAATTTGAAAAGCTTTTTGGAAACATTTAAGGGAAGGTAGTGAGTAGAATTGGATCTCTGAGTCTGCAATTCAGGAGACAGCACGGGGAGTGGGGTCTTAAGTTTAGGGGTTGTAGGTAATTGATTGAATTTATAGCTGGAGAATCAGTGTAGATGGGGAAGAGGAGGACAGTGAGGATGAGCCCATGTTTGTAAAACACAGGTTTGAGGAGGAACCTCCGATAGGAAGGAGGACAAAGAAAGCTTGATTCCTGAAGCCACATGGAAGAAGAGAGAGAGACCAATTATACTCAGTGCTGCTGTCACATCAAGTGAGATGATGACTGAGAGTTAACCATTAATATATCTGCAATGTGGCAACCCAGGCACTCTATTTTAGACCTTTTTCAAGAAACAATGAAAAATGCTGAATATCATATTTTCGAACCTTTTTGAATTCTCTATGAGACAGCAGGGAAATAGAGGATACCCTGGGAGAAAACTTGCCATGCAATGATCTTGAACAGGCAATATGAGAAAGGGTCTGGGGTGTAGGTGGCGGGGCTTTGTGTCAAAGTTTGGGCATTTCAACAAAAGTAAGAGGAAGGAAGATAGCCTGTCTGGGCACACGCGCAGGTCTTTGGAAGACACTGTGGTAGGAACGTATAGTCCTCTTCCTGATGGCTTCTCAGTGACATCACAAGTAAAGCCATTAGCTGAGAGGAAAGGTGGGGAAGAGTACTGGAGTTTTGAGAATTAAGTATAAAATACTCTCCAGGGAATATTGTAAGATTGCCTTCCAGCACCAGCCACCTGCTCAAAATTAGCTGCTGTGGGCTGAAGGGGAAGTGGGCCAGGGCAACCTGTGCTTCTCATTATGTGCCACTGCATGGTCACAGGTGTAGAGTAGGTTTTGTTTGGAAAGTCAAGGCAAGGCGGGGTAAGGTAGGGAGGAGTGAGCCTGATGACGCACCATGGAATCTAAGTGGGTAAAGCAACATGTCGGGCAGAAGGAAAGAAGAAGGAAGCTTAGAAATCAGAGCCTTGGGGTGCCTGGATGGCTCAGTGGGTTAAAGCCTCTGCCTTCGGCTCAGGTCATGATCTCAGGGTCCTGGGATCAAGCCTCACATCGGACTCTCTGCTCAGTGGGGAGTCTTCTCCCCCTTCTCTCTCTGCCTGCCTCTCTGCCTACTTGTGATCTTTCTGTCAAATAAATAGATAAAATGTTAAAAAAAAAAAAAAGAAATCAGAGCCTTCACTTTTCCATTTGCTGTTGATGATTGCCTACCTCCGCTGCTAATTCCTGTCTATCTCCAGGTCCCCCAATTGCTTATGAGCCCATGTCTCATTCTTCAGTGTTTCCAGTATACTCTGTAGCAGTTTTCTTCTCCAAAGTAGGAAATCCATAACTGTCAACTGGATTGTGTTTTCATATTTTTCTTAGTTTTATATATCAGTTTTGGTATGAGAAATTTTATTGAAAATTCTTTTTAAGAAACTCTATATAAATATGAATAAGGAACTATTCTGCTCCAAAGTGCTACTTTAGATTATAGGTATATCAGCATGGCTAAGGTAAATTAAACTTTTGACTATATGGTTATTTTGTCAAATTAAGTAGATGGATGAGACAAAATGTTTCAATAAGATACTTGGCCCAAAATGTTTGATTTGACCTGTGTACATTGAATCAAATGGATCTAATGCTTGCCAATTTTCTGTTTTATTTTGAGGAAAGCTTAGAAGATGAAAAACAGAAGGCAGTTGCCTTTTTCTTTTGAAAATAATATCTTTACAATGGTTATCAATTTGAAATTTTATTAAAGTTAGGGGTGTGTGTGTATGTGTATAGTAAGTTCTTACTATCATGAGGCCCAAAAACCAATGGGGGTGTAAACTAGAATCCTTGTTTATGGATGGAATGGGCAGATTTGGGTAACTGACTGCACATGAGGCAGGGCAGTGGGGGAGTGATGTTCTGGAAGATCATACCAATGTTTTGATCCTCAGAAGATGATGCTGACTTACCTTCTTTAGGGAAAACAAGGGGACTTTAGAATCTGGGGAAAGATGCTGATTTAGATGATGCATGACTTGCTGAAGGGTCCGCGCAGACATCTGTATGGAAATGTCTGTGGCAATTCAGTGAGAAGGCAGAGAATAGGCATGCTGCTACTGTAGTTGATAGGTGCAGGGAGGAAGGAAGGATGTGAGGAAACAGCAAGAAGCTTGGTGGTAGAGATGAGTTACGAGCCGGGCCGTAAAGAAAAGGGTGCTCATGGTTGCTGCATTTACAAGACGAACAGCACGGTATACTTTATTATACTTTAATTTTGTTTTTGAATATAAGGTTTGAATTTTCCTCACACAGCAGATCTGAAGTTATATGAGAATGGAGCAGAAAAAAGAAGTATATTCTCCAGGTAGAATAGGTAACCTTAAAAATAATCAGTTAATAAAATTTAATTTCAAACACTCAAAAGATTGGAATACATAGACAAATAGCAGTTTGGGGATTAGATCAGTGAGCTTTTAAAGTTTATTGGATTTTTTTTTTTTTTTTTTTTTTTTTGCATTTGGCTTACGGATTTGTTTTCCCTCTGATGTTCTTAAAATGTTTCTGGGGGATGCTCATATTGCGTGTTACCCTAGCTGATGTGTTCTCAAAATCTGACCTCCCTCAGGCCTTGGGAACTTCTGCTGTGCTGCCTAGCTCCTCTTGTTCGCTTCTTTCCTCTTTGTGTTGTACTTTGAGTCTTAAGGTTGATTCCTGTGGGAAGCAAAGAAGGGGAAAGACTCGAGGAACCTTTGCCTTCCCAGGACACTGCTTCCTGGAGAACCCCACCCACTGCCTTTCCCGCTCACTTCCCACTCTCCCGGCAGCCCCCTCCCCTGAACTGGGTAAGAACTGAGATCATGGAGAGAAGTCCAGACAGCCTCCTGTCTGATTTTCCTCTTGATCTCTTGCCTATTTGTCTGCGGTATTTCTGGCAATAATGTTCATAATGGAAATATAAGAAGTCCAGCCAAACCTATGTGTACACTGAAAATCCTAACTTTTCAACTTGTACAATGCTTAATCCTAAGAAACATTGATTTCTGGATCCTCTGCACTGCTTTATATTCTAAGGGTTAGTTAGCGTCCATCTTGACTCTCCTCGATTTCTTTCCAAGTGTATTTTTATAAACGCCCTATTTAAAAAATTACTCCTCTGAAGCACACTAATTTTTAAAGGATATATATTTGGTAAATAGCTGAATTTGAAAATAACTATTTAATTCCATTCCTTGTATCCTTAGGGCATCTTGCTGTTCTTTTGCTTAGAAAATTCTAAGAACTTAGTACTATTCAACTTTGATCAGAATGAGTTTTCTACCGATGCAGAAAGAAACAGCTTTGTCACCATCGTTGAAAAGATAGATTCTGTTGGGAAAGGTAAAGTATGTCTTAAAGATCTTGCTTTCAGCACGATATAAGAAACAGATTCACATCCCATGTAATCATCTGGTGCACAATTTATTACCTAGAAGCCAGGAGAGAAGCATGTCACATTTATTCAGCTCTCGTCTCCACTCCTCCTTAGAGTTTTTTTTTTTTTTTAAATAAACGTACTTAATTTTGAGGAAATCACAGTGTCTTCCCAGACATTGGATTTATATATAAAAAAATAAGCTCCTTTTTTCTTGGGGATCTTTTTTCTCCAGCTCTCACTTGATACTTTACGTTGTTCCCCTAAGAAGTCACTTTAACGAATTTGCTTCTAAAGAGTAGCACAGCGTAATTAGGCAATTGCCCTTGTGTCTCAAGTCCACCGGGGGAAAAGGTGAGAGAATTGCACAATAGGCTCATTATAAGACAGTGCAAAATAAAAACCTGAACTTACAGTTAAAGAAAGACAGCCAAAACTGTGCTGTAAAATATTAATGCACAAAAGATGAAAGTGAAAATCCTCTTCAGTAGAATGTTTTGGTTAGTCAGTTGGGATCAGTAGTGATTGGTTAATTGAAAGGATAAATTAATGAAAAAGGCAGTAAAACAGGGCAGTTATTAAAAATGATACACATATGCCTTAAACATTTCGCTTTATTTTAATGCTCATTCACCAGTACTTTGAATCCCATGGGGTTTCTTTGATTATGGCTGAACTGATTTGAGTTCTTGTAGAAATCACACCCATGATCTCTGATTTCTAATTTTGGTGTCTTTAAGTGGAGCAGAACTTGAAGGATGGAAGCAATCTGAGTGCAGGATCTTTCTTGATTTTCATGACATTTTCTTTTAATCTTTTATGGTACGAGAACACCCATATTCAAAGGAATATTTTTAGCCACTTGCCTTTATCAAGTTTTTTCATATCATTCAATCTATTTTTTCCCACAGAAATAGCAACTCTTTCTTTTGCATTATGCTTGTGATTTCAAAAATAATTAAATCACATAATGAAAATAACAAGTACAACTTGTATAAACGAGATTGGGGGCATGAGTGGGTAAGAGCAGACCACCACTGCAGGGGCAGTCTGTGAGGGCATCCTGGCCACCTGGCAGCTTCCCTCACAGTCCTCAGAAAGAAATAAACACATAGTTGGTTCAGTTGAATTACTCCGATCCATAGACATCAGTTAAAATAGAAAGAGGGACTTTTTTATTTTTATTTTTAAGAAAGCTTGTTTCGGAATAGTTTTGGATTTACAGAAGAGTCATGAAGATCATACAGAGGGAGTTCCCACAGACCCTAACAACCAGCTTTCCCTTTCTTAGCATCTCATTACTGTGGTACGTTTGTGACAATTGATGAACTGATATTGATACATTATTATAAATACAAGTCTATATTTTATTAGGATTTCATTAGTTTTTAACCTAATGTTCTTTTTCTGTTCTGGGATCCCATCCAGGACACCACATTACATTTACTAATCATGTCTCCTCAGGCTTCTCTACACTGTGACAGTTTTGCAGATTTTCCTTGTTTTTGATGGCCTTGACAGTTTTGAGGAGCACTGGTCACGTGTTTTGTACAGCCCTCCTCAACTTGAGTTTGTCTGGCATTTTCCTCAGGTTTAGCCTAGGAGTATGAGTTTTGGGGAGGAAGGTTCCAAAGGAAAAGTACCATTTTCATCACATCGTATGAAGGGTACACAATACTATCAATATGACTTGAGCGCCGTTGATGTTGACCTTCAACACCTGGTCCAGGTGGTAATCAGACTCCTCTGCTGCCTCTGTGTGGTTTTTATATGCAGCTGGTTTACTACGCTGAAACGGGAATATGTGCAGGAAACTCTTTCCACCATGTTCTCTTCACGATAGAATTAGACACTTTGGCCTCTTGATGAGGATTTTATGAGTAGCTGAAAGAAACACACTTAATGTCATCTCAGCATTCCTACTGATTTTGGCTTTGCTGTCTTGTTTCACGTTTCTTGAGCGTTAGGCTCTCACTGAAGGAGACATAGGTCTAAGGCTGTCTTTGGCTGTGGTTTGGAAGGAAAATAGAGTGCTCCGGTTGCACAAGTGTGCTTCTGCAGTTGAATGCTTCAGGATTCCAAGCTCGAGACTAAATTTACCATTCCTTAGTTCAGTTTTTGCTTTATTCTGTGGTTAGTATTTTATGGCAATTAAACATTTTTCCTGCTGCTCTTGCATGCATTTAACAAAAATGTACTTGAGGATCACCTTGTAGCATATCAGTGGGTGACCAGGCCCATTAAGCATTGGTAAGTCCACTGCCCTATTCGCAGACTACACCTAAGATGGAAAGGAATTCCAATATGGTGTAGGGAGAACTTTTGTGCCATCAACCTAAGCTGCAAACCACAACAGCTCATCTCTCATACTTCACAGAAGTTGTATAAAACCTGAGAAACAATCTTTTAATAAGGAATCAGACTCCTACACTATGTCAATCTATTGGAAACATTTTAATATAGAACACAAAGAGATCTCTAAAACTCAGAGACCATCTGTTGCCTTTGTGGGCCTGGAGATATCATGAGGATATGACACAGACTTCCTTTTACTAAAATTTCTGTGATGAGAATGTGAAAATTTTTTATTTTAGAATTGAAATTCACTTACCTTACTTAAACAATAATAGTTTCCTAACCCTCAAAAAATGACAGAAAGAGTGGTCCTGGAAGTTT
>CM052883.1:7715638-7774011 GCA_028534135.1 Potos flavus
CTATACCACAATGCAGGGTGTGGTGAAGATTTCTGCTATTAAAAAAAGTGAATTGGAAGGACAGAGGAAGAGAGTGAATTTGTCGATACTGTTGAGGGCATCTGCATGCCCACAGCTTAGATTACAAATTCACTTCAGCGGTATCAGAGTCCCTGAGAAATGCAATTAGTTGTTTCACAAAAGCCTGATGACAATAATCATGATGATTAGGAAAGTACTGTAGAAAATGAAAGCTGGATAACATGATTTTTAAGATTCTTCTTGGTTTTGAAATTCTATGGATGGCCAGTTTAAAATAATCAAACCAATTACTTAAATGGAAGTAATCTATAGACCAATTGGGGGGGAAACAAATAAAAAGGGATATATTAAAATACTTTGAATAATTAATATGTATTCAAATTTAAAAAACTTCCACTTTCAAGGTGGGAACAGGAATGTGGAGCTTCCTGTGTACCAGATGTGGCCCTAAGCGCCACCCTAACTCATCAGTCCCCACTGTAGCCTTAGTAGGGCAAGGGAACTGAGGCACGGAGGGAAAAATTACTGGACTGAGGTCACATGGCTGGTTTTGGGGAGCCAGGACTTGGGCAAAGGCAGTTAAACTATAAATATGAAACAAAAAGTATGCTGAGATGGGGGTGCCTGGGTAGCTTAGTCAGTTAAGCATCTACATTTGGCTCAGGTCATGATCCCTGGGTCTTGGGATTGAGCCCGGCATTGGGCTCTCTGCTCTCCCTCTGCCCGCATCTCCCTCTCCCTCTGCTCTCCCTCTGTCTCCTGTTCCCCCTGCTCCTGCTCTGTCACTCGCTCTTGCTCTATCTTAAAAATAAATAAAAACCTTAAAAAAAAAAGGTATGTTGGGATGATATCACTAATTGACTCAAGGAAAACAAATAGATGTTTGAACCATTGGGAAAATAGTGGAAATAAAAAGAGAGGAGTGGCTAGCACAAATTGACCATCCGGTACCAGTCACTGTTCAACTATTCAAACACAAATAGGAAGTGCATTTGATCATATTAAGTAGATATGCTTCCTCATTGGCTCCAGCACTTTCGCTGTACCAGATCATTCATAGGTGAATGCCATCGGGTTTTGACTAAAGAAACCACTGGTGTTGTGAGTACATAAAAATTGCTATGTTCCATTTGTTAATAATTTTTTTCTCGTGTTTGTGGATGTTAAGTGTTTATTTTTTTTCAGATTTCAGGTTTCTCCTTCTACATTTCTCCCTGAATACTCACGAGAAATTGGTGTACCTATGACAGGTTGCATGATTTTTTTCCCCCTCTGTGCGCTCAATTTGTGTATTATTGTGTTGTATGACATTTTGAATCAAGTGCTGCTAGTACCAAGCTGCTATCAGCAGCTGATGCCAAAAATATTCATTATAACACTTCTCAGCATGCAAGTGAGAGCACTTCAGATCACAGAGACAGAATTTCCAGCCATTGTGCTTTTCTTTTTTGCATATTATAAGCAAAAAGAATGCAAAACAAAAGGAGATTTATTAGAAAATAATGCCTTGGTAAAGTGTTGTAAAACACGCAATTCATGAATTTATGAAGGTCGTGTGAAATTCAGCACTGTGTTAGAGATACCCCCTCAGAGGCCTTGTCCTCCTTCTTTTATCTTATTCCAAATGCTTTTTTTCAAGTGGCATCTTTCTTGGGTGTTTGATTTCATTCAGGGGCAAACTATTTACCCATCTGGAAGTAAGCAATACCCTCAGGAGGGAACCATGAAATGAGATGTGCACCTACATTTGCCTTTGATATGGCCTCTTTATGCAAATAGTCCAGTCAGGACAAATGCAGTCCTTGTGGTAGCAACAAGGGGGATGGGAGGCATGGAAGGCTTTCCTCTCTAAAGGAGGACAATTAAAAAAACAAATTCAATAAGTAAATTTTGTCATTTTCTAATATTAAGAGTGCCGAGCCTGCAACCATCAGCAAATTTCTTATACCTTAATTCATCCTACAAAGTGAACACCGAGACTGGGTAGCCAACTGACAAGATGCCAGCAAATGTCACGGCAGAGAAGAGGGAGCCTTTCAGTAGCACTTTTGAACACCTTGACCTCTCACTTGCACTGTCTTCCAGAGAAAGAAACATGGAGCTTGGGTTTGAGGATGGAAAAGTGAGATTGGTGGGGAACTGCAATTTGCAGATTCTTTTTCTACTGCCTGAAACACTGGAGGTTAATAACCTTGCCTCCATTCTTCACTGACCCTGAGAAGACCATGAGCTAAGGGCTGGAGCTGGGCAAAGGTCATTTTCATCTGAGCCCGATGGATACATACCAAGTGCACCTGCAGTTCCTGCTCAAAGTGCTGTGACCTCAGTCTCCTGGAGAGGGTCAAAGTCACACATGTCCACCGAAGAAATCAGGGCTGTTGCTGTGGTCTACTGTGTTGCAAAGACATGCCAGAACCCCCCTTGACTCTCACTGTGGTCTTCCACTTTACCTGCCCCGCTATTCATTGTCTCGGTTGACTCTGTATTTTTAAAAATGTGTTCATATAAAGATGTTTCTTATCCTGCTGAGTCTCAAGCCATTGCTGTAGGTGTGGTGATTTCTCCTGTCTGGTGTATGTTTGACTAACTTTTGAGTTGGAAATCACAATGGCTTACCCAAGCCTTAAAGGAAAAGCTAAGAATTCCTGTTTATTGAGTACTTAGCATGTAGTTGGCATTGTAATAAATACTCTCTATATGGAAGCCCAGAACAAGCTGATACGCTG
The DNA here is from genome assembly GCA_028534135.1 of Potos flavus. Lineage (NCBI taxonomy): Eukaryota > Metazoa > Chordata > Mammalia > Carnivora > Procyonidae > Potos > Potos flavus. The sequence continues at coordinate 7,718,386 of CM052883.1, forward strand.
ATCTTTTAAAAAAAATCATAATCTAATCTTATTTGTGGAAGTGGCTTAGGATACTGATCTCACGTTTTCCTGTTACATTTGAAACTGTGGAAGATAATAATGTGAAAGATTTACCTTCAAGAAGAACAATACATTTGGATCTTCTGCTTTGAAAAGACATAGAGATTTCCACATTTATTTTGCTCTGGAGTATATATTAGGAAATGTTTGGCAGGTAAAATTTGACTTCTTTTAAACTCCATGAGTTGTCAGTTCATTTAAATTCATGAAAAACAGACCTTTTATTAACAACAACACAGCCCCACAAAATTTAGGATGCCATTAGTGGCATATTATCAAGCCGTTTTCAAAAACCTATCGGCAAATTTCCGGCTTGAAAAAAAACTTAAGAACGGGAAGGCTGGTTTAGGATTGACCACTGACTCATGTTAACTAAATAAATGCAAGCCAGAGGAACAGGTTACCACAGGCTCTGCTCAGCTGGTCTCTCTGCTGCGGTGGGGTTTGGGTGACCCAGGGTCACAAGCCAGGCTGGCTCTAAATCAAATAACTGTAGAGTCAGCATTAATGTGCTGACTCATTGCAGTGGCTCCAGAGCAACTCTCTCCTCTCTCAAGCACCTCCAAGCTGTGTACAGAGAAGGCTGAGTGGGCGAGCAGGTGGGGTGGCCTGGGTCCTACACTGCCAGTCTTTGGGCTCGAAACCGGAGTGTGGGGGGACTGCTCAAGAACCGGTTGAATCCTTCCAGGGACACTGTAGCCTCCAGCTTCTGAGCTCCGTCTTTCTTGCCAGTCTCACTCTTGGGATCCCATTTTATTCACATTAGATTCTTGAAATTTTGGCCTCAGTTTTTCCAGTATAGCTTGATGTCATGTGAAGCTCCTTAGCTTGATGGTTGATGATTATCTGGTTCTAGAAAGTTTTATTTATCAATCCATCTATTTTAATTTGTATTTATGTATTTATGTATTTTAGTGAACAGATAACAGATTCTTGAGACGGGTGAGAAATAAGCTCCTCTAGGCTTTTCTTAGCACCACTGTGCAATCTTTTCCGGTTTTTTCTCCCAAACCTTCTGAACACGCCAGCAAGTTCCTCTCTGTATTCCACTGAGAGCTCTGAGTATGGTTCCTCTGCTCTGAAGATAGGATCAAGCCCAGTGCATAAAATGCCCTGAAATGTGTAAATTCCAAAAGAAGAAAATGCTTAGTTTTAACTTTTAAATGATAGTTCACATAGAAATGAAGGAAATTCATAAGGTTATTTTGAGTTAGTGAGTCGGTAGTTTCAACAGTTTGTAGCTGAAAAGTTAGAGAGTGTATATCAGTCACCCTTTTTAGCAAGTGCATCTTTTTACTGCTTTTAAAATCATACCCAAGAAAACATGCAGCTTACTAAAAAATATATTGCTCAATTTCCACCCTCTTTGTTTTGATTTTTAAAAATTTGTAAGTGCTCGCTTCAGCAGCATGTGTACTAACATTGGAATGATACAGAGATTTGCATGGCCCTTCCGCAAGGATGAGGCATAAAATTTTTACATGAAAGCGATACAAAGTGAAAAAGAATGATGTCGTTTTCTGAAATGATATTGGTTATCTAATTTCTATTTGATTTCGGCAACATTGTATGTTCCACTAAAGGACAGTTACAAACTATATGGGTTTGCGTGGGTCCATTGAGCAGTTCTCACTGACAGGGTGGCTCTCTGCTGCTGCCATGTCATCTCGAGGGCACCTAGTCCGGGCAAGGGCTGGTGACAAGTGTGTGGGCTAAGACAATGATGTGATTTGAAGGGAGGGTGGGGAGGGATGAGGCAGTCAGACTGCTAGGGAAGGGTGATGTGGCCTTGGACCTCGCTCAGGATTGTACTCTATCACTCACTCCAGACAGAAGTTCAAGGCTACAGCCAAGTCTTGCCTATGCAGAGAAACACAATGCCACACTGAGGCTGGATTCTGGCACAGCATTAGAATTTAATGAAAAAATTGGTAGTTGGCACCAGAACAAAGTTGATGAGGTCCAGAGAGCCAAAGACGAGCTGTTCCTCTGAACTTAAGGGGTTGGGGACTCCTGCGTCCAGAGGCTGGGATAGCAGGGGAGCGGCTGTGGCAGTTTTAGTACTGAGCAATGTGGCTGACCTTGGCACTTACTGGCACTACAGCAGCAGAAGAAAACTGACAAATTCAGAGTCGAGAGGAAAATGCTGAAAGGTACACACTTTTAAAAATGAGAAAAGACACCACCTGTTCAGATATATGAAATGATAGAAATATATTTTACTCCAAATTAGCACAGTGCTTATTACTGTGCTATGAGGTGACTATTTAAAATTTATGAGAATAATACTTTTCTTCTGAGGGATTCAGAGTACTCTTGATTTTCTAAATGTTATTATGGAATAGTAAAAAAAAAACAAGAAAATAAATATCTTGGTCTGCATTTAAAATTCTTATAAAGTTGTATCAGTTTGAATTCAGCTTTGAACTTTGAATCAGTTTTCCTCTTAATTATTGAGAATATGAGGATACGTGAGGATAAGATTGTCCTAATTATGGCAGATTGTTGCCTGAGTTTGCAACAGGCTATAGTTCGCAGGCTTACATGAACACAGACCACTTCCTCAGTCTTTCCTGATTGTGATTGAAGGAAATTAAAAAGCTAGATAAAATAAAATTATTGTTTCAAAGTGGTATGGATATAAAACCAATGTTGGGGTAACATAGAAGGGCCTTTGAATTTTTTAGATTCATAAACAGATTCAACTTCAAAGACTACTTTATCCTTTGATGCGAATTTTTTTAATCACCCGATCCTCAAAAGATTTTAGTTCGTTTGTGTAACTTCAAAAGATTCTCATTTATTCACTGATCAAACAATTGTTGAGTGCCTACAGTGTGCCAGGCATTGTGCCTGATGCTTGGCATAGAACGTGATGAAAGAGGGGTACCTGGGTGGATCAGTCGGTTAAGTGTCTACCTTCTGCTTAGGTGGTGATCTCAGGGTCCTGGGATTGAGCCCTCCATCGGGCTCCCTGCTCAGTGGGGAGTCTGCCTCTCCCTCTGATCCTCCTCCTGCTTGTGCTTCCTCTCTCTATATCAAATAAATAAATAAAATAAAAAAAATAAAAAGGTGATTAGAGAGAGTTTCTAGCATGCTCAAGTAGTGGAAAGACTGAGGGAGAAAAGTGGAACTCCAGCGATTAAAGGGTTATTCTCCCAAAGATAAAATTTTTTAGGGGGCAAGTGGTTTAATGGAGAAGTAAAAGGACTAATATTTTATGCATAGTAACAATAATTTTATCAGTCTCTCATCTTTAAAATTCTATTTGGTGTCTTTTTGTGTCAATTTGGCCATTTATATTAAAAGCAAAAGCTTTTAATTTTTAAAATTAAACATTCAGTATTAGACATTTGATTAGACATTAGACTAAGATATTTTCTCATTATAGAGATATAAATTGTATGTGATCTGCCCTACAGTTCTCATCTGAAATCTAAATAAATAACAAGTAAAAAATATTTGGGGAGAAGAAGGGAAAAAAAAGAACATGACATCAATAGAAATGTTTTCACAAAGAATTACCAAACAATTTGCATGTCTACCTTTTAGACAGTTCCTGTGGAACAGATTTGTTCACTGTGATTATATCCCAAATAATGTCATAAACTAAGGTGGCTTGGAGATCTAGGCCCAGTGACATTTAACTTCAGACGCTCAGTGTAATGCCCAACAGAGCACATGCAAACATGCCGCATACATCTGCAACATTTTCAGAAAGGTCAGAGCAAACCCAGAATATATTTATGCTAGGGACTTGGTAGCCTTGAATTACAAGGCTTCTTCCTAATTGCTATCACTAATCAAACTCAAATTTATGAATTGTTGTCAACTATGTGTCAGAGATAGGGAAGACTGACTAGGAACAAAACATATGCCTTATGTCCTCACCAGGTGTGAAGGAAGGAAGAAAATGTTTGTCATCTTTAGAAATGAATGCCAGGGGTAGTGTTTACAGTGTGGCTTTTGTGGAATTACGCAAAGTGCTTTAGGCATTTTATATTATTTAAATATTATCCATTTAAAATAACAAATACTGGGTTTTAATCATAATCTTTTGTTGTTAATTCCACAATCTGACTCAACAGTAAAGTAATTAATTAATCAATAAAGATTTATTGAGCACTTTTTGTGGACCACACATGAATGGGTTGATGGTTTAAAAAGCAAGGTAACACATAAGTTATGGCTTTCATTGATGCATTCATTTAACAAATATCCATTAGGCATTTTGTACAAGCGATCCACAATAATGAACATTATGAGTGATAGAGGGAAGTAATTGTACATGGTCTTTGACCACAGAAAATTGCCAGGCGAGATGCTCATGAAGAAAAACAAAATGTTTCAATGAAATATATGACTATGTGCAATATGCAGATAATAAATACTGTGCCTATTTCAGCCTTTAAAAGGAAAAGAGGGATTTTATGGAAGAGGAGCAACTTGATCGGTTTCTGTGTGTTGGGGAGGGGACACTTTGAGGAGCAGGGAATTTCTTTCAAGGGGTCTAGAGGAACAGTGGTGGGGAGAATGGAATAAGCAGAGGTAGTGTTGGGAAGGAAATGCTCATAATGCATTCAGAAGAGAGGATATAGACACATTTGGTTAGAATAGTCAGTGACCGTCTAGAATCCTTGGTCCCTTAAATTAAAACATCCACAGGTGGGATTACTAAACTCCAGCTATAAGGTTGGATCCTGCCCTAAACAGTGAGACCAATTTTGCCCTCAGTCAGAGAATGTTCTAAGAATCTCTAACCCATGCTAAAGATACATAGTTGGGTTTTTTGTTTTTTGTTTTTTTTTTTCCTTCTGCTCCTGCAGAATAACAAAATAGAGAAGAATTCTGGGCAAACATTGTGTGATATTAATTCAGTAACTTTCCAAATTATTCAGAAATCAAGTTTATTATTGATCTGATAAAAGTACCAATGAGCATTTACCCCACCAATCATTAGCTCACCCTGCTTCTGGAAATGCATGTATGTAAATCATTCCAGGATACTTTTCTAGACTTTTTATCATCTCCAGAAAAACAGTTTCCATGAATATATTTCATATAGCACACACATGCACAAATCTGGGAATTCTTCTTACTGAAGTAGTGAAATAGCCCTTGAAGCAACATTCGTTATCAAAAGAATTGTTCTAATCTGGGTACCAAGAATATGCATCAGATCACCAAAGGGACTATTACGGGGTTATGAATATTATCCTTTGCTCTATGAAAAATTTTCTCTGACATCAGGAGGGTACAAGTTTGTAGCTATAATTTCTAAATGAATATACACGTTCAGTTAATGGTCCTCCAAGATTTCTATCTTTCATGCCTTTGGTGACTTTCCTTCGCCTTTTTGCAAAACATGTAACGTACACAGCTCAAAGTGGTGAGACCAACACACATGCACATACACACGCACAGAGTGAGAGCACCGAAGATCTATAAGCACTGTTTGCAATAAACAATGATTATGTTAATTATTAGAGTCTTTTGTACTCATAATTAGTAAGAAAAATATCATTTAAAATTTTTAAAGGATTGTTTGCATTGTTAAAACCATGAATAAAAAAATTTAAAAAACGAACAAGTACTTGTTTTTGAAATCTCCATTGAAATGCTTTAACTTTATGTTTCTATTATTTTATAGCTGATGCATACACTCAAATGGGGTCCTGGTTACTTGTAATAAATTCATAGTGGTATTTAATTTTAAAAAATTCATGTTGAAATTAATATAGCAAGTTCACTTCTGAAAACTCTAGAGCAGAAACATATCTTATGGAGCATCTAGTCTAATTCCTTTTTTTAAAATGAGGAATCGTAGCGAGGGGTAGTTGCACTGTTTATTACCTGGTATTTGTATTATGCTAAGGTTGAACTTTAGGCAAAGTATAATTTGCTAATGAGTTTTTTCTTGGGACTTTGCCATGTTTATCCTCATTAGGTTTTTCATTTATCCAGAAACAATCATTCCCTTAGTCAACAAATTTTATTGAGGACTTACTTCCTGTAGACTTCATGGAGGCGATGAGTAGATCAAGACAGTCTTAGGAAGTTTTTTGTTCTTTGTAAAACAGTTAAGATTTGGAGTCCATCGGAGCGCCTGGGTGGCTCAGTCCTTAAGCGTCTGCCTTCGGCTCAGGTCATGATCCCAGATTCCTGGGATTGAGCCCTGCATCAGGCTCCCTGCTCAGCGGAGAGCCTGCTTCTCCCTCTCCCACTCCCCCTGCTTGTGTTCCCTCTCTCGCTGTCTCTCTCTGTCAAATAAATAAATAAAATCTTAAGAAAAAAAAAGATTTGGAGACCCTCAAGTGGGCCACCTGAAATACACCTGTGTGTGTGCAAGAGCTGTCTCCTAGAGTTTGAGACCGTGCTGGAGGGATCAGCTTATGTTAGAGTCCTGCTTTCTCAGTGGAAAAGGAAAAAGCACAAATCAATTCTAATATTTCCTGAAGTACCAGTGCTAGTACTGTCTATAACATCCCTCTACTCTTCACTGTCGTTTTTGTCATAGAAACGGAATATTAAAGATCATCTAGTGATACCTTTTAGCTTGTGAAAAAAAGTGTCAGCAATTATTGACTACCTATTGCCTTCTGGTACTTTATATGCATTATTACATTTAAATCCCACGATAATACTGCACTGTGCATATCATATCTTCATTTTACAGTGAAAAAATTGAGACATGGAAAGGTTAACTGGTCCACCCAAGGTTATATTGCTGGTGAGTGGCAGCCTTAGAAAATGAAATAAATTACTTAATGTCACTTAATGTCTTCCCTATGAACATATACATGAGAAAAAAGTAATTTTGATAGCATTTTTTCAATGTAGAGTGATTGAGGTGGATAATAAATTCACAAAAAATACATCAATGTAAATCTTTGAAAATACTTATGTTTTTCAAGAATGGTCAGAATCTACACTAAATCTGAAGGATGTGGAAAAATAAAACTTATGGCAAAGCACTGTTTTTCACTGTGAACTTTTGGATATTCTAGTAAAGCACTTTCTTATAGTTTGCTAAATATATCTCCCAGAATCTCATTCATGTTCATCAGGTCTTTAAACCAACATGTCCCCAAATGGGTTCTATGGATATTGTAGCAGAAATTACTAGTTCTTCTCCTCTCTCTATTCTCCTCTTCTTTTAGAGCAATAGATATTTTAGATAAGCACATGACCATGTCCCTCAAGACTATTTCCCAGCCTCCCTTGAGCTAGTTTTGGCCATGTGATGAAGCCATGCCCAATGAGACATGAATGAAAATGGGGTGAACGATTTCCAAGGCATTTGCTGAAAATAGAAGGAGTAGTATGTCCACTTCTCTTTTTTCCATTGGATGGAGCGTGAAAGTGATGGCAGGAGTTGGAACAGTCAGGATATGAATTGTTGTCTACTGAGGACCACAGAGCAACAAGATAAAAGGAGCGTGGTCCCTCATGCCTTGGAACCACCATGTCAGTTTTGGATTGCTTACCTTTCTTGGAGAAAGAGATTGATTTCTACCTTGTTTAGCCACTACATATTTTTACATTGACAAAACTGTATCCTAACCTCAGATACTAATAAATATAACTTAAGGAAAGGGATCTGTGGGTAAAACTATTTGGCAAAGATTTATATAAAAAAGTAGAAAGTTTTTGGGACACCTGGGTGGCTCAGTCGGTTAAGCGGCTGCTTTCGGCTCAGGTCATGATCCCAGTGTCCTTGGATCGAGTCCCACATCAGGCTCCCAGCTCAGCAGGGAGCCTGCTTCTCCCTTTGCCTGCTGCTCCCCCTGCTTGTGCTCTTTCTATCTCTCTGACAAATGAATAAATAAAATCTTTAAAAAAAAAAAAGTAGAAAGTTTTTATTTTTAATTGCAGGACTTTTCAGAGCTTGTGTTGTATGAGTTTTTGGAGTAAATTTCGAAGGGGAGGTATGCAGCATTTCTAATTTTTTTTATTATGAAGGTCATTTTTAAAATGAGGCATCCTATGGACTTATATATGTGGAATGCATTTTGAGAACTGCATATTTAGGAGACACAACTTTGGGAAGCTCTTAGTGGCTGAACTTAAGATAAATGTTGAGAGTGGTACACTGAAGGTAAATGTGGGGATGAGGAAATTTTGGTCTACGGAGCTGTTCTATTTAACATATTGTTAGGGAGTGTCAAGTGTTGTGGAGATACAGATACATTTCTCTAGAAGGAAAGGGAAATCAATTATTGTTACAGTTGCTCAGCTAATTATGATGTTAAGATAGATGAAATAATTTCTAAATAAGAGGTGGCTCTATGATCCAGCAATTGCACTACTAGGTATTTACCCAAAGAATACAAAAATACTAATTCAAAGGAATACATGCCCCAATGTTTATAGCGGCATTACCTACAATAGCCAAACTATGGAGGCAGCCCACGTGTCCATCCACTGATGAATGAGTAAAGAAGATGTGCAATATTATTCACCCATAAAGAATAAAATTTTATCATTTTCAATAAAGTGGATGGAGCTAGAGGATATTATGCTAGGTGAAATAAGTCAGAGAAAGACAAATACCATATGATTTCACTCATATGTGGAATTTAAGAAACAAAACAAATGACCAAACAGAAAAAAGAGAGAGAGACAAACCAAGAAACAGACTCTTAAACCATAAAGAACAAACTACTGGTTACCAGAGGGGAGGCGGGAGGGAGGCTGGGGTAAGTAGGTGATGGGAATTAAGGAAGGCACTTGTGATGATCGCTGGGTGTTGTATTGAAGTGTTGAATCACTATATTGTACACCTGAAACTAATATTACACTGTATCTTAACTAAGTGGAATTTAAATAAAAACTGAAAAAAAGATGCGGTTCGGGTGGTTGCTTATAATGAGATAGAGACAGGAGGAGGAGCAAGATTGGAATCTCTGGCATCTTCTGAATTTATATGTGGGTGGAAATTATCCATTATTATATAGCTAGAAGATACCATGTTTGCAGTGTCAATCAATATCTGGTTTTGTTTCCTTGGTATAGCTGTGAGAGGTGCTGGTGGAGGAAAGCTAAATCCTGGCAGAGCATCCCTTGTCTCCACTGATTGGGACATGGAGATCCTGAGTTATCTGGTGAGATACCTAGAGGGACATGTGCAACGTGCTTCTGGGAAGTAGAGATTGGAAGTAGAGTTAGAAGCTGGTGGAGATGAGATGTCTGGAGTGGTCTCTCAGTGACGGGTGAAGCATGGCATACTGGGGGGATAAGCAAACAAAATGAAGAGTAGAATCTGGAAACACAAAGAATCTCAGGCGCTTGTGGATGAAGAAGAACCTCATAATGACTGAGAAGTTAGGATTGGAGTAATAATGGAATGCACAGGAAAAACAGAATCAAGGATTCTAAGGGGGGGTGAATAGTCTAATGACAAGGCTGTGGTCAATGTTCTGGGACTGACGGATGAAAGAAAGGGATGGGGACAAAGGTCTGATTGTAAGTTTGCATGATTAGGAGGTCATTGGTGAGCATGCTGGAGTAGTAGGTCAGGGCAGAGGAATGGTGCTTTGTTTAGAAGAATGGATGACTGTGGAGAGAGAGATGAGGTGAGGCCAGAACATGCTATAACATATGCGTGACACATGCTCACTTCACTGGGTTGTTGAGTGGGGTATTTAGGGAGGGGGCCACCCTTCACTGGACATTTTTAAATCCATGGAAGTGTTCAAGGGACAGTGGCAGCACGACTGGGCTGTACTTACTACCTTCTGAGAAACTCAGAGCCTATACCCAGGAAATTCAGTTTTGACACTACTCTGTTTATATCCAATAAAAGGAATGTTTTACTTTTCATCAAAACAAGGACTTAATTTCATTTAGAATGCATTTAAACTTATTTTATAATAAATAATACTCTTGAAGCCTCAAGCATCTGGAAAAAGATAGGAGGCCACAGCAGAAATAGATGAAATCCAAACTCAGTTCCCCAAGCACCTTGTAAAGTGCCTCTGTGTCCTAATCTTTTATTTATTTATTTATTTATTTATTATTAACATATAATGTATTATTTGTCCCAGGGGTACATGTCTGTGAATCGTGTCCTAATCTTTTAAGGCTTGTCAACTGGAGATTGCTTCTATTCATTCTTGTGACCTTCTTGTCATATCCCTTTGAAGTTGACTCAAACTCTCAACTCCACACTCTGTAGAAGCTCAAGACCTTCTCCCAATTCCTCTTATTTCCCATGGGCTCATGTTCTCAAGTTCACCCTAGATGTGTTTTCATATTTTTGCTGGGCTCTAGATCTGACTTTTATTTCGGCTGCTGGAGCCCTTCCTACTTTTCTGTCCCATGCACACTCAGAAGTGAGACCACAACCACTGTTCAAACAAGACATTGCTGTGTATGTTGGCTTTACTGAAGGTTTGCAGTGAGGAAGGAAGTTTACATTGCAGCCCCAAACTCTGGCTTCCTTAGCAGTGCCCTGACTTTCCTGCCACTTGGAATTTTTTTTTTTACTGACTTCTTTTTCTGCGCGATCAAACCTTTCTGTTGTGTTGCTGTCCACTATCCCCTCCACTCTCACTGACGACTTGCCCACCTCCTCTCTGGATGCCTCCTTTGCCCTCCAGATCCCTTGTCTCCACATCTTGTGGAGCAAACTATCACTTGGTTTTGCCGTCTTCACATAGAGCATTCTCTCAGGTCACAGTTCCCCGCTTACAGCAGTTTATCAAGGTATTCTCTTAAACAAAGACCGTTCTCACCCTTAGGGGAACTCTGGTGCCAGCTGTTAAAATGACATTTTTTTCCAACCTGCTACATAATTTTTTTTTAAAGATAAATATGTTATTTATTCTTCAGTGGTTGACGTGTCTGGAGACTGCTGAAATAATTGCCTATTTTTCCTGCAGCGTGTGGTCTAAGTAGGGACTTATTTGAACAGACTGAATAAAGGAAATAATAATAATTATTTAATACGTACAGAGCGGCAACCACAATATACTCAAATGACGCTTGTAATTGGTGTTTACCGTGTAGAGAGCTTCCTCCCTGATATATTAAATCATGCACAGAGTACAGTTTTAGGCTTGATCTCTGAGTAGCACATCCCCAAGTCCATCTGTTTCCAGTAAGATGTAAATTCTGCAAACTGTAACATTCGGGAGCAGACTCTGAAGGCATCCTGTGTATTCAGTGGGAGCAGGGATGCTTGGATGTTTTTCAGGGGAGCCTAGGTACATTTAAATGGAGTTCCCAAAGGATTTTATTCTGAACAAGACATTCATAGTTGTATTATAAAAGCTTAGACTTTAAACTGCATTGTCTCTGTGAAGGGTTTTATTTTTTTATTTTTTTATTTGCTTTGTTGGGGGGAGCAAGGCAGAAGAGAGAAAAAAAATCAGTCACTGTGCCAGCTGCTTTATTCGTGGTATTTGATTTCATCCCCACAGTTGTACCAAGGGAGAGCTTAACATCCCTATTTTCAGATTAGAAACGTGGCACTTAGAGAGATAAGTATCTCCTCTATGGTTGTGTCCAGAAAAGGGTCAAATCAGAATTCATCTCAGCTCCAACTTGCCAGGATAGTCCCAAATATGGAAATCACCATGCTCCCTTATTCACCTTTTGAACTTAAAACTTTATACTCCTATTCTTTCTCTCAAAAAATATGGAAGAGTGTGGATTGTGATCCTGCAAGAGGAGGAGTAAATGTCAGTTGTAGGGAAAATAAAACTGTTTCAGTGAAAGAGTTGAGTCACTGGACTACTTTCCTTTCTGTTTTTTTTTTTTTTTTTTCTCTCTAAAAACTAGTCATTATCCAAATACATGAATATTCCTGTTCTTACATGACACCCTTTAAAATGGGAACTATATTAAAATAGCATGCTTAATAACACGTGATCTTGTTATTTAGAGAGATGGTATACTTTCATGATTCAGAGCAGAGCCTGGCACTCATCAGACTCGTGGGTTCGCATCCCTGATCATCCCAAGTCAACTGTGTGACCTTAAGGAAGTTACAGATCGTACTCTCTGTGGCTTAGTTTCCTCTTCTCTTCAAAGATCAAATATAAGAAGAGTCCTATTTCATAAAGTTATTGTGAAGATTAAAATGTGCAAATGTGTGGCAAGAGCTTAGAACAGTTTTTGATATATATATAAGTAAGGGATCAATAAGTTTAGTAGTATTGTAAGTTCATGAGGGACAATAGACAATGGTAATAAAGACACTCACTTAAAACATAACTCACAGTTGGAATATTAAGAAGAACACTCTGGCAACCAAACTGATTAAATATAACATGAAAATTTTGTTAAAATATTGCTAATTGTAGTGTTATTTTAATAGCCAAAAGGTAGAAATAACCCGAACCTCTAACAATAAAGAAATAGTTAAACACACAAGCTTATATGTGATGGTAGCTAGTAAAATAAATACATTGTGTGGAAAAGGATTAAAACATTGAGTAAACCTCAATAAATCTTATCTATCTTTTTATTTGTCTGTCCATACATATGCATATAAAGGACTGGAAGGAAATACAGCTGTAAGTTAACAATGGTCATTTGTCGGGGCGCCTGGGTGCCTCTGTGGGTTAAGTGTTCGACTCTTGATTTCAGCTCAGGTCACGATCTCAGGGTCCTGGGATTGGACTCCACGCTCATGAGGAGTCTGCTTGTCTCCCTCTTCCTCTGCCCCTCCCCCTGCTCTCTCTCTTAAATAACTAGATAAATCTTTAGAAAATAGTAATTACACGTAATTTATTTTTTCTTCTAATTTTCTGCCATAAGTTCTCAATACTTTTATAGTCACAAAAAAGCCATTGAAATAAAGTAAAAAATAAGCCCAGTTGGTGAATAAGTCACAAAATACATAATATAGGTTGTCACCCCATCCTCCTTCCCTAGACTCTGTGCAAGCCACTGCAGGAGGGGCTTCAGACCCACTCTGTTTGCAGGTGGGCTCGCTTCATCTTCACACCTCAGACTTTCTGTATTTAGTGGAGTGTAATTCCGGCTCTCACAGCTGTTGTTTGCTTTCAATCATTTATCTTGAGAATTAATGAATGCGCATTATGATAGGGCTGAGAGGAGCTTTGCAGAGTAACACATATCCTGGAGTTTAATGAAATATATTCTTTTTGCACACAAAGCGTATGTAGAGTGATGCTTACTTCTCAGGGTTGAAAATTCTGCATTTTAGAGTCTTGATATTGTTTTCTGAAGGAAAGATGCATTTTGAAGCTATTCCCGGCTACTGCGTTAATGACCCAGAGTGCTGATTAAATGCTTTAGCTCATAAAAGAGTAACTTTAGGAATGGCTAGGAGCTAATGTCAATGTATATGGTCGTTTTGTTCACTCTTATCTTAAAAGCTACCTTTCTAGAATTTTTGACTTGCCCACTGCTTGTTCTCTGAGGGGCAGACCCCTGAGGCTCCAGAGATGGCACCAATTAGCTTTGCAATTCTGCACAAACCATTTTATACCTCCCGGGCCTCTGTTTCCGCTTCTGTGAAGAAAGGGACCCTTCAGAAAGCTTAGCCTGTAACCAGGAAGCCTCTTTTCCTGGGCTGCAGATGTTAGTGGGATCGCCTGAAGGACTTAAGCTGCATTTGTGCTCTTTCATTGGAATTCAGTTATGGAGACTGGTAGCTGAGATGCTTAAGCGGAGGGATGGGTGGGTCCCCACCTTTCTGCAGGTCTTACGGGGGCTCTTCAAAGACCCCTGTCAGCCTGAGAGAAGCATTTACTCTAACAGTCACATTTGCTTCTGGGCCACTCATTTTGCGAAGTGAACTGAGCAGATGTGATCCCAGCCGTGTATCATTCGCAGTCTAACTCAGATAATAATGACCTACAGGGATAGTAAGGATGTACATTTTAAAAATACATGCCTTAAATGAGATCAATTACATAAGCAGGCTAAGAAGTCACCGAGTGCAGGAGCACCTCTGTGAGTTCTTTTTAGCGGATGAGAATACACGTCAGAGAAGAGATTGAACAGCTGTAAAATTTGTGAAAAGGGGTACTCAGCATTTGACTTTGTTCCCTTTTCCTCTTGGTGGGGTTCGATAAGTGATTGGAAGGTCTTCCCTCTCCTGGGATTCTCGTGGTGTGGGGTGCTTTCCAGCAGGATAATGGAGGGCAACAGAGCAGAGCCTGGGGCTGGCCTCCTGATCCTGCCTGGAGCCCTTCCCAGTCTCTGCCCTGCAACACCTCCCCTCCTCCCAGAAATGGAAGAGCAAGTCTACAGGGCACAAGCTGGACTGGTGAGTTAAGCGTAGGAGGAATCTTCTAAGTGACCCCCGTAGGCATGGCATGGGACCAAATGCTGTTCCCACAAGTGGCATCAGTGCACTGCACACTCCCCAGGGGCGGGAGGGGAGTTTGAGACAGGAAGTAGATATGGGACAGTCTTTCTTTATGATAACGAGTGGTGGCTTTTCCAAGTTTTGGATAACTTTCAGCTTAAACACAACTTTAGAATTAAAACAGGGATGTATGAATTTAAGGCAAAGTGACATTGTGGTTGCTTAAAATCCGAATATAAAGTCAATAATGACTTCTAAAATAGATTTTCTTGACAGGCATTCTAAAATAGAATTTCATCAACCACAATCTCTATGTTGTCTAGCATCTGTTTAAAAATAAGGTTGGTAAAATTGGCCATATTCTGCTAATGCGGCAGTTGATAAAATTAATCTACAGATAAAATAATTGAAATTAGAAACAAAAAAAAATCAGGCAAAGCCTTCACCCTAGCATCATCTCTGCTATACCTTTAGCAAGCATCCTTGACTTCACAATCAATACATCTTGGCCTCCATTAGTTTTATAAGGGTGACTATCAGCTCAGATACCCATAGACACACACCAAATTCGTCAAAGTAACATTCTCCTGTTATTAATGGCAACGCTAAGACCTTGCGACCTCTGATTTTTTGCATCATTTACTGTCAACTTTAAAAATGTCATGTTAGTAACTAAACACATCATTCATGTGTTTCTAGTTGCTTAGATAAGATATTGCTTAAATAAAAAATTCTCCAAAAAAATTCAGTGTTTCAGAAAGAAGACTGTTGTATGCCATGACAGTTATGGGTTTTTCAGGCAACTTGAATAACATACCAGAGGCTTCAAAACTCTTAAAAGGATAAAGAATTCTTTGAACTGACAGTGAACGAACAGTCTTTTCAGAGCTGCAGAATTCTTGTTTGATGGCCTGTAGTGAATGTAATAAACTGCAAGAAAGGTTCCTAGTCTAAATATGTCAGTAGTTTAGAGAAGATTCTGAGATCTTCACTGAAGTGTTTTTGATTTAGTGATCATAAACTAATTATATATATATACGTAATATATATATACTGTTATAAGTATATTGTGTATTGTTTAATATGATATAATTTACAAATTTATAATTTTACAAGTTTATAATTTATATATTTTGTTTCACTAATAACTAATTAAATAAGACACAGAAACTTCTATATTGAAAAAATAAAAAACAAAAGCCACATATTTCTTCGTGTAAAGCCACCTGCATTGTACTAGATAGAGTAAATGAATTAATGAATATTATAGTTGGTATGTGTGTGTGTTGGGGGCGGCGGAAATAATAGTCAACTGATAAAAATTCCAGACTTACTAGAAAGGAATTTGAGGTTTTAGTTGGCTTGTGCAAGCTTTCACAAATATATATTGTTTTTCTTTAGGATTAAAACAAACGTTTCTGACTCCTAGAGGTACAGCTATGCCAAGATGAGATTCACTGTGTTAAAACGATTATCCTTTTGGAGGTGTTATTGTATTAAGGACCTAAAAAGAATGTTTGGGGAGAAGGTATGATAACGGGGATCACAGCGTGAAGTGGGATGCCCTCCATGTAGACCGGTATGGTCAACAACAACAGGGACAGATACAGTACTGAGCATTCACTATGTGCCGGATGCTGTTTACATAGTATGTGCGATTCTTAACAAAACCCCATGAAGTAAGCATTATTTTCACTATTGTTCATATGAGAAAATGAAGCCTTAGGTAGAAGAATTTGGGTAACTGGATAATTTGCTCATGGTTATATGATTAGAAGTGGTAGTAACTGGATTTGGATCCAATTCACGTTGTCCAATTCACATTGACCGGATTCAGTTTTATGTGGAACGGGCAGTTATCAGGAATAATGAGAGACGGAGGGAGGAAAAGAGCAGAGAAAGAAACACTTAGTTGAAAGAGGTATTCAAATTGGACCTGTACAAAAAGAAAGGAAAGCTGAAGGTTTTTAAGCTGAGCAAAGTGTTTACCGTAAATTGGGAATACAGCTTGGTCATGATGAATACATTAAAAGTCACTACTTTTTGTATATTAAATATCAGGTGTTCTCAGTGAGTACACATAAAATATCTGTTACTAAAATTAAGAGATTGAGAATTGAGAATGTTACTATTTTTTACTTCATTCTTCTTTAGATCACAAAATTTACCTTTCGGCAAACACAATGTTTATTTTAATTATGTGGTATAGATGAATGCCTTTAGTCACTTTGGCGGGAGGCCATTCTAAATCTTACAAAAGGCACATCTGAACAGGTGGCGAATCTTCAGATTTCCTCTTGGTGAAGGCGATGCACAGAGAAGGAAATTGCATGTTGTGGATTAATTGTCTCATGCTGCTATTTCTTTTTCTTGTGAATTCTATTTCCTATAAACACCATTAGTTGACGGATCAGTGGTTTGCTATTATTAACCAGGTTAGGTATATTTTTTAGTGTCCCTGTCCAAAAGTTACTCAGCACGGGTTTGAGCCACACCATATGTCCAGGTTGCTCCTTTTTTGTCAAGAGAATACAGCGAAGCCCCATGTATTCCCTTCACCTTTCTTTCGGGGAAAGAAAGTCTGCTTTTTCTGTAAGGACAGACATTGGATTTAGCTCTTATGTCACTGGTTTTTGTTTGTCTCATGGCAGGTGCTAAGATTTCAACAGTGATAACCTAATCTGCTTTATTTTTTACAATGTTCTTCTTTGAACTTGTCAGATACATATTTTAGTTAAAATAGATTTAAAACTAGGATATAACAATCTTTTTGATGAATTTGCCACTTTGTTTTTAAAATGGTAAGCATATAGTGCAATGGTTGAGAGAATAGGGTTCCCTGTCTGTGTGACATAATTAAAATTCTGGTTCTATACTTCAATAGCTGTGTGACTTTGGGTAGTTTCTTAACATCTCTGTTTTTGAGTTTTCACATCTCTCAAATGGGGGCGATAACAATGAATAGCTTTTCTACTGCGTAGTTTCATGTGTATATGTATTTGTGTGCAAAATAAGTGGGTTAACATGTATGAAGTATTTAGAACAGTACTTTGTGTGCAGTAAGTAGCCATTCAGTAAGTGTTAGATGCTGTCACCACTGCCTCTGCTGTTACTATGTGTCATTTAGGACATTTACTATGTACCTAGTTTGTGCCAAACACTGGGCTTACAATGATGAAAACATATAGACAAGGTCTCTGCTATCCTAGAGCTTACATTCTATTGGTAGGAGACAGGTAATAATCAAGAATATATAAGCTTAAAAAAATGAGAAATACATGAGTTATCATGGGATGATATGACTGAAAGATGGGAGATACTTTAGTTTCTGAGCCTGTGACATTTAAACTCAAATTTTAAAGTAATAAAAAAAATCAAGCCAAGAAAATGTCAGTGGGAAAACCATTACTGGGGGAGGGAATGGCTGGAGGGAGTGGGCAAAAGGAAGAGAGTCAAAAAGGTGGACCAGGGCAGCTCTTTGAGAGCCATAGGGCTAGGATAAGGAATCTGGATTTTACTTAAATGCACCTAGAAGCCGTTAGAGAGGAGAGACTGATCCCAGTATGTTCTAAAATGATTCTTCTGAGTTCTGAGAATAGACTATGTGCCTGGAGCAAACAAGGAAGCAGAGACCTGATAGGATGCCACCAATGTGTGCCAGGAAAGAGATAATGGCAGCCTGGTCTAAGGAGGTCCGAATAGAGGTGGAAAGAAAAGGCAAGATTCCAATTAAAGTTTTGGAATTATTTTTATGCCATGCCTTCTACTTGACCACCCATCAGACAGGCACTCAAAAGTACTGGACAAAGACATTCATAATCCATCACATATTTATTGAATACCCAGACACTGTAGTAGTTACTGGAGATTTAAACTTTTAGTCTGGTAGGGAAAATGGGCACATTAAAACTAATATGATACAATGTGATAATGATTTTAGCAAGTATGAGTAAAAGGTACTGGTAGTAACTCACTTGTCTGGGGCTGTCCCCAAGAATTCACTGAAGAGATGATACTTGAGTGTAGCTTCAAATGATAGTTTGGGGTTTGCTATGTTGAGGAATGAAGAAATGCACTCTGGGCAGAGAATGGAGGAGCATAACCTAGAATTATGAACATTCATGGTGTATTTGGGGAAAAGTACATCAACTGATATGACTAGAATGTACCAAATGGACAAAAGGGAGAATTATGAAGAGAAGGTTGTATATGATAGAGTTTTATTTTGCAGGAAAGAAAATGTTGGAGAATTGGCAAATGAAATGGTATATATGTGTGTGTGTGTGTGTGTGTGTGTGTGTGTGTGTGTGTGTGTGTATGCATATAAACTTTGACAAGGATTTAAAATTTAATCTGAAAAAAAAGAAGTTCACCAAATACCAAATCAGCCAATAGCTATATATCTTAATTTTAATTCTGATGAGAATGTACTGCAGAGCCAAGGGCAATTAGCAAAAGCACTTCTCTACAGAACAGGATAAAACCAATTGTCTCTTTGCAGGGCATGCAGTGTTAATTAATTAATAAGAATACATAAAATTTTAAGTTAAGCTGACTACTTGTACAAAAGTTTATTCACTCACTCACTCATTTCTTTTAACAAATAGCCTAAGTGTGGAAGTAATACTTTAGTGTATTTATTCAAAGATAACAGCAATAATACTGGCATTATATAAAATTTATTGAGAAAAATTTATGAAAGCATTTTACACAAAATATACATACAAAGAGTAATTGCTTCAAACATGACTAATATATTTACTGTATCATCAATTCACAACAATACATAATCAAGAACATTAAGACACAAATAATCAGTAAAGAGTTTGAAGAGACAATTTAGAAAGAAGGGAAAACAGATGGTTAAGACACATAATGCAATGCAATGTATTATATATAATAATGTATACCATATATGTCTATATATTTAACTTTTAGTTGAAAGTGTATAAGCTACAATTCAACTTGTATTGTTTATCAAATTAACTTCTTAGAAAGCAATTTGACAATATGTATAAAGAGCCTCAAAAGTTTTTATATATTTGTTAAGTAATTCTGTTTCTGGGAACTTATTCTAAGTTAACAAACTTAAGTAAACCATAAAGAATGGAAAACAGCTTAAACTTCCAACTATAGGGAAATGTTTTTGGAATCAGTAGTAAAGTTACTTCATGTAATATGATACGGATTTTCAAATAAGATTTGTGGACAATATGTAATAACATGGGAAATGCTTCTGACAGAAAATAAGGTAAAAAATCAGGTAAAATTATGTTTAGGCTTAAAATATATGAAATATATTATGCAGTGAGAATAAAATGAAAGATATTTAGTATGTCGTTGTTTTAAGGTGAAGAGATATGGGTCAATTTTTTTTTCCCCCTGAATGTTCCATATTTTCTTCAAGTAACAAAGAATTGTGTAACATATAATTTTATCTGGTATTTTACACCTGTCTTGTTAGATGACAGATTTTTTTTTAAAGATTTTATTTATGTATTTGACAGAGAGAGAGAGAGATCACAAGCAGGCAGAGAAGCAGGTAGAGAGGCAGGTGGGGGGGGGGGGGAAGCAGGCTCCCTGCTGAGCAGAGCCGGATTTGGGGCTCGATCCCAGGACCCTGAGAATCATGACCTGAGACTACGGCAGAGGCTTTAACCCACTGAGCCACTGAGCCACCCAGGTGCCCCTTGTCAGATGACAGATTAATTCTGCTTTATATTCTATTAATAAAAAGGTTACTAATATTATGGTAATCCTATTATTGTAGGAATTTAACTTCATAGAATTTTTTTCTACTTGTTGAGGCACAGTGCTAGGTGCTGGTGGCCGATAATGGAAAAAACCTGGTTCTTGTCTTTGAGGACCTCCCAGACTCAGGTATGGCCTGGTACAAAGTTCCTGGTCAGGCCCCTGGCTCATGGACATCACTATAACCTAGGAGTGCTAAACAAATGATATATATCCATTTTTTCAAAGATAGCCAGGGTGATCATTTGACTTACCCAAGAAACTCAACGCCTCCCTATTTATATCTGAATACAATCCTCTACTATATAGTTTAAACACATTGTTCCTAATACTGTCTTCATAAGAGATGATGAAAAGTTGATTACCATTCTTTATATAGTAACCCCCAATATAAAAAATAGAATTATATTCCCCAAATAACCTGCCCATGCTATCCATATTGAGAGACATTTTTAGAGCTAGTAAGGACTTTGTTTTACTGCTGTAGTTAATTGCTGATCCATGCAGTTTGTGATATATTTATAGAAATTGTCTTACCTATTGACTTCACATATGTCCAGTTGGACTTTACCTAATACCGTGGGGCTTTTGCTTTTCCTGATGAATCGGTTTTCATTTTTATGCATATTTGTGTCTGACAAATCTTTTACTGCTTGTTTCAGACCACCTTTTCCATATGAACCAAACATTAAGCTCTAATTATGTTTTTCTCAGGTGAGTATGATTTGGACACTTATTGAGAAGGTTCTATTTCTCCAGATTGTTCTATTAAGTGACGTGGAATAAAATCTAAATCTTATCTCACCAGCATAAATGACATCTCTATCTTCTCAGTACTGATGAGCCATCTTCTTGTTACAGCAGTAGATAAAATTGGTTGTCATAGCGAGTTTATCATTAGACTTATCATTAGGCTTTGGATGTAAATATTTTTCTTAATTTGTCTCTACTTGAATAATGCAATGTGTTTTTCCCCATATGTTTTATGATCTAAAGATTAGTGCTAGACATTTCCAGATGACATTTGTATTTTTTATTTTTAATCTAAATGATGGAAATTATAAAAATTAATATGTTCATTGTAAAAAGTTAAAACAGCAGACGAGTCAGAAACAAAATGTAAAATCTTTCTTCTCTCCTCCCATTATTCCATTTCTTTCGTTGGCACCTCTATTGAGATTTTCAAATATATTTTTATATTCTAGACTTTTTCCTGTATAAACAATATATGTATGTATAATGTATGATGACTTACATAACTTTTATATAATATCGATATGTTTTTACACAAAAGAGGTCATAGTGTAATATCATTCTGCAATATTGTCTTTTCACTTAATACAATGTCACAGTAAACTTTTCACATCAGTAACTTTTAGATCAATCTTGGATCTTTAGATCTTTCATACAGCTACACATTATTCTTTGGTGTGGATTATTATGAATCAGTCCAGCTAGTCAATGATGTTGAATTCCTGCAATGTTCCTGGAAGTATCCGGGTGCCAGGGATGCAGTAATTAGCAAGATGGACAAGATCTCTGTCCTCAGTGTTCACATTTATGTGCCCTTAAGATGAGCATTTATATTGCTTTCAGTTTTTCACTATTAAAACATTTTTTTAAAGAATTAATTTTATTCCATTTACATTTATTGACTTCATAAGTGTGTTTGGTCTTCCGATGTCTTAGAATGCTGTATTTCATAATTTATTGCTTTCCTCTTATCTATTTTTTGCTAAACTGACTGTTTTCTTTGCACTTTGTGGGACATAAAAAATACCAGCTGAACTAACACATTTCTTTTAGTGGCTTTTAAAATATTCTTCAGTAGTCAATTTGAAAACCATTTCTTGATTATTAACTATTCAATTTTTGCCTGCCTTGAAAAATGAGAGAATCATTATGTTTATATTTTCCTTTACTTCTTAATTTTAGTGTTTTACCTTATTATTTTTATGTTATCAGGGATTTTACATTCTATTTTATAAACATAATACCCATATTCATTTAGATTTAGTTTTCTCATTTGTATTGACCTGGCACTAATCCTTCATATAATACACATTATTTTGATTTATCACTTGGTTGGATATATATATGTATATAATATATGTAACATTTATATATGTATATATATATTTTAAAGACTCACTAATAGATTATTTAATATTTAATATTATTGTTTAATTAATTATTTAATTATTTAATTAAATTATTATTATTTAAATATTTAATATTAGTATTAAGTATTTAATACTAGTATTTCTGTATAATTTCTTTGCAAATATAGCATGATCATTTAATCTTTAGGTCAGCCTTTATTTTAAAAAAAGATATCTTGCGTTAAATCTTTGAATTTTTCTGTTCCATTATTTTTCTTCAAGAATATCAGTTTTGCACATTTGGACTTTTTTTTTTCTTGATTTCTGTATTATTTTCTCTCCAATGAATTTATACTTTCTTTTATTTTTGTTTTACGTAATTTGCTTTTGAAGATTGCCCTTTGTGTTCTCAATGGCTTCAACAGTGTATATTCTGCTTTTTGCTGTTTCAAATATAGATTTCATATGAAAAATGGCTGTGCTGAAATTTTCCATTTCTTTTCTGAAATTGGTCATTTCACTTATCTTGGTTTGTTACCTTTGATCCTCTTTTATCTCTTTTATCTTTCTTAAATTCTTTGCCCAGGGTCCACATTTTCTTTAGATTCTTTAAGAGTATCATCGATTTTAATTTGCTTCTGTCTGTTGGAAACAGTTCTTCCCTGAAATGTAGTATTTACCTGATCTTTGCCTCTGTCTCTTTCTCTGTCTCTCTTTCTCTTTGTTTATGTCCTATATTCTCTCTTTGAGATGAGTAGATCACCCACTCAAAAGATTAGGCTTGTTGTTAGTGAACATATAAATCACTTTGTTGTTGTTTTTTTTAATTTTGTAATTTAGTGCTTATTATTCATCTGGTGAATCTGGTCAGCGCCTACAGGGAGGGATGATCCTCTCTCTTCTGCCTTCCCAATCTCTCTTGGGCAGTTTCTTGGTGTTAGGCGTCTTAGTGGGGAAAAAAATCTAGATGGCCAATGTGTATTGTCCACCTTTAGTCCAATCTCTTGTGCTGTTCTGGGAAGTAGAAGTTGAGCTAAATCTTCCTCACGCCAACTAAAGTATCACTAATTATGCCTTTTGAACTTACTAGTTACTTTTAAGAAATCTTCATTTTGGTCAAGATCTAGAGAGATAATAAATTGCCCATGAGTCCTTTTCTCATTTTGTCCCACTTCTATTGTGTTTTGCACCAGTCTTCTTAGTTTTTCTTGTGGGGTTGTCATAACTTCCTGATTTTGTTGTAATTACAATTTTGTTTTTAAATTTCTGCCACTAATGTTTGTAAGTGGCAATGCAGAGAATAAATATTTTTGTTCTTGTACTTCCCAGAAATGTCCATTGGTATGCTCCAAAATAGGTAGTTGAAATACTTTGTATTGTTTGAAAACCACTTGTATTTTTTTAAGATTTTATTTATTTATTTATTTGAAGAGAGAGTGAGTATGAGCACAAGCAGGGGGAGGGGGAGGGGCAAAGGGAAAAGCAGGCTCCCTGCTGAGAACAGAGCCTGGCCTGGGGCTCCATCTCAGGACCCTGAGATCATGACCTGAGCTGAAGTCAGATGTCTAACTGACTGAGCTAGCTACCCAGGTGCTCCAAAAAACTACATGTATGTTTTATTTTATCTACTTTCTTTAAAATTTTTTTGGGGGGGTGCAGAGAAAAGGGAGAATCTTTTTTTTTTGTTAAGATTTTATTTATTTATTTGAGAGAGAGGGAGAGAGCGTACACATGCACACAAAGGGAGAGGGAGAGGGAGAAGCAGACTCCCCACTGAGCAGAGAGTCCCATGGGGGTTTTACCCCAGGACCCCAAGATCATGACCTGAGCCAAAGGCAGATGCTTAACCAACTGAGCCACCAGGTGCTCCTACATAATATGTTCTAAATCAAATTATTTTGATTTTAAAACTATATGTCTTAAATCTATACATATGTTTTAAATCAAAATAAAAGTAAGTGTTTTCATACATACATATGAGAGGGTCTTCAATTCATAGGGACAAATATATGTATGAATTTTTTTCCCCTGAATTCTAGTATTTCCCCTTTTATTTGGTAATTTAGCATTCCTCAGTCTTAAGGGGCTACAAATTCCTACTTACCTCACAGGACTATATTGTGGGGATCAAATAGAATAAACCATGTGAAAGTTTTGAGGGCTATTAGTTCCAGTGCAAGTATCAGGTACAGTTACAGTACTATTCATTACTTGGGAAGAAAACCCAAGTTGGGGCTTACAGAGGACCATAATCAATTTACTTTTTTGCTGTGCTGTCTCCAGATGAGCTCCTATTTTTTTTCTAAGTACGACAGAGATAAACAAAGTACATACCAACGTGCCCGTGCGTGCAGTGATTCTCCCTTGAAGCTCACCTTCTCTGTGTTTGCTGAAAGAGATAATGAACCTGCCAGTTTTGTTTCTGAGTATTTGCAAAGCAGAGCTGGGGATGGAGGGAGCCGAAGTGGGGTTGGGAGTTTCTACCTGAAGGAACCAGTATTTATTTACAGGAAAAAAGTAATAGACAAATAAAGGGTGATGAGGGTGCCATTTCGGAGGGAGATTTTGATGGAAGGTGTGAATGGAGAGGAAGAAAGAAAAGGCATTTTAATTTGTGTTTTTGGTTAAGAATTGGATTTCTTTTAATGCTTTCAAAAGCTATAAGTAAATATTAGAACTATTTTTAATTACTTGGGGTGAGGGACCATGTTTTGTTGTGATACTGAAGAAATGACTTAGGACTTAGGCGGGATTCCCTTTTCTGCTTTTCTCCAGTCCACAACCAAATTTGGGGAAACAGAGCTAAATCTTCCTATTGGTTCTGCTCTTAAATGACAATAAACTTTCCTGGTTCTTTAGTTTGAACATTCTGCTATAACTTTAAACAGGGATATATACCAGAGAGTAAATTATTTCACTGTGTAGGAGAGTTTATTGTGATGTTCCCTCCAGGCTACCTTTTAAAAAAAAATTGAATTTTAGCAATAGTGCTTGAATTCAAGGTAATATTACGTTCTGAATCACTGTACTGGAAATATTTTCACCTCTACTAATATTTATTATCTAAAAACAATATTATTTCAGATTCCATGAAAATATACTGACTCTAAATTATCAACACTGACAAAGTAAAAAAAAAAGCTGTTAGGTGTACTTTTTAATAAAAATTGTCATAAAATGGGAATATTGACATTCAGTAACCTTATAATCTCTCTAATCTTCAAGCACAATAAATATTATTGGTATTATGAATGCCTCATGTTGTTTGAAGAGTGAAGAAGAAAACATGATATTACAGAAGCACTTGGGACTTGCTCATCAAATCATAATACCATGTAAGTTTTCAATGCTCACGCTCCACTTCCCCATCGATAAAATGAAGATAAATTCACTCTACTTAATCTCATAGGAGTATCTATCAAATCTGCTATTTAAAAATAAATCACTGATTCCTAAAATGGTATGGAATGAAAACATCAATACAATACAGGGAAAAAAGAACTATTGGGGGTTTATAAAAATTCCAGTGAAAATGTGTTATTTCCGAGAATCCAGTGCCCAACATCTGCCCACCTCTGGGTAGGTGCTATGCTTTTGCCTGTATGTGGCTATATTGGATCATTATTACATGTTTTAATAAAAGAGGGCATGAAGATTTCTCAGAGCTACATTTACATAAAAAATTTATCACAAGTAATCACCCCAGTTGGAAATCTTAAGAAGACTATCTAAAATAAGCAACTGCCCGTGCAGAAATAGTAAGGCTGGAAGGTTTGCACAGTAGGGATGATATCACCATTTTCCTTTTCTGTAGCTCCTCGCCGGGACAGAATGAACATGGAGTACAAAGTAAAAGGTTTTTGAGTTTCATCCCTTGAGAGAGTGCTCCAAGAAATATTAGGTAGAAAATAATGATTTTGAATTTTTGTTTCTGTTTTAGATGGTAAATGATTACTTTGGAAAATTTTTAGAGTGTTTAACCTAAATATCTCATCCTAAGCATTTAAAATGTTTATTTTTTAATATAAAAACCTTAAAATGGGGGCACCTGAGTGGCTCAGTTGGTTAAGCGTCTGCCTTCGGCTCAGGTCATGATCCCAGGGTCCTGGGATGGAGCCCCACGTTGGGCTCCCTGCCCAGCAGGGAGTCTGCTTCTCCCTCTCCCTCTGCCCCTCCCTCTGCTCATGCTCTCTCTCCCTCAAATAAAATCTTTTTTTAAAAACCTTAAAAATGTTTTAAATCTTAAGTATCTAAAATATTAAAAACAGGGGCACCTGGGTGGCTTCGTCAGTAGGGCGGCTGACTCTTGATTTTGGCTCAGATCATGACCTGGGGTCATGAGATTGAGCCCTGCGTTGGGCTCTGTGTTGGGTATGGAACCTGCTTGGGATTCTCTCAGCCTCTCCCTCTGCTCTTCCCCCCTGCTCTCTCACCATAAAATAAATAAGTAAAATAAAATAAAATATTAAAAACGAAGAGCAGTTTTTCCCAACTATCTGATAGTGAAGATCAGCATCTGCTTTATAATGTGCTGACCTGTTTGTCCAGGTGAATTTACGCGGGGCACAGCTGATACTGAGTGAACTCATGAGCCCACTGCTCTAGGGATCATCAGGCAGTTGAATACCAGAGGACTGAAATGGACATCAGTCCTTGATGGGTTCTGGTAGTGCTCGTTAATGAAGCCATTCATTTCGGATGATCTGAGAATGACTTTGGATAATCACATGGAAGAGGTGACAGGCAGAAAGACTCCTCCAGATCTCCAACTCCTATTAGTTACCCTCTATTTTTAGGGTCATAATTTCTTCCTTTATTTGAAATTACACAGGAAAAATCATTTTGTCTCTAAAGCATTATGAAAATCCTTGAAAATCGTTTAGGGGTAATTTGAATTCTAGGAAAATGCTTTCAGATTTCTTTGTGTGTGATGTATTAATAGAAAATATTGGACACTCAACGCTGAGAGCATCCCTTATTAGTAAAAAGCCATATAGCTCTTGTTTTTGAGGCCTGCTGCCACCTTTCCTTCGCCAATTGGGGAGAAAAGAGGGTAGTGTAACGGGTTATTTTGGAATATGCAAGACATACGCTGATGAGCTATAATTACATAGTGACATCTTGGGAACTGCTATTTGGATGCTGTTCCCAGCTAATTTATTATTATTTAAAGATGCTGCATTCATATTGGTTTTCAATTACTTTCATTTTTTTCCCATTTCTTTATAACTGGGATCACTGCTATGAGTTTAAATGTCTCAGAGATTTTTCTCTACAACTTGCAGCCAGCTGAATTAAAACTTGTTAAACCAGTCAAGAAGCTAAAGGTAAAGCTCCTTAAGTATTTCTCAAAATCTTCTAATTGCCTCTTGCAGAATGTTTGCTTTGTTTTTGGTGCTTAGCTGTGTCCTCTGTAAGATAGTTTTGATGGATCTTCCTAGGAGCCCTTTGCCCTTTTCCTGAGAGGTGACACCATTTCCCTAAATACTCATCTAAAATGAAATTGCATGAATTTCATTTGTCAAACGTCTAAATGATATATTTGTCAGATGTTTTTGAGTATATCCTGTGAACATAGTCTCTGCTCCCGAGTAACTGACAATGTGTTGGATGACAGGTGTGGGAAGAGGCAAGGGCCATAGTGGGCATTATGGAAGCACCTGGCTTGGGGGGAGGGGGAGGTCTCTCACTTCTCCTCAGGAGTTAGAAGAGGCTTCCTGAGGGAGTAACTTCTCTGCAGAGACATGAGGTCAAATTGATGTTATTCAGAGCCAGGGCATGGGGTGGGGAAGAGCACTATAAGCAGAGGGATCTGTATATCTAACCACAAGGAGATGTGAGAGAGGACGGGCCGCCTCAGGGATCCTGCAAATTCTGAGTAAGACCCAGTGTATTCACAGAATGTCTTCAAATATGGCCGGTTATACTCCTCTTAGATCTGGTGTCCATTCTACTTCTTGGCATCTTTTAGTGCAATAAACCACAGACAGTGTGACAGAGGGAGAAAAAACATTTTGATCTTTACATGTCCTATTTGTATGTTGTAGTGAATTGGAGAAGAGGAACAACTGCAGGTCTGCAGAGGGCATGAAGACATAGCAGAACTGGTGATACTCCCCTTGGAACTGTCATTAAAGCTCGCTGCGGGGTAGCTCAGGACAGCCCAGCACACTGGCCTGTAGCCATAGGGAATCACTTTGCTCTACACTCGCTCAATCTTCATTTGATACTGAAACACACTTTCTGTTCTTCCGAAAGCTTGGTTGGATTACCATGATCAATGGTGCTCCGATTTCCTTTGCACTTGAGATAACTTGAGATTTAGGTTTTACTTGAGATATAAATAGCTGAGGATTTGCATGTCAATTTCTATATAAAAGGTAATTAGACTTCAACTGGTGTCTTAAAGAAAATTTGCCTGAAGTTATTCTGTCCTCTCCTTTCATCTCTTCTCCTGTTTCCTCCCCTCCCCTCTTTTTTCCTTCCCTTTTTCTTCTCTCTTCCTCCTCCTTCCATCTCCCTTTCCTCTCCCTCTCCTCCCCTCTCCTCCTCTTCCTCTTCTTCTTCTTCTCCTTCTTCTTCTCCCGTCTTCCTTCTTCTTCCTTCTTGTTCTTGTTCTTGTACTTGTTTCCGTTTTCTTGTTTTTGTTGTTCTTCTTTGTATTCTTTCTCTGCTTCTCCTTCCTCTTCTCCTACTTCTTCTTCATCCTTTCTCTCTCACTCTCTCCACTGAAGATCAAGGGCTTTTCTACTGATGTGTTCACTCTTAACCAATGTTCAAATTAGCTATCCTCTGAAAACGGGTCAGGCAGAAAGTAATCCTCGTTGAGGTGAGAAAGAGCTGTCAATGTCTGCTGAGGCCTGCAGAGGCAGTAGTTACATTTTACGTTTCTAAAAGATGCAGGGATGCTCCTGATTTTTTTTCAGAGGAAAGACATAAAGCCCTAGGACAACAAAGATAGAAATATCATTGGAATAAGCAGTAGATTCCTTGCTCTGACTTTAATAACTTCATGGCATCTTGGGTGAGCTGGTTTATTTATAAAATATAATATTTGAACTGTGTAAGATATTCAGGGCTTTACCTTTAATATTCTGTAAATCAGTTTTTTTTCTTTTCATTTGTTTGTTCATTTGTATAACAAACATCTGTGAAGAACCTAGAATATTCCAGGAGCTGTGTTAGGTCTAGGAAGTATGAGGGTCGAAAAGTTCTTCAAAGAGCTGGGTGATTTGTAGGGCTTCCACAGGAGTGATAAATCCAGAGTTAAAAGAATGCACGTTAATAGTGGGTTGGGATATGTGCTATGAGAGAGCTATGCACAGGCTACTCCCAAAATGAAGAACACTGTTACCTAATAGACACTGGAGCTTTGAGGCCGTAGGAAGGTTTTACAAAGGAAGAGATGCTTGGTGAGCCTACAATGATCCATAAAAGTCACCTGGGTGGAGGTGGGGATCTGCTCACAAAGAGGTAGAATTGTGAGTGTTTGGTCTGTCTGCAAAAGGCATGTATGTTGGCTAGTGCCAGGCATGAATGTGGAGAGGCGGCTGTGAACATGGACAGGTGGCTGAGGCCAGATACCCATACAGGCCGAGTGTGTCAGGCTTTGGATTTTATCTAAGAGTGGTAGGGAGCTACTGAAATCTTTTCAATCGAGGAGTGGGATAATTATATTTACACTTTAGGACAATCTTTGTGTGCTTTTTGTGCTAAAATGATCAGATTAATGAGGAGAATGACTTCTAACTTTTTCAGATCATTTTGTCTTCTAGGAATATTAAAATTATCTCCAAAAAAGTACATCTACAGGTAAAATTATACCTGTATTGTTGCAGCGTTCATAGGAACCTCCTGAAGCCCATCCATTGATCACAGTGGATAAACTCTTTGTGTTAACATTCTATATTTAGTTTTTCTATTAGTTTTACTTCAGTGGGATTTGTCCCAAACCTGCTTAACGGATCCTGAAATTTTATGTTATCTTTCATATTCTCCATTCAGTTAATGAAACCAAGAGCACATCTCTCACAAGTTCATGTGTAGTCTCTCTCTGACATTATCCACAGCATAAAGTAGGTGAAATAAATAATTCATTGAGACAGCTGTCACTCTAGGGGCTCAGGCTCGGGGCATGCTGAGTCATCAATCTGCTGCCATATGCTGCAATATTCTTCCATATGCTCCCACTCCTCACCTCAGACCAAAGGTACAAGGGGGCAGAAGATGTCCACTAAAGTAGGGGGGCTCGGCAACCAGTAGGCAAGCTGTTAGTGTCCTAGGCAAGCAGGCCAGCATTTAGGGTAAAGGTGCAGTCCTAAAAGGGAGTAAGACAGAGCGAGCTGAGAGCATCATTAAAGGAAGCAGCACACTGGGCAAACAGGGGTGAGGTGGGGCAGTGGCTTGGTAGTGGATGGAAGGGTGTAAAAAGTAAACAGGGTTCGTGGCTGCCCTGCTTCCTGACCCCACCTCTGGGGACGGTACAGAAGAAATGCATTACCACCCCCTGGTCTGTACCCAGGCTGGGATTGTGGCTGTGCTCTTAGTTATAGGCATAACTGGCTGAGGAACTAGAGCAGGGAGTGACATCAGTTGCCTCCCCTTGAAGAGCAGGGAGGAAGAAAGGAACTGAGAAGACTAAAAGTGGTCTCTCTAGAAATACTGCATACTGATAACATAGGCAAAATCCCGTATTTCTTTCTTTCTTTCTTTCTTTAAAGATTTTTTTATCTATTTAAAGGGAGGAGGGGCAGAGGGAGAGAGAGGAAATCTTAAGCAGACTGAGCACAGAGCCCAACATGCCGGCTCCATCTCATGCCCTGGAAATCTTGAAAACCTGAGCTGAAATCAAGCATTGGATGCTTAACTGACTGAGCCACCTAGGCAACCCCAAAATCCTGCATTTCTTGCAGGAAGCTCTACCTGTTCTTTGTGGCCTAGTGGAAGCAATTATGAAAAATGGAAGTTTAGGTGGAAAAAGTACACATTCAGATAGGTAGGTAACTACCTACCTACCTACCAAGATAGGTAGTTGGGGACTCTATTGATTAGAAATGCACGTGCTCGTGGAAGGGAAAAAGGAAAAAAAAAATCAGGCAATACTAATCCATCAGTAAACTTTTGAAAGAATCTACTTCTAGTAACTATTGAAAAAATCTACTTCCAGAAAAATGGTTTTATTCTGAAGACTTAATTTCTATCTGTTGATGGGCATTTTTTTCTATTGGGTAAACTGCATATATCCACCATCATTTAGTTTGATGCTATTGTCATGAAAAAAATATCAATTTTAAGCCAACCAATCCTTAACTATGCAATAATCTTACTGTCTTTATTGTGCCAGTTATTATCCAAGCTAATCCTTTCTTTTCCTTATATTTCAGAAAACAAGTTCAAAACAAGCCATTAAATTTAGGTAAAAACATATTAATTCCGTTTAAAGTGGAGGCAAATAGATGTTGTATCATTGGGAAAAAATACCATTAATCTTTTCAACAAATTTTCAGTTCATGTTCTATTATTTTATTTCAAACTACCTAAATTTAATTTAGAACCGTGATATTGCATGAACATAACTGAAAGTTAAACTATATTCTCTATCGAATAGTATTCTATTATCAGGACCAACTCTTAATTTTAAACCAAGCAATGCCACCCATTTATTAAGCTTCTCTTATGCTCTAACATGAGCAATTGCTAGTAATTTATATAGTAATTTATACCAGATCTTGTGGATCTTGTGAGGATGTAAGTTCTGTTTAAGATGTGGGAAATTCCAGATGTGATAATTCTTTAGAGTGTCCAATACAGTACTTCCCAAGAGAAGTTTAGACATCATTCCAACAAAATTTGATGAGTTGACTGGCACCTCTGTTTTGGGTTCTACTTTAGACCTCTTTAAAGAGGGGGCACCTGGGTGGCTCAGTGGGTTAAAGCCTCTGCCTTCGGCTCGGGTCATGATCTCAGGGTTCTGGGATCGAGCTCCGCATCGGGCTCTCTACTCGGCAGGGAGCCTGCTTCCCCCTCTCTCTCTGCCTGCCTCTCTGCCTCTCTGTCAAATAAATAAATAAAATCTTTAAAAATAAAATAAAATCCTCTTGGATGTGTGTGATCTAGGTTCTCAGTCTTTTCATTTCTATCTCTCTTCCATCAACTCATCCTGTCATGTTCTCAAATCAAAACACTGCTCTATAATAACTTGGAGTTTGGGTGAGTGCCATGCCCACCCTGAGTTCTCATCTCAGGTGGCAGACCGAGTGGTCTTGGATACTTTTCTAATCAGTTTTTTTTTCCATTGTCAAATTCTCATTTTATTTTCTAAAACCTACCTACTCTGCCAGAATTTGCCCCATAATAAGTATGCTTCATAAAGGCGCCCTGCTGTGGGAAAGTTTAGAGGAGGTATGCATTGATGTACCGAGTTAAGGTCCCAATTGAACATGCTCAGTCACAAGACGAGTCCTTTAGAAAGTAAGTGATAGTGGGTGGTATTTTTCCTCTCTGCTAATGTGGGATTAACCTAAATACACACATAGTATACCAGGTGGTAGTAGCCTTTGGTCTCCCGGTAGAATTTTTGAGACAAAGAAATGGCCGTGTTTCTTCGTCTAATTGCCCTCCAGAAGCAGAATTCCTTTATGAGGTAATTACTTATTCACAACTTATCCAGGAAATTACATTACTTTGTAATCTTGCCTGATTTACAAGCAAGGGTAAATCTGCTCCCATCAGACCTTTCTGATGATGTCCTTACCTGTGGGTTAGTAAGACAACTGACTGTACATGATAGTCTGTTTCCCTTCCTGTTTTATAATCCTTAAATGGATTGCCTCCCTGTTGACTCTGCTTTATTTTTTTTGTTTCTGTTGTGTATGTGTGTGTACGTGTGTGTATTTAATTGCCTGAACGTAGCTCAGTAAATTTTTCCCATCACTGTATTTAATAATGAAAGATGGCAGGACATTTGTATTTGCTCTTGGTCTTGGTTTTTCACTCAGTCCCTTTCAAGTTCAAATTTTGCTCAAATTTAATGAGAATAAATTGCCAAAGGAGTTATCGATTATAGGAGAATTGTTTGCTATCTCAGTCAGGCAGCAATGAAAGAGGGAAATTCTGGGTGGCCTACACTGTATTTCTAATTGACAAGAACAAAATGATTCTATTCTAACTGATGGAAACAGAGCACTGAGAACAATGACCAGAATAAAAGGGGTTAGAATTTGAACTCTTGTTCCAAAGCTAGAGCTATTTTGGTAAATTTAAATGGAACTATTTCAGATGATCAGTGATTTAGAGGTGCCACCCAGCCTCTTCCTGAAATAGTCTATTAACAATGAATTAACAAATAAAGCAGGTCGGTCAGTAGAATGCAGTCTCTACTGTGTTTTCTCCAGGATTTTGCTACACTAATGGTTCTCAACTGGGAGCCATTTTGCTCCTTAAGGGATATTCGGCTGTGTCTGCAGATATTTTTAGTTGTTGTCATAATTGGGGGATAGTGCTATAGGCATCTATTGGGTTGAGGCCAGGGATGATGCTAAACATCCTACTGTGCACAGGACAACCCCCCCCCCACCAGAGAGAATTATTTGGCCCCAAATATCAATAGCGTTGCTGTTGAGAAACTCGTGAGCCGTTATCAATAGCTATGACCAGATGTTAGGTATCTACTCGAATCTGATAGAGATTATGTGGGGAATTGTAGCCATCACTGCTTTTGGGGAATCTTAATAAAATAGAAAGCTTCTTCTGGGGTTTGGGCAGTGATTTGTTATTCGGGGTTCCTGAGTTCCCCTGACACCTCCTGCAAACCCAGTGCCTAGGAGTTTTAGGATCCTGGTTCAGTCCCTGAGACTACGTGTGACTGATATTCAGTTGTCACCTCACGACTGATCCAGAGCTCTGGCAGAACCCCCTAATGACTTTGCCTTTCTCCTGAGTTTTGGGCAATTTTAGAACCCTCCCACACAACCTGGATTCTGGATTTGTGCCATGGGCACTCACCATCAGATTAACTAACAATATTCACTACATTAACTTTATAAAGGCAGCTATCTATGATATATTTTGGGAAGCTTTTGGATTACTTGGGGGGCATTAATGTAATCAGAATTTTTTTTCCAAATAATGGAGAAATTCACTTTCATTGACATGATCACCTGTGGCCTCTATTGCTGGGGGTAGAAATCTTTACTGTTATTTTTTCTTTCTGAAACTAGTGAATTTCCTACTGTAGCAGAGCTAGATCTCACCATGGTGGCATCCTCCATAGAAATGCATGTCAACCGTTAGGATGTGTCCTGCTTTAGTGTTTCTCAATGAAGCCTACATTTGGCAAGTGATTCATCTTTTCTCTGTGGTTGCGACTGTGCCTAATGCCAGCTCCCTTCTTTTTTAACATGGTCCAGACAGATTGGATTAGCCTTATAGATATTCAGGTATCTGGATCAGTAATAAATTGTGGCCGGGCCAGTCTAGCATTATGTTGACTTAATTTTATCCATTTGTAGGTCATAACCTGTGTAGGCTGAGATACAGAAGATCAAGGAAAATGAGTTTTGTGGGTGGGTATATTTCAGCTGTAATTTATCAGCAATGTTTAGATAATGGTGTACTTTTGCCAATAAAGGGAGTATTGTTTGAGGATTCGATGAGGCTTGGTAGAAGGACCATTTTGGCGACCTCATTTGGGGGATGCTGAAAGAGAAGTCTAAAAACACTCATGTAAAGGAAGTGGCACCTAATGGGACTACTGGGTTGCCCCCACTCCACCCTGCGTCCCTGCCTCCAGTCTGTAGGTACCTCTGGGTGAATTAGACAAAATAGCCCTCTATCAGTGCACTCCTGTGAGTGCAGAGCTCAATCAGGAAGAAAGAGAAGGCCCACATGCTCCAGACGCCATGGCCGGCCCCCTGCTAGATGTTCACCCCACTCACCTCCTGGCCTCTGTCCTTACTGCAGTGCACAAACTGTGAACTGTATGCAGCAGCCCTGAGAACTAAAGAAAGACTGTTTTGTCATGAGATCCTCTTTCTCAACATTTTAAAGAGATTGAATCTGGAAATGAGTAAAAGCAAAAACCAAAAAGCCAACAGAAAATGTTCTTAGGTAACCAACAAAGCTTTCACAAAGGCCACGGAGGACCATAAATGCCAATAGCCTTCATTCAGAACCTACTGACTGCAAGTAACAGCTGACCGATTGATGGCAAGAGAGAAGACAAAAGATTAAGACAGATACCCAAGCCATCAAAAGCAGCAGCCTGAAGGAGCCTTTTACCTTCATCTCCACAGTCCCTAAGGGCAGAGATACTGTACCAAGTAATGACTGTTTATAACATTCATGTTTATAATGACTACTCGGAGTCATAAAAACACTGAATTATTTTCAGAGGTTTTATTGTTAATGGTTGGCATTTTGAAATGTTGACATATATAGGAGGAAGTTCTAGTTATTGTGAAAATTCTTAGGATGGTTAATCTCTTGATGAGATTAAGCAAAGAATGACAGAATAAAGTAATATAGCTATCATTTTGTTGTAACATTTATAAGTAAAGGAGTAACATTGTATAGATCATTCTTTAGAATGAACCATTAAATAATTAAATATTCCAAAATACATTTTGGAGATAGAGCAGTAGTAACATGCTAAATGTCCAGGAAAATATTTCTCAAACTCTGTTCAGTGAAGTATTAGATTATGAAGATGTTAATTAGAGTTCCCTGAAAAAAATATTCCTTGGATAAATGAATATGGGAAACGCTCAGATAACAAATAAACACATTTCTTTGTTGCGGGACTCTTCAGGGTTTATAATATGTTAACATGCATTGTGGCTCCCTAGGAGAGGAACATAATATGAACATCTGCCACGTATATAAACTCATGATTAAAACTCATCTCTACTTTGCCTATTCATCCCTTTACGTATTTGGTGGGGGTGATCTCTGGATGGAGATTTGGGTGGTTTTGGGTGGTTTTGGGTCGTATTGGATGCCCTGATATTTGATCACTCTCAGGTGACAGAATTCTTGTTGCAGTGAAAACAGACTTATTTCAGAAAGCATATGTATGATATCCTGTGTATAATTACACTTCTAAACAAGTACAGTAACTCAGTCTTGGACTTCTCCTAGTGCAGGTGTGGTTCAGGTTGGATGCCTTAAGTCCCAGGGAAGTGGTGGCTGTCCTCTCATTGCTCAACAGCACTATTGGCAGCTGTCCCTTAATGTCCTGACAGGGTGGGGTATAGGTAAGGGGGTAGGTAAGGCAGGTAAGCTCTGCTGCTTTGGTCTCATCTTGGCCCATATTAAGGCTTTCCTTCTCTCCTTCTGTTGCTTTCTTTTTTTTTTTAATCTTTTATTTTTTTTTTTAAGATTTTATTTATTTATTTGACAGAGAGAGAGAGATCACAAGCAGGCAGAGAGGCAGGCAGAGAGAGAGGGGGAAGCAGGCTCCCTGCTGAGCAGAGAGCCCGATGCGGGGCTTGATCCCAGGACCCTGAGATCATGACCTGAGCCGAAGGCAGAGGCTTTAACCCACTGAGCCACCCAGGCACCCCCCTTCTGTTGCTTTCAAAAGTTTCCTTTCCCTCAGTTCCACTGACCCAGAACACATGCTTCTTTCTGCCTGAGGTGATCTCTTCCCACACTTTGGGTAAAGATACCTCTCTCCTCATTCTGCCAAAGTCTCCTCTTCCAGAAGGAGGCCTATGTGGATGGGACCAAGGCCTGCTTGGTGTCCTGACTGGCTTTTCTCTGGTCTGGGGGGAGCACTTATGCCTCCCGCCCCTGCTGAGCCTGGGAGCACAGGTCATGCTGGGTCTGCCTTCAAAGGACATGGTGAGCCCTTCTCCTAGCCCACAGTAATCAGAGCTAGGACCTGTTTCAGGTGTTTCCTAGGAGGAAGAGGGAAATGTTACTGCATTCTAACTCTGAAGAGATCTTTTCTGTATCTTTACTCTCGCCAGAGAGTTTAAGAGATGCGGAAGAGCTGCCCAGGATGCTTCTCTTCCTAAATTCCGCTTAGGGATTGGGGGGCAGGGAGAGGGTGCTCTCTCTCTCGCCCACTTGAGTATCTGATCACTACTGGAGTCAGACCGGCGTGCACATTTCCATACTGAACACATCAACTCTATTTCCCACCCCTCTCCTCTTATTCAAATCTTGAGTATCTTAAAGAAGCTACATGTACTCTAAACTTCTGTAACCAGTGCCTGTCTGTGGCATTTCCTCATTTTATTTTAGTTGGTAAAGAAGTGCACATTAGTAATTTCTAAGATTCTAAAAGATATAGTGTTTTCTATTTCTTTATACATATCCCATAATGCTGATTATAGTTCCCTGAAAATATGGTATATACTAATTTAATACTGATTGATTGAAGCATAAGAGGGCCAGTCATAAATTGTCTCACAAACCTGGCTGGGAAGTGTAACTCACTTTTCCCCACGGGTAACTGGGATTTGTGTTTCTCTGTATCTGAATTTGTTCTGCCTTCTCTGCCGATGCCACCCCCATGCTTTTCAAGGGCTTCTGCACATGTGTGGATCAACATGAGTGCTTGCCAACTCATTTTGACTTAAAAAGTTGACACATACATTTGTGAAGTATTGTTTGCTTTCCTTTGTTCGATGTTTGAGGACTAATTGGTTGTGGAACTCTTAACAACATCATCGTGATTGCAAGGTAGCATAGCAATCTTATAACATGAATAGTCTTGCTTCTTCAGTGTTCGTATTTATTATGATCACTGTTAACGTTTATGAGAGGTCATGTTACAAAAGCAGTGATTTAGAAATTAAGGAGAGATGAATTCTGGGAATAGCTCTCCCTTAAGGTGCTAGGTATCTTGGCAAGGTCACTGGAAGTCTCTGTGCCTCACTACTTTACTGGGACAAAAGGAAAATGTTAATGTCCACCTCCTACATCATCTATTTTAAAAAGAAAGAAATAAAACAAAATATTAATAATGTTTTATATATCATGTTCAGTTGCAGGTAGCTTTTCAAGTAGTAAGTAGG
Organism: Potos flavus; assembly: GCA_028534135.1. Taxonomy (NCBI): domain Eukaryota; kingdom Metazoa; phylum Chordata; class Mammalia; order Carnivora; family Procyonidae; genus Potos; species Potos flavus. The sequence goes on from CM052883.1 coordinate 7,756,608, forward strand.
AAAAATGAGGATGTGGTTTTAATCGATTATAAGCTGCTAAATTAATGCTTTCCTTATTATACTTTTAAATAAGATGCAGTGGATCTCTCCTGCACGTGGATTTATCCTTGAATATTGAACAGAGACCACATTTAGGTTATCAAATAACACTTTAAATTCATATCTCAATTCCCATTTTGTTTTTTGAGGATAAAAGAAGGCTCTAACACATGTAGTTTATTAAACACATGTTTTATTAAATGAGGTAATGCTGTCAGTTATTGATTTACTCTAGTGGAGAGTGTGTGTTCAATAAGTGTTATTATTATCCTATTATAATTTTTTTCATAAGGATCCCATAGGAATAAAAGCTAGAAAAAATAATATCAAAATGTTAATGGTAGTTGAGTTAGCGATTGTGGCTATTTTTTTTTTTTTATTTCCAAGATGTCATTATTTATTTGTAATCAACTCCTTTCTTCATCTAAGATTCATTCTATTGAATGCCTGCTGTGTGTCAGGCCTTTCAGTAAGCTCTAGTCATCCAAATGTGGGTAAGACAAACATGGTCACTTCCCTCATGAAACAGTCTACATTGTATGAAGACTCACTAGAGAGACTTCAAAGAAAATTTCTGATAATTGTTCTTGTGTTCTCTAACAGATTCTTTTTTTTTTAAGTTGTTATATTCAATTAATGAATCATTGAACATTATATCAAAAACTAATGATGTACTATACCTTGGCTAATTGAATTTAAATACAAAAATTATATTGTTGTGTTAAGTACACTCAACATTGCTATAAGCTTGGCAAGACATACCTCTATTACTCTTCTGGAGTAATTCCTATAGTAACCTTTAACAGTGGACATTCAAGTCAGATCAAGTCCGTTTTTCAGATATGATTAAATAACTCACCCAAGCACAGGGAGGCAGTAGAAAGCAATGGGATCATTGAAAGAAGGGGCACATGCAAGGCTGATTTGCCTACTGGTTGTGGTTTCTGAAGAACAATGAAATAAATGTTTCTGTGCCTTTCCTTAAGGGGGGAGCAACTCCTTTTCTTTTCTTTCCTTTTGACATTGATTAGACATAGTTGGTAGTTTCCACATTTTATGTAATAAGAACAAATTGGTGGTTTTTCTACAATGTGTTTGAAGGGCTATCATTGTGAAGTTATTTCATTCCCTGGTTCAGATACATTTAACATTTTTTTCCTTGTGTGCTTATGTGTTTTCATAGAAACATATGTGTTTTTTCCTTAGAAAGGCTATTCGACTATCCTAGGATATTTGCAGTAGAGGACTCCTCCACACAGCCTCTGCCAGGACTGAGGCATAGTTTCCTTCACTACATGGGATCCAGCATATTTCACTGTTATTTTCAATATCCTTTATTTTACAGGAAGATATATTTGCTTCCCAAAGCCATTTGTGGTCAAGTAATCAATGGATTTAAATCATAGCTGGCCTACGTTCTTCCCATTTTACCACTCATTTTGTTAATGTAAAGGAGAGGCTGCTGTGACGGAAAGACCCCTAATGATAATCACTTGAACACAGAAATTTACTTCCTCTTCTATAATAGTCCAACCAACTTCCTGCGACTGCTTAGCACTGTTTTGGGGAGGGCATCCATATACCCAGGTTCTTTCCATATTGCTGCTCGAGCTCCTCTGGGGTTTGTCCTGATGTTCACGGTTAGAGCTGGGTCATGGTTCTATCTCTGTTCTAGTTTGTGGAAAATGGGAAAGAAAGAATGGCGGATTGCATGCCCAAGGTCTTATGGACAAGATGTGGAAGTGGCGTATATTTTCACTCACTTCCATGGGTAAGAATTTAGTCACAATACGCCCAACAGCAAAGGAAGCTAAGAGGAACTGTCTCTAGCTACGCCATGTGCCCAGGGCAAGAGCAGAGGACTGATTCTGAGGGAAATCTAGCAGTCTGCCCCACATTGGAAGGAATGTTACTCTAAAAAGATAAGATTGGTTGAACAACTACATTTCCAACCAAAATACTGGGAAAAGGGAAAAGGCTAAATATGCAAAGTGAATATGTGCAGAGGAGACACTACCATGTCACTTTGTGGTAGAGGACAGGGCTTGGCTCTTTCTCCTGGTCAGGATCTTTTTGTCAAAGTTACAGATTTAAGCACCTTTAAATATTAAATGTTACATATATTTAACATATAAATAGAAATTTAAATATGACATGTAAATATAATGTTTCCCCTATTGCCTGAGGAATGCTAGAGAAAGGGGGGGTACTGGGAGGAAGGCTGGTTAGGACCTCTGTGAGCTCAAAACTTACTCAGTTTTACAAATCTTTTATGTGTATTTCATTTTATTTTAGACTCTCAAATTAGGTTATTCTGATCATTCTCATTATACAAATGCTTTAGACTTGAAATTAAGGCCAAGGAATAGAAGGGGAAGGGTTTGGTTTCCTGGTATCAAAAGCCACTGTACCACTTTGGGGTCTCAGAGTCTGAAGATAGCCTTTAGTTTACTTTCCATTTTCAGGTTGCCAAGAATAAAGATTCTTTAAATCTTAAATACAAAGCAAGCAAAACTTGCCTGGCTTGTAGAAAATTATTTCCTAACTAAAAATAAGACTCCCTGGCAGGAGCTATTTGCTGGATCAGAGCTTTAGGCCTTCTCATTGGCAAAGCTTGTCTCCAGCGGTTTGTCTATCCTCATTGTACTCCAAACAAACACTTTCCTTCTTCATTAAGTGGATTGTTCCATAGGTGATGGGAGGACAGGTTGGCCGCTACTCATGGAAAGAACTTTTTTAATAATTGAAAAAAATAGACTATCTTCATGTTGAAGTTCTAGAGCTCAAATTAGCAAAGCAGGTGGACAGATATTTTCTCTCTAGCCTAACTCCAGGGGATTCTGAGCTGTCTTTGTTGGTTGTCCCAGTTCCTTTTGAGTGATATTCAACAAAGAAATCTGCATCTTTTAACTTGATTGTTGTTTCTTCTAAAGAGATCTTTTATGGTGAGGAAAGAACAGGGCTGCCATGTTTGGCTGCCTGGATTGTACAGGGTACAATTCCAGGACAATCCTGGGAAAGTGAAGGTATCAAGTGACGCCTAGAATTTCTTGTTTATGGGGTAAAGGTATATAGAATTTGAAATTGTGCTCCCTTTATTGCGGGGTGGCTCACTCATAAATGTAGCCTGTTCTTTTGTGCACAGAATAATAACAGGCATTGTATTGCCTGAGAGATAGAGTCTTCCAGCCAGGGTGTGCAAGAGTGTCTCTTTCTCTACAACCATCCAACCAGAGGTTATTATCAATCTGGTGGGAAATATGGCCTTTGATTCTTTTAATTCGTATTTTCCTGATTCTTGGTAAGACTGAAAATCTTTACTTCTGTTTGCCGGACCTTTGCATTTCTTTTGTTTTTTCTGGGAATTATCTTTTCAGAACTTTTGCTCATTTTAACATTGGGTTGTTTACCTTTCTCTTAATAATTTGTAGAGAAGAGAATTCTTTTCCTGTTACAGACCTTAAATATTTTACTTCTATGTATTTTGATAATACTTTCCTCAATAAGAGGGTAAACATTAATGTATTGTTTCTGCTCATTTTATATTTCCATCAATGTTTGAATCTTCAGTCCTTCTGGAATTTGCATGTATTATTCTGAGATGGGGGTTTACCTGCCTTCCTCATTTGCCTTCCCTGTAGCTGTTTCCCCAGAAACACTTAAAGAATGGCCCCTGGCTGGGGAGGGCTGGGGCCGCCATTGCAGGACTTAAAGGCTGTGTGTTTCTTATGATGCTACTTTGTGACAGAACAGACTGGGAACCAGATGTAGTGGGAAACAAAGAACATTGGTCTATTATTTTTAAAAGATTCGAATATCCACTCTCGAACTTGCTGAAAATGTTTTAGTTGGGCAATGTTATATAGGACAGGTAGGAAGGGAAGATTGTTTTTCAGGGTGAAGACAAGCCTTTATTATATAATGTGTGAGCCAAGGAAAGCATGATTTCATAGCGCAGAGAGTAGCAGGGATAACAGAATGACTGCATTTGGTTGGCCATATGCTTTATATTCTGTCTAGAGTTAAGATCGCTCTACAGAGATGTTTTATCTGTAACCTCTGAGCGCCTGTTCACAATGTTGCTGAAAGTTATATATACTATCTAGGAGAAGGGTTTTCTCCCTGTGATGCCGATAAAAACAGTAATGCCGGTGCAGGAAAGACACCAGAGTTTCTGGTAATATCCTTGAGCTAGGCTATGCCCAGAAGCGGTAAATGCATTGTGTTCAAGTTTCTATTGTAAAATTGCACATTCTGGGAGTGTTTCTTTGAAAGGAAGGGTCTTTTTCTAATCAGACTAAAATACTAACATAGCCTTTGTGCTCTCCCTGTGAAATTACATTCTCGATCATTCAAACCTAATGGCATGTTTTTGGAAGACTTTCCTGCTTCCACTGACATTTTTTTTTTCCAAAGGTATATTTTCTTAAACTTTGTGTTGGAGGAGAGGAGCTTCTTTTTCTCCTTTTGGAAGGTAGCCTATTCTGAGTGGGTGAAGAATAAAAAAGTAATTAACATAATGTCGGAGGGATCACAGTAAGAAAAGTAAATAAGAAGTTACAGACCCCAGTAAAACTGTGTCCAGATTTTCTTGGTCATTTAGTGACTCCATTTGTCTGGAGTACTTCCAGAGGCCAAACGAGCCCCTCTTAGATAAGGACCTGATTTCATAACCCTCATCTCTTTTTTTCAGCTTGCAGGTGATTGCTGTGTTAGTCAGATGTGCAGCTAATGCTACAAATGCTTACACCCAATTTAGCAATTCAAGTTAACCTCATTCAAATCCCAAAGTGGAAACTTGGTTGTAGTCTTCCATCAGCTTTGCTGCTCTGCGTGGCCTTTGGACCAGCAGCATCAGGATCACCTGGGAGCTTGCTGGGAATGTCCCACCCTAGACCTAGTGAATCAGCATCTGCATGCTTTTTCCAGGGTTCATGTTTGAGAAACAATGTTCTGCATCACTAATAGACCAAACATTACTTGAATCTTAACATCTATTATCTTTAGCTCATTTGAAAAATAATATCTCACATATGTCCTGATGTTCTAAAAGAAAAAAGAAAAAAAAACAAAAGCCCCGTTTTGCCAGAATATGATGAAAGGGAAGAATCCACAGAAACCAGTAAATAGAAATGTATTCTTTGCAATAGCTGGCCCAGGGCTTTGCAGCCTGGCAAACCTGGGCTGGAATCCTGGTGTTACGATTTACCGATTTACCGGTTTCTTCACCAGGAAGTTGGTTTAACCTTTTCTCCACCCTCAGCTGAAATGAAGTGTTCTCTCAGTTCCATAGTCTTTTGATCCCACAGCTTTCCGCTATGCCAAACTGGTAAGCAAAATAGTTTGTGTGTGTACAAATTATATTCAGTCAGTTTTCCTTTCAATAACTTACATTTTATTCTAAGTACAGACATAAACCAGACACACAGACACGTAACTGAGCTAAGGGAAAATCCGTGTAAAAGCATTCTTAGGTTTTTTGTTTGTTTGTTTGTTTTAAAGATTTTATTTAATTATTTAAAACAGAGAGCGCTTGTTCGCATGAGCAAATACAAGCAGAGAGGGAGAGGGAGAAGCAGACTCCCCGCTGAGCAAGGAGCCCGACACAGGGTTCAATCCCAGGACCTGGAGATCATGACCTGATCCGATGGCAGATGCTTAACCGACTAAGCCATCCAGGCACCGCAAAGCACTCTTAGGTTATTTTAACAGTTTAAATTACATTAATAAGTTTCCAATTAAATATTTTACCAACTTGCTCTAAAAAGGAATCAGTGACCCTGGCTGTCAGCTGTATCACCGTGTCTATTTCTAACCTAACTTCCTGGCTGTAACAATATGGAGGGACTTTTGGTGAAGGTATAAGGCCGACATATTTTGAGTATTTACCTTATTATAAACTGTGTCCATAAATGTTTCTTAGAGAGAAAGGCAAGACAATTTCAGCTTCTTTCTGAAATATCATCTGATTTAGGTATGAGATATGTAAATTAATTTTCATTAAAAAAGACCTAGTGCCAGGCATGCTGATGAAATGTGCATCTTTTGTAATTTAGAATAACATCCCAGAAAGAAAATATCTCTGCGAGTTACATGGAGGTAGAAAGATAGGATATACAAGATAGTACAGAAGATGGAAACATTCTTCATATTCTACATATTTTTAGTTGTCTCTAGAAAAGTGCCTGCAACCTGTTTTATCTTGAATTTTGGCATTTGTTAATCATTGGATTAACCTTTATTTCATTTTCTTAAAGCTGTCATATTTTCTTGTTGAATAATCTCTTCAGTATATTTCACAGTGTTTTGACTTGGTGCAGTTTTACAATATGAATTTCTTATGACTCAATTATTTCATTTAGTAAGCATGTCAATTTAGTTAAGAGACAAATTTAATGATGATAAAGAAAATGTCGCCCATTATGCACAAGCCAGACACATAAATGGTAATTAACTAGATCTGGGAGGAGTATAAATAGCTGCATAATTAAAATTTAAGTAGATCTTAAAAACATGATTATTCAGGTAATATATGTCCCTAATACTAGTTCGGAGTGGATGCCAACACACTGATTTCTCAATACACGTGGTCCAAAGCCCTGCATATGAATCTATAATTATAAATCAAAAAACTTTGCTATTGAATTTAACACGTTTAAGAGATGTTTGAGATTTATTATTTTAGTTGCTTGTTAATTTACAGAAGATTAGAGTTTTCAGGTGTTAATTCTTCACTGTGAAATCTTTACCTGGAAAGCCTGAAGACAATTTAAAAACATTTAATTTATAGCTTAGATGATTTAAATATTGTTGGTAGTATTACTTTTTTTTTTTTCTTGATTCGAGTCAGGTTTGGAACCCTTTCTGTCTGAAAGGGAAAAATCCCAGATGGTTTAGAAATAGGTGCAAATACTGGTTCTGTTGAAATCTAGTTAGCTCCAGCTGGTTGTCCCTCCCTTTCAACATAAGTTACAATGTGACACTCAAGGCTCTCAAGGGCGTGGCAGTGCCCTGCTTGCTCAGATGAGGAATGACCACTTTCCTTTTCATTCCCTTGGAGTTAATCTTATGAAGAATCTCTGTAGGACTTTTCCTGGTGCTGGAGAAAGACCCCGGGGGCCCAGTCCCCTCTGCAGGGAACCTGTGCCTGCCCATCTTTTACCGGTCTACCTACATGGAGCCATCCCACCTCATTTTTTTCTGATGTGCTCAGAGAGAGAACAATATGAGTCTCTAGGGTCCCTAATTATGGGTAAACGCATGTGGGAGGTCTCAGGGTTGCGACAGATTATGAGAAAAGTCTTCCTCGTGGGGGACGAGCACCCACACGCAATAAGAGTGCAGCCTGCAACACTTCTAGGCTTATTTGGGAAGAGGACTGCCAATGGGGCCATACAGGGGAATCCCAGTCACAGAGCAGCAGAGGGGATGGAGGACAGGCCACTGCCCCAAGCCCCATGTCTGTCCACCAAGGAGGTGAAGTGAGTGGTGGGCCCGCCGAGCACTCAGCGTCCACCAGCCCAGTCTTCTCTGGTCTTGCTGATGGACTTGATCTGGCAGAGTGAAGGAAGTGTCCCTGTGCCTGCTGTAGATAGGCAGCCCCAGTAAGGGTTCTGGATCTTTCTCCATGTTGATGCTTCATGCCCATTGATACAGGTAGACTGAAAGAAAATGCTCTTACTGTCTAGCTTTCTTTTTGTTCAGTGTCTGTCCTGGGAGCCAGGTACACTTCTAACTCTATCTCACAGGGCTTCTTTCCTAGAGGAGGATAGCCCTGGGCTAAGCAGGTGACATGGTTGCCGTGGATGCCATGATCCATGCTGGGGGAGGCCAAGCACAGTCCAGAAGCAAAGCTCTTCTTCCCACTCCCCAGGAGAGCTCTACTTACTTTAAAGCTCTCACAGTACTGTCTGGCTTCCCAGGACAATGCACTTGGACCTATTCCTGCCCAAATTTTTACTCTTGGAATGAATTGGGTCAGGCTTTTTGTATGCTTACTGCAAGTAAATTTACCATTTACTACAAGGATGGGGAAAGAACATGGTCACCAAGTATTGATGGATTAATTGTTATATGCAGAGTTTTTCCTGAGGCTCTTGAAGCATTTTCTTTCTGGAGAAACCTTTATTTTAGGCCATTCCTAATTACTTTTCCCTATTTTCATTTTTGACCTGGTGATCCCGAAGTTTAAAGACAGCGATCGTACATCCAAATATCGAGTTGTCCTAAACAGGCACACTTTTCTCTAGAAAGTGTGCTTTACTAGCTAAGAAATAAGGGATCAAGATATGAGAAAAATAAATGTTCTTTCTGTATTCACATCCCCTATGACCATAAATGTGGTAAGGAGACCACTTTAAAAAAGTCACAATTTCATTATATATCTTTATATATCCCTTGGGTGGTCCTTTTTAAACTTTAATGTGTACACAAATCTCATTCATGGTGGCTCTTATTAAACGAGGTCTAGGGGGAGCCTGATATTCTCCAAATCTAATAAATATCCCAGGTCACCTGGGTCCTACTGGCCCCCAGACCAAGCTTTGAGTAACAATGGTGATCAGTGGATAATTTTATTTGGTTATATTGCTAGCTGAGTGGAGATTACATCTACGAATTATTCATGATTTTTAATTTATTCATTTGTAAAACCTTAATGACATGCTAGAATTTTGATATTACCTTACATGATTAATAAATGTTATTATTTGGCATGATTAAATATTACAAGAAATATAAATAGATCAAAAAATATAATTTCCAAGGGAATAAATGCTGCCAAATTTTTTTTTACTTTTGTTTCAGAAATCTGCTGGAAATATATGCAATAGAATTTGTGCATAAACTAAATTTATGGGTCAGATAATTATCAAATGATACATGATTTTGACTAGACAGGAGAGATCTCCCTCTTTGTGGCTCTTTCAGTATGAATTTGGACAGCATCTTGTATGTTTAAATCATTGACATAGATACACATGAAAAATGAGAATCAAAATTTTTGATCTTTTTGATTTAATTTTAATCAAAATCATAAAAGATTTTTATTTCTCTCAACACCGTTTATTTATTTTTATTTTTTTAAAGACTTATTTATTTGAGAGAGAGACAGAGAGAGAGGGTGCAAGCAGAGGGAGGGGCAGAGGGAGAGGGAGAGAGAAAGTCCTCAAGCAGACTCCTGGCTGAGCACGGAGCCCGATGCAGGGCTTGATCTCACCACCCTGAGATCGTGACCTGAGCCAAAATCAAGAGTTAGACACTTAATGGACTGAGCCACCCAGGTGCCCCTCAACAGTGTTTTAAACCTTCACTGATTCTCAGTCTTTTGTATACACTATTTAACTATCTACAGAAAGTAAGTGCGATTCCAAGTTTCTGTGTCTTATAACTTATGTACACCACTGAGGAGATATCAAACCATCAACTTTCATAAGGTCAGATATAATTTATGAATAATATGCATTTAATATGTCTGACATACATATATATGATGTATCAATATTGATACATACACATATTGATGTGCATGAATGAAATATGTATAGAGCTTGAGAGAATAATTCTGAACTCTTTAAACCTAGCCATTTAAAAAATGTTGGAAATCACCTACCAATTTTTTAATATTTCATTGTGTTAAAACATACATAACATAAAATTTACCATCTTAATAATTTTTACATGTACAGGCGTATTGCTGTGCAACCATTACTACCACCGCTCTCTGGAACTCTTTCAAAGTCTTGCAGACTGAAAATCTGTCTCCTTTAAACAACAACTTCCTGCCCCCACCCCCAGAAACCACCATTTTACTTTGAATTTGACTATTCTATGTGTCTCATACAAGTGGAAAATTGTCTACTACTTTGTAGTCAAGTATGAAAGTACCTAATTTACTTAATGGTTGTATATAGGTGCTCAAAAACTTGACAGGAAACCAGTTAAAACACGTTAAAGTCAGCATGATGCAAAGCAAAGATGCAAGAACCCAGTTTCTCATGGACTGTATTATTTTGTTTGTCAACAACAATAAGTGTTGTGTTGAAGTGGCTAGGCTTTCTACTAAATCAAGAAAGCAGGGCACCTGGGTGGCTCAGTGGGTTAAAACCTCTGCCTTTGGCTCAGGTCATGATCTCAGGGTCCTGGGATTGAGCCCTGCATCGGGCTCTCTGCTTGGCAGGGAGCCTGCTTCCCCCTCTCTTTCTGCCTGCCTCTCTGCCTGCTTGTGATCTCTCTCTCTCTGTCAAATAAATAAAATAAAAAATCTTAAAAAAAAAAGAAAGAAAGCAGAATGATGTTACAGAAGACTCTCACATCTGCTGCTCCCTTCAGCTGGGAGGAAATCAAGGGGTTGAACCAGAGATGATCTTCTAAGCTCATTCATTTGTCCAGCAATGTAATTGGAGCTCTTCATTTGGTCAGGCTTTTTTATAGGTTCTGGGGGTACAGCTGTGAAAAGAACAGAAAGAGATCCCTGTCCTCGGGGAACTTTCATTCTAGTGGTGGAAGCTAGACAAAAAGTAAGCCCAATTTAAGAAATGATATTGTGTATTAAATGGTGAGGAATGCTTCAGTAAACAATGAAGGAAAGGGGAAGGGGATGGTGTGAGGTGCGACCAGTGAAGGCGAGAGGGGTTAAGACTTCAGGGAAGAGAAGACAGATTCTGTAAGGAAGACTCCAGTGGAGGGAACAGCAGGTGTAAGAGCTCTGAGGTGGGGTAGACATGCCAGGAGCAGCAAGGACAGTACTGGCGCCAGAGTCGATAGTGAGGGGACAGGGGGAGACGATGAGATTGGAGAGGTAACAGAAGGCTAGAGCACCTTGTAGTCAATTTCTTTCGTTCGTTCTTTCTTTCTTTCGTTCTTTCTTTTTTCTTTCTTTCTTTCTCTTTCTTTTTCTTTCTTTCTTTCTTTCTTTCTTTCTTTCTTTCTCTTTCTCTTTCTTTCTTTCTTTCTTTTTTCTTTCTTTCTTTCTCTTTCTTTCTTTCTTTCTTTCTTTCTCTTTCTCTTTCTTCCTTTCTTTCTTTCTTTCTTTCTTTCTTTCTTTCTTTCTTTCTTTCTTTCTTTCTTTCTTTCTTTCTTTCTTTCTTTCTTTCTTTCTTTCTTTCTTTCTTTCTTTTCTTTCTTTTCTTTCTTTCTTTCTTTTCAGGAGAGAGAAAGTGTGTTTGTGGAGGGAGAGCCTGGGTGGCTCAGTCAGTTAAGCGTCTGACTCTTGATTTCTGCTCAGGTCGTGGTCTCAGGGGCATGAGATTGAGCCCTGTATTGGGCTCCACACTGGGCATGGAGTCTGCTTAACATTCTCTCTCTCTCTCCCTCTGTCCCTCCCCTGCCTTAAAAAGAAAATAAAGTGATTATAAAAGAAAAGCATAATTGAGAAACTAAAAGGACATTGTATCATGTTCATTTTTGTGACTAAATATATGTTAAAATATAGATTGCATGCATTAGGGAATCATGAGTAGGTCAGATTCCTCTCATGACTTGGGATTTGTGATTCTTATATTTTTGCATATAAAATCAACTTGTTCATTATTCATAACTTTGCTTTATTTCTATATGTCAAAATAAAAGAGAAGGGTTCAGATTGATATTTGCAAACATTCTCTGAAAATAGCACATTATGGCTGTGGTAGGATTTATTCCAGTAAAGTCTAATTAGATATAATTGTCACGAAGTGTTCACCTAGTACTACTTATTTTTAAATTTCTGTGATAACTTGATATATAAAATTGCAACTTACTATTTAGGTAAAGTTGATATTGATGTGAATATGAAAAAAATATTTTAATTTTCATGCTCCTCGTTAGCTGGTAGCTCAATACAGTGTGATCTTTTCTTGCTGCTTTTAATCATTTAAGGACTAAAATAGCATTTTAAACAATTAGTGTTAACACTTGTGAGCTTTGTTCCATTTAGCTGTAATACGTGTGACTTCTGGATACTTTGAGGTAAGGTCATGGGCTTCATTTGTTCAATCTCATATTAATAGTAGTCTGCCTCTCCCTATTGATTATCAAGGAGAGGCAGGAAAGGATTAGGAAAAAGATAAATGAGTTCCCCATATAAATCACAGCACACTTAAATTGGACATAGTTTACATGTTAATCTCAGGGCATGATTTTTCAATCACAATTAGAAACAACTGAATACAATCATAATGTGTATGAACATTTATTGTGTGCTGGTGTTTTTGCATGCATTCTTTTATTTTGTGCTCTCAATTACCCTATGGGTAGTCAGGAGCTGCTGTCATACTCACTGTCTTACAGATGGAGGAACAGAGTTTAAGTAGAACTTAGATCATCTGCTAAGCATTTTATAGCCAGAAAGAGGTGGAGCTGGGTATCTGAATTCAGAGTCTGTCCTCTTAACTTCACTGGATTGTTGAGACCTTACTCCTTGCTCTTTCTTCAGCAGATTCTCATCAGTCATGAAATAGCCCTTGGACTAGATCATAGCAGGGAGAAGGACATAACATATGTTATCTTTGGTTGGATTGTCAGTTATTGAATATTTAAGAAGCAACGTAATTCCACAGCAGCATGATTAGGATATCTATAAACCTTAAGCATTATGCGTTGTAGTTCTTTACTTTTGTATATGGAGATGTTCTCCTCCTTCTCCACTCCCAAACCTCTCCACCCCAGCCTGAAACTCTCCCTTCTGCCCTGGCTTTAAATTCTTCTCATTTCTAAACATTTCTAGCTCCTTCTTATAGCCACCTCACCTCCTGGCACCTCTGTTCATCAAGGATATTTTTCTAGTTTCACAGTGTGCCAGAGAGCCAGGGAAGATTACTTTTTAAAGAAATAGATGAAAATGTGAAGTAGGCTGCTTGTTTTAGGAAGGAAAGCTTGACCTTGGTAAACTGTTAATTTGTAATCTGCTATTCCATGTAAACAGTTCTTTGGCTATCAACTTAAAATTCAAGACTTTTCAAGAGGGATCCATATATTCCACAACCCATTATACTTGCATCTGAGAGAGGGAGACAGAGACAAATACATTCAGTGGCAACTTGGTTCACTGGTTGGAAGACATCAAAATATGGTATTTTGGAAGAAAAGAAGAAGGGAAATAATCTAGCAGAAAGCATATATTTTTAATCAAAATACCCAAGGTTAGATTCCTGCCACTTACTGCCTCTGAGACCTTGAGTAAGTCGCTCTACCTAAGTCTGTTTCTTCCCCAGCTGGATAGGGACACCTGTTTTTCCTTCCACTTGGTTTGAATATTAGTAAGATATTTATATAATCTGGATTTAGCTGTCTCCATACATTTATTTAATTAACTTCAGCTTATATTACTGCATTTTTTTTCAGTGCTCTCTGTAAGTATTATAGTGGATTGTAAATAAATGCTCTGATTTCTCCCATCTGCTCACTCAGAACTCAAAAGAGAAGTTAAAGGCTTTCAGGAATAACTGATACAAACCGTTTCTGAACTAACTAACTCAATAATAGAAATATTAACAAAGTGTGTGCACACCCCTTTCTTCTTGAATGGCTTTCACCACTTCCACCTGTTACTGCCTACAAGGGCCTCTTGAGTCACCTCCTCTGAAGCCTCCTGAGACCTACTCCCTAACAGTGGAGGTTGGGCTGGCTGGGGCTGGGGGCGGGGTTCTTGGAAATGAATCACTTTGTCTTTTGTGCTCCCAATATACCTTTACTAGAGCTTTATAATTGGACTCTTTCTATTTTGATTTGTAATTGAATGTTTACTTGATTTTATCGTCTATTAGACTATGACTTTTTTAAAGACAAAGGCTTTATCTCAGTGATCTTGGTTTATCAGTGATTAGTACAATGTCTAGAACAGGTAGGTAAATACTATTGACTAACTGAAGGCTGCTCAACATTTTTCTCACGTAATTAAGCCATTCACAGCATATGCACACAAGTTTACCTCCAACGTCCACTAGCAAAACCCAAGTTCATCTGGCCATTTGGGAATCAAGCCTCCTGTTCTTTATTTAGCCCAGTCTCCTATCAGGGCCATTTGCAACCACACATGTGGGAAGCGCAGAGCTTACGATATACAGTGTGACCATGTCCTGAGGAGCCCCAAGATTGGATAAAGAAAGAGAATCCAGAAAAGGAGGCTGAGAAGGAGTGACCGGAGAGAGAGAGGAGAAAAGCCAGGGGAGTGGTGTCTCCTGAGCCAAGAGAGCCACGTGTTTTCAGGAAAAGACAGTAGCCTGTCAGTAAATCCTGATCAATCACAGCTTTAGAATTTTTTATTCTAAAGAGACCACAAGTATCAGCTTTATTCACAGGGACCACAAAGTACCAGCTCACGTCCTCTTTACTCATCACTTCCCCTAGCTTCACTCCATCTGTGAAAAGAGAATAGTCATTCTTAAGCCATTAGCTTGTCATTGGGATGAAGTCAGAGAAGTCCTGTGAAATGGCCCGCATGGAGCCCTGCACGTTGTCAGTGCTAAGTACTTTTGTGGGTTGTGTGTTTACACTGAAATGAGTACAGTAGACACTCATATCATTAAGATTTTTGTCTCTAGCAAACAAAGAACATTCATAAAACCCACTAAGCTGGCTGGAGTGAGAACTCCCAGCAGCATGGGCTGCTAGGTCTTCTGGGCTTCAGGACAGGCTGGACTGGGACAGCTCTCACCTAGGATGTAGAACCATTCAGGGTGAAACCAAGAGAAGTGGGGTTTTTTCTCCCTCCAAAGACAGGAAGTGTAGAAAATAAAGGGATATGGGAAGGAAGTCTGTGGAGGAGAGAAGATCCGATTCAGTATAAAATTCTTGAGAATATCATTTTTAAATCAACCCAGAATATATTTGAGACTGTTCTTAAGAATACTCTTTATGACGGAGGAGGAGGTTTTTTATTTTAATATTCGGCGTGCATGGGACACCGACATGGTGTGCTATGTTTAGAAGGCAAGAGGCAGAGCTATTCAGAGCACACTTTTAGAGTCAGTAAAACCTGAGACAGAAATCCCCATCCTTAACACTTATATTGACTGTGTGATGATGGGAAGTTTCTTAACTTAGCTAAACTTAACTTGGCTAGTTTTCTCATCTGTAAAGTTGGAGTTATGATAGCTAACATTCTAGGCGACTTTAAGGATGAAATTGAGTAATATTAGCAAAAAACTTAACCGATGGCCTGGTGCATAGGAAAGGATCAATCATTAGGGTAATAGAGTATGACAGATGGATGGATAGACAAATAGATGGATAGAGATTGTTTTCAATCCCAGGAAAATAAATATTAAGTATTAATTAGGCAATTCTAGTCTGAACCTTCTTTAGTCACATAAATCATGCAATTAATACCTCAGAGTATGCAATTAATACCTCAGTGTCAGAATAGGAAAATATTGGGACTTTGAGCGACTTAGAATTCTGTTTAGTTCACCTTCACCAGTTCCTAAGTGGCACCCTTGCTACATGGTGATGAATCTTAATTTTTAAACCTTAATTTCTAAAGCTCCTGTTGAACAACTAGAAAAAACACTTGTGTTGGTAAAGAAGTAAAATTGTCTAACATACCTGAGGATAACTACAGTAGGATAAAGTTAACATTATTTATTTTTGATGAAAACAAATCTTTGAAATAGGAAAAACTGCCATGAGGAAGCAGCAACAAAAAAGTATGTTTCCATGTTTTCATTTTGCAGTCAGTAAACGTGAATGAGAATGTTGGTCAACAGAAACACTCAATAAGAAAAGTTGGCTGTTACTCAGTGAGCAATGGAGAGTGTCATATGCAAAGTTTCCCTTTGTGAGCATATTTCAAATAAAGAAATCTGGAAGTGTCTGTGAGTCAAAATTGTGGTGCATGCAATATATGATGTAAAACAAAGGCGGGTGGTTTACGTAGCTCAGCAGACAAGATGCCAGATGGCATGTATGCTTGATTGAATGGCACCCAAGACAAGAAAGCACCCACCTGTTACTCTGGGAGCACAGTGGGCAGAATCCTAGATTTTCACATCCCCTTCGTTGATAACTCTTATTTTTTTATACTTTTCCCCTTATTTTTCAGTACTTAATGTTTTTATATTACTCGTATCTATTATTCTAGGTTGCAGCAAGTCCTTCTGGCAAGGCAGAAGATAAATAATATAATTTTGTTAATAGACAAGGATTAGTAAAATGTTTCAGTTGGAGGCAGATGTATGAGTGACATGGATAGATTTGTGTGATGCAGACCAGTAATCATGGTGGCATGAACTTGTGATTGTGTTTGCCAAACATGAACACCTACTACCTATCAGACATTGTGATAGATATCAGGGACGGGGACAGGGGAGACAAAAAAAAAATGTAAGGTATACTTTTCTCTCAAAGAGATTGCAAGGTAGTGGAAGAACACACCATATAAAAAATACAAAAACTGGCAAACGCCTCAAATCTGTGTGATTAATTTTGGCTGGAAGAGAAGTTTACCAGAAACTAGGCAATTGAGCAGTGCATTGAGGAATGAGTAAGTAGATCTCCTCTTGCAGATGGATGGCCTGGAACATGCCAACCTAACAAAAAGCAACAGCAAAATTCCATGAGGCAAGAGAACGTGTGACAATCTTGAAGGAGCACCCTGGAGGGATCCTCGTGTGGGTTTCATGGTGGTTGGAATGGGAGGTAGAAGGAGATAGTAGCAGGCCTTGAATGGCATTACAATAATGTAGACTTTATTCTGAGAAAAATGAGAATCTGTCGAATGTTAGTAAACTAGGGAGTAGAGAATGACTAGACCTCTATTTTAGGAAGACACAGAGTGTAAGACTGGAAAACAAGCCCCAGAAACTTCAAATAGTAGAGTCTGGGAATGCAGAGAGAGAATTGTCTATGAAGTGATATTGGGGAAGTGAACATCAATGACAGTATGGAGTTAAATAAGATCTTCTTGTTCTTGGCTTGGATATCTAGGGCGAAAGTTGGTGCCATTAACCAAGATAGGGGATGAAGAAAGAGGAGAGGTTTTGAGTAGGGCCTAGAGGACTGAAGGTAAGACATTTGGTTAAAATTATAAATTTAATTCTGGTAGCTGTTTACGAGGAAATGTGCTCAAAGTGTTAGAAATAAAGATTTGACCATAGAGTTGCGGATCCATATCTGGGCTCTCTACTATGTTCCACTGGTCTATGTGTCTGTTTTTGTGCCAGTATCATGCTGTCTTGGTGATCACAGCTTTGTAGTAAAGCTTGAGATCAGGTAACGTGATGCCCCCAGCTTTGTTTTTCTTTTTCAACATTTCCTTAGCAATTTGGGGTCTTTTCTGGTTCCATACAAATTTTAGGATTGTTTGTTCCAGCACTTTGAAAAATGCCGGTGGAATTTTGATCGGGATGGCATTGAAAGTATAGATTGTTCTGGGCAGTATAGACATTTT